>OY747702.1:50931785-51281785 GCA_963556495.2 Valencia hispanica | reverse complement strand
CTTTAGTCTCAACCTATGTTTTTTTTTTTTGTTTTGTTTATAGGAAAAAAAGGTTATGTTCCATCCTCAAAGCTTATTCGCTATCACCAAGCAGTGGAGGATCCACCCCCCTCACCATTCCTTCCTGTGCCAGGAGGCATGACAGGATTTAGGAGACACTCTTGCATCCCGGATCCCCACCTCATCCAAGTTACAAGTCAGCCTTTTTTCCAGGTAATTCATAACTTCACTTATTTTTACGGATTCCTCAAATATACCTCATTCATAGGACTTTTATTAGCATACGACCCCTTTACCTTTATCTTTGAATAATGTAGCTCAGTTTTTTTTTGTGTTTTTTTTTAAAGGCATATTTTGGGATTTTTACAAATTACATTTTTGCCAAGGATGAGACCTGCAGCTCACATAAATATTATTTTCATTCCTGAAGATAAAAAAAATGAAAAAGAAGTGTGAGCTGGGGAAAAACAGATAACAAGGCAGCCAAACATGGAACCAAAAGTTGCCATAGAGTCACAAGATATTACAAAGAACACCTACCAGGTCAATATTGCAATGATGTAGTGTAGTAAGTAGTGATGCTGTCAGTAGTCAAACCACTCCAGCCTTTGTAGTCCTTGATGGTCTGGTAATCGCATTTCAGCTTTTTAAGCTTCTTATGGCATGGCTTTGCCATTCATTTTGTTGGTATTTGTGAACGTCCATCAGCTGGGACTCCTCTTTGAATATGTTCTTGTTTGGCTCATTCTGTCTACTCCTCTCTGTATTTTTTTTCCATCAGCAAGCAAGCACAAAAATGTCTGCACCTCATCTTTGGACCATGATGTTGATTTCAGTGTTTCCATTTGTTTCTCTGAATATGCTCAATCGCTGTTGAGTGAGTTTTTACAAATGGCAGTTTTAATTCTTTTAACTAAGGCCCTCTATTGATGCAACCAATGACGCCACCCTCTGGCCAATCAGTGACCAACAGTCTTCTGCCAACGTATTTTCAGCTCAACTTGGCTTGCTTGAAACCCTGGCCAAGTTGGTACTTATCCAAGTATCTTCAAAGAGTTGTTGTATATCGCGATGCAGGAAGGATCTCCGGTAGCAGTCAGTCTGGCAACAAATCTAAAGAGGCCTGTGACTAAAGACTGTTGCTGTTATGCATGCTAACAGCTCAATTTCCAGAAAATGGAGACAATATTCTACAGTAACATGTCTTGGATGACACCAACAATTGTTGGCAAGCACTGCTAAGCCACTTCATTTGCTTTTGCTGTTCCTCTTTGAATTTTTGTCTGGCCGTGTGGTCGGAAAGCCAGTAGAGACAGTGGAGAAGGGGATATGATTTTCCCTATTATGATCGATGGAAGAGATAGTTTGAACTTCCTCCTTCTCTCTCCGCTCTTTGATTCTGCTCTGTATCCATGAAGCCTAATTGTCAACTCCTCTAAGATTAGAGGTTCTAGTTCAGGTTTTATTTGAGCCTTTGGGATGCTAATCAGCTGCTCCCAGCTGTAAATACAGCACCTTGTTGTCACAGTTGCTAATCATAATAAAAGTATAAAAAGTATAAAAAGTTAGAGCAAAATCGCTTCAGCTGCACAGCATCCAAAACCAGCAGGTGAAACTGTCCTAAAAAAGCAATGCCTCAATGTACCTTAATGTGTTGAAAAAGTGATTTTTAGGATTACTCATCTTCTTTGACAGACATTGGAAAGGCTTTTGATTTGTTGATGTTGGTGCTGTTAAAAATTGCTTTTTGGTTTCTGTGACCAAGCATAAAATGAAACATGCCCTATATTTAATCGCTGTTCCATATTTTATTATTCGACCTGTAGATTGCTCAGCTTATTTATGTAAGTGACACATTATATACATTCCACTTTATATCCAACTAAAGACAAACATGCTTAGTTTATGTTTCCAGAGGTGTCAAAAGTATTTACATTCAATACTCAATACTCATTCAATCCCACTTTTTCAGTCTCGATACCAATGCCTAGGCTTTGTGTGTCTGTCGATACCCGATACCGATCCGATACTATTGTTGAATTAATAATAAACTGTTTACCCTCCACCTTATACCTTACTTGAATAGACTAAAGATACCAGACTTTACTAACTAAACATATCTAAGACTTCTTTTTTCCTTTTTGACCCCACTATTTTTGTTTTGCTGAGGTGCAGGAATTCAGCGTGCTCCTTGGCATAGTGTTTCTGGATGACCTTGAATAAAGTGTTAGTGTTGTACTTTGCAGTAATACCACCTCCCCTCGAAACATTTACTTTGCAGACATTGCAAACAGCTGACGAACTAGTTGGAGTGGCAAGCGTGAAATCTCTCCACACAGCCGACCCTCTGGCTCGATCCATGTTGCTTCTAGCATGCGACACACGTAAAGCGGATGCATGAAATATGTTCTGCTGCGACGAACCCCCCCCCCCAAAAAAAAACCTGGATCTGCCAGTGGATCTGTTCATTTTCCTGATCCCTGACCTAGCTATTTTGTCAGTATCGCGGCCAACATCCGATCCTAATATCGGATCGGTGCACCCCTAATTATAATGTTATATAAAAATGTTAATATTGAAATATTTGGGATACACTAGGTTACCTGTTTCAGCTGAATACAAGTCCATTAAAATGTATGCATTTTAGTGCAATGCAAATACATTAAAGGACCATATGTAGACTACTGAGCGTTAATACGTGTTTCATGGAGTGGAAGATATGATGACTAGTTATTACTGCTGCATTTGCCTGAGTCTCTACCACTGACATCTTTGAACTCGGCAACATATCTCTGCTTTACCCTTGCAGGACTGTGAAGTAGTTTGTGTAATATACAGCCAGAAGTCAGCTACTCTAAAAAAAACAAATCAGCATTTTTAAGTCATCAGATGTGACCTAAACACACAGTTTGATTTTTTTAAATATTTGGTTCTTATTTTTTCTTATTTTCAATCAGTTTACCTCATTAAGACAGAAAGAAAAGATGATAACTCAAGATGGATTAATATCTATACAGTTTTCTCTCCTGTGTGTCACCAGGTGTATAAAATATGAAGTATATATATAGATCTATCTATCTATCTATCTATCTATCTATCTATCTATCTATCTATCTATCTATCTATCTATCTATCTATCTATCTATCTATCTATCTATCTATCTATCTATCTATCTATCTATCTATCTATCTATCTATCTATCTATCTATCTATCTATCTATCTATCTATATCTATATATATATATATATAATGTATCATTTATATATATACACTACCGTTCAAAAGTTTGGGGTCACCCAAACAATTTTGTGTTTTCCATGAAAAGTCACACTTATTCACCACCATACGTTGTGAAATGAATAGAAAATAGAGTCAAGACATTGACAAGGTTAGAAATAATGATTTGTATTTGAAATAAGATTTTTTTTACATCAAACTTTGCTTTCGTCAAAGCATCCTCCATTTGCAGCAATTACAGCATTGCAGACCTTTGGCATTCTAGCTGTTAATTTGTTGAGGTAATCTGGAGAAATTGCACCCCACACTTCTAGAAGCAGCTCCCACAATTTGGATTGGTTGGATGGGCACTTCTTGCGTACCATACTGTCAAGCTGCTCCCACAACAGCTCAATGGGGTTCAAATCTGGTGACTGCGCTGGCCACTCCATTACCGATAGAATACCAGCTGCCTGCTTCTTCTCTAAATAGTTCTTGCACAATTTGGAGGTGTGTTTTGGGTCATTGTCCTGTTGTAGGATGAAATTGGCTCCAATCAAGCGCTGTCCACTGGGTATGGCATGGCGTTGCAAAATGTAGTTATAGCCTTCCTTATTCAGAATCCCTTTTACCCTGTACAAATCTCCCACGTTACCAGCACCAAAGCAACCCCAGACCATCACATTACCTCCACCATGCTTAACAGATGGCGTCAGGCATTCTTCCAGCATCTTTTCAGTTGTTCTGCGTCTCACAAACGTTCTTCTTTGTGATCCAAACACCTCAAACTTGGATTCATCCGTCCACAACACTTTTTTCTAGTCTTCCTCTGTCCAATGTCTGTGTTCTTTTGCCCATCTTAATCTTTTTCTTTTATTGGCCAGTCTCAGATATGGCTTTTTCTTTGCCACTCTGCCCTGAAGCCCAGAATCCCGCAGCCGCCTCTTCACTGTAGATGTTGACACTGGTGTTTTGCGGGTACTATTTAATGAAGATGCCAGTTGGGGACCTGTGAGGCGTCTGTTTCTCAAACTAGAGACTCTAATGTACTTATCTTCTTGCTCAGTTGTGCAACGCGGCCTCCCACTTCTTTTTCTACTCTGGTTAGAGCCTGTTTGTGCTGTCCTCTGAAGGGAGTAGTACACACCGTTGTAGGAAATCTTCAATTTCTTATCAATTTCTCGCATGGAATAGCCTTCATTTCTAAAAACAAGAATAGACTGTCGATTTTCAGATGAAAGTTCTCTTTTTCTGGCCATTTTGAGCGTTTAATTGACCCCACAAATGTGATGCTCCAGAAACTCAATCTGCTCAAAGGAAGGTCAGTTTTGTAGCTTCTGTACCGAGCTAAACTGTTTTCAGATGTGTGAACATGATTGCACAAGGGTTTTCTAATCATCAATTAGCCTTCTGAGCCAATGAGCAAACACATTGTACCATTAGAACACTGGAGTGATAGTTGCTGGAAATGGGCCTCTATACACCTATGTAGATATTGCACCAAAAACCAGACAATTGCAGCTAGAATAGTCATTTACCACATTAGCAATGTATAGAGTGTATTTCTTAAAGTTAAGACTAGTTTAAAGTTATCTTCATTGAAAAGTACAGTGCTTTTCCTTCAAAAATAAGGACATTTCAATGTGACCCCAAACTTTTGAACGGTAGTGTATATAGATCTATATATATGTGTGTATGTGTGTGCGTGTGTATGTATGTATGTATGTATTTAGTTCTAATCGAGCCTCGAGTTACGGCTGTGAGATAAAAAAATGTTCTGAAGTTTGAAAGGCTTGTTAATTCTATATAATAAACTATCCTAACAGATCTTCTGCTTGCTCATTTGACAGCTCTCTGCAATGAAAGCATTAGTCTTTCATAAGATTTAATGTGCACCCTGTTCATTATAAATCATTCTTAATGAGGATCAGCATAAGTATATTTGATCAATATTAGTATTTTACTTCCAAATATAGTGACTTTTTCAAAGAGTGGGGTTCTAAGTTAGAGTTGAACAGGTTTATTATGCATACAGAGGATTGGGTCTCTGAATGCACGTGTGTTATTAATGGAAGCGTCCATAATTAGCTGTTTAACCTTGTAAGTCGGTTGCCGGTTAATTTATGCGACGCAGAGCTGCAGGCGGAGATAAAGCTCCTCTCTCCTCATGTATGTGCATGTTGTCTGATTGATTTACATTCGAGACCACGTGAGTGTGAGAGATGGAGTGTCAGGATACTACATTTGGGATGGTTTATGGGAGTGTGTACATGAACGATTCGGGTGTGTTTGTGGATGCATGTGTGACTGAGATATGTCCCACTGGTAAAAATGAGTAATTGCTCCAGTGACCTACAGTATGCTGGGTTTTTTTCCTTCCTGCACTCCTGCTTCCTCCATAAACTAGGGTTTGCTCATAACACCTCTCCCCTGACCGTGTTACAGACATCCAGACTCTGTTTTCTGGTCCCAAACATTAAAAATTTAGACAGAATTGTGATGTTATGACATATGGAAACTGAGGCAAAAGGCTAGCCCCAAAAGACGAGGTGTTGCAACAATATTGATGATGACTGCAGCTTCATCTGTTAGAGAAGTAAGAGACATTTTTATCAACTGCCTGTCAATGGACAGTGTATATATTAATCTGCAACGTGCTAAAAGACGTTCTAATGTATTATTAGTGTTTAAAGTAGGGATGTCCGATATTATCGGCCAACATTGGCATTAAAATGTAATATTGGAAATTATTGGTTTTGGTTTTAACTCGATGCACCGTGGCATTGAGGCAATCACCCTGTGGCATCGCCTGGAAGTTATGGAAGCACAAATTTCCTTGATGCTTGCTGTTAGCTCTTCTTTGTTTTTGGGTCTGGTGCCCCTCGTTTTCCTCTTGATAATACCCCATAGAATCTCAATGGGGTTTAGGTCCGGCGAGTTGGCTGGCCAATCAAACACTGTGATGGCATGTGCATCAAACCAGGTTTTGGTACTTCTGTCGGTATGGGAAGGGGCCAAATCCTTACTTCCTCACAGTAATGGTTTATTATTCTTACAATTTCAATTCAATTCAGTTTATTTATATAGCGTCGATTCACAACAGATGTCATCTCAAGGCACTTTACAAGAAAAGTCATTTAAAAACAATTATGCAAACATTCCAATCAGTTTAAAAGTTTTCTATTTTAGGAATCCCAGCGGATTGTATTGAGTCATTGACTTGAGGTTGTGCCCCGTTCTTGCGCTCTCCAACCTCAGCAATCCCTCATACTGAGCAAGCATGTAGCGACAGTGGTGAGGAAAAAACGCTTAACAGGAAGAAACCTCGAGCAGAACCTGGCTCAGTACAAGCGGTCATCTTCCACTACCGTCTGGGGGTTCGAGATGACAGAGTAGATATACAGTAGAGAAAGAACAAAAAGAACTGATGTAAGAGTAGTTTCTATATTAAAGAAATTAAAAAGTTTATAACAGGACACGGGGGATGTTCAGTTACTGAGAGCATTATCCCAGTCCATGCCCCCTGTCCAAAAGGGCATTGCAGCTAAGCAGGACCTAACCAGGTGTAGCTTCTATGGAGAGAAGCTACCAATTTCTTTCAGAAATCTCAGAGAAAATCTGTTCAAAAACATCCCGGATTAATCAAAAACATGGATAGATGGATGGATGAATGTTTGCCATTTCTAATCAATACAATTTTGTTGCTCTCTGTGTTGTCACGACTATGTGCTAGGTTCACACGTAAGTGTTAATATGATCATCTTGACTTTTTGTCCTCTACTGAAATTCAGCCACTGAAAATATCTGTCACTCTCCAACGTGAATCCCTTCTCAGCCCACAGACATGGTACCTTCAAATTTTCTACTGCCTTTCGCTGCCTGGCAAAATTCTAATTAAATGGTAATTGGTGTGGACTGTCGGGGCAGAACGGATGTTATAGCCGAGAGGTGAGGCACAAGGAAGGGTTTGTTAATGACATCGAGCAGCCACCTAAACTCTGCTATTAGTGCTAGTGGGGCGCTCTGTCATACCAACACAAGGCTCATTAGGAAGCCTTCAGTCTGTGTATGTGTGAGTGTGGGGTGATGAGCTGGGATTTGTCAAGACATATCTAGTGGGCTTAACCTTTCCAGAGAATATCACAATGACGAATTGAAGAAAGTGTGCAGTTTTTCTTCTGTTTACTTTTTTCCTCAGCTGCTTGTAAAGGTGTCTTAAATAATTTAGCAATGGGCTTTTTAATATGAAATTTGCCAAAACAAATATCTATAACAAAGCTAAAAAAGAAAAACAGGCTCATCTATAGAAGGAAGTATCCTTCTGTATAATTGTAGTTTTATATATCAGGGTAAAATTTAAAGTCATTCAGTACTCACCATTTCTTCCCACCATATTGTGTTATGATGGCGTACTTTGTCCACAGGGAACTATACCAGCTGAACTCCAGTTAATTTCCCTCCACTTTCCAGGTGTGAAAATGCAGGAAACTTTGCTGCACAGTTAAAAAGACAAATCTCAGCTAGATATAAAACATCCTCCACACTTATTGACACCTCTGGTCATTTAAGCATCACAGATCCTCTACAGTACCTAACAGTGGACTTAAGGTGCTTCTTTACATCATTTTGTTTGCTTCATGCCTGACCATCTGGAGAGTATGTCGCCAAAAAGTTCATTTGTGGATTTATTTGAACTTAGCACACAGTTGGTGTGCTTTAAGCAAACCTCATGTTTTGATATTTGGTGAAAGGATAGGGAAAGCGTAGGCTGTACAGTGGTGCAGTAGGAAATACTTTTGCCTTGCAGCAGGAACGTCCTGGGTTCGATTCCTGACCTAGAGGTCTTTCTGCGGGGAGTTTGCATGTTTTCCCTGTGCGTGGGTTCCCTCTGGGTACTCCAGCTTCCTCCCAGAGTCCAAAAACATCACTGTTAGGTTAAATGGTCTCTCTAAATTGCCCTTAGGTGTGAGTATGTGTATGTATGGTTGTTTGTCCTGTGTGTCTGTGTTGCCCTGCGATGGACTGGCGATCTGTCCAGGGTGTTCCCCGCCTTTTGCCCAATGACTGCTGGAAATGGGCACCAGCCCCCCGCGATGCTGCAAAGGATAGGCGGTATAGATGATGGATGGATGGATGGATAGAGAAAGCTTTTCTTCTAGCATAACCCACATTATGCATGTAGATGGCTTCAAATGAAATATATGGAGACTCTGTGACCTGCACCCTTTGCTGCTGTTTTCTAAGAATAAGCTTTGAATTTTTCCTTACCCTCCTGCTAATTGTCTCTACTGGCAAAATAAACTACGGTCCATGTTCAATTCCAGATTAATTATTGCTCTGACTGTCATTATTTTCTTGTTGCCAGTTCCTAACTTATCAACATTAGCACACATCAACCTTACTTTTTAAACTACGTTATCTTGTTTTTACTAATTTAAATAGTAACTTATATGAAGACAGCTCTGTGACACGAAATATCTATCCACCAGGAGAGTCACAGATTTCTGATTAAAACATTCTAAACAAGTTAAATAGGAAGATATTAATTTTAAAATGTCTGTTGCATTTATTTTATAAGAATGTTTAGGAGTGCCAAGTGAATGTACAGTTTAATGCTCATTTTGCTTTTTTAGTTGGAAATTATGTTACTGCATTTTACAGACTTTAACTGGATGTGCCAATAATTATTCAGACCAATTTAACACCAGGAACTTAGTAATAATGGACTCTTACATCTGAATCACCCAAAAGAACTATTGCTGTATCTGAAGACAATTGCAAGACAGAATAACATTCACTGGAGGCCTGCAAGTAAGATTAGCAAGAGTTACATTTGAGAAATGTTTGTAAATTTTGATATTTAGGTTTTTATGTGAGAAAAAAGTTTAAAATCAAGACTGATTGTCCTCTTTGGTTGTTGGATGGTTGTGTGTGGCAGTCATGTCACATTGAAAAATGTTTCATCCATTCTTGGAAAACACGGACATGTGGAGTTTTTTAAACCAGACTTTTTTGATTTTCTTTTTAAGGTGATCGCTGCCTATGACTTCAAAGCGAGAGGAAACCATGAAGTATCTGTCCGTGCCGGTGAGCCTGTCCGGGTCCTGGAGTCGCACGACAAACGAGGGAACTCGGAGTGGAGCCTGGTGGAGGCCAGAGGTCAGAGAGGCTACGTGCCCTCCAATTACCTCACCAGGATACCCGTTGTCACACGGTCACTGGCCCCTCCATTCCACTAGGAAGAGAGTAGAAAATAGCGTGTTACCTGCATACTACAATTTTTTTGTCATGAACCTGCACCTGCTTTTAAAAAAACAACGCGTAGTTCTGTGTCAAAAAGGATTTTGGAAAGAAAAAAATGAGCTAGTTTAAATGAATAACCACAGTATTTTTACAGCCTTCCATAAAGCTACAACAAACAAAGATTAGGACGTTTTTCAAAATCACAAAGAAAGCTTATTTTAAACACCTACATTAACATGTTAAATTAAAATTGTTTTTTTGCCTTTATCTGGATAACTGGATACATTTGAAGATGTATCATAAACATATTCAGACGAGTTTAGCATAATTTTGTGTATAAACATGTTTTTCTTTTCTTATATCAACAAACAGAGGGAAACAGGCTGTTGAACATCCAGTAGACTCCAGAAATGTAAATGTTTATTGCAAGTTTAAATGTTTTGATTATTTTAGCTTTTTTTGTTACCGGTTTTAAAATTTGTTAAATATTTTATTATAATTTTTTTCTTTTTACAAAAATCATCTCACTAAATCTCATACACTGTAGCTAAACATAAGACTCCGGCGTTTGAAAGTAAAAATAGTGGAAAGGTCCAGGCTCAAGTAGCCAGAAAGTGTGCAATAGCAAACATTGATCCAGTGCACCCATTTTTGTGATGGGTCAATGTGGAAGTTTTTTGTTTTACCGTTCTCAAGTTTTTAGATATGACACTGGATTAAAATGAAGGAAGCTGCAGCTGCTCTAAGGCTGACTGGTTTCTCATGTCTTGGTCATGAGCACCAAGGTAGAGGCTTACTGTGAATGTATCATGAAGGACAATCTTGAGGTTACACTGGCAAACCCTTGTTGTTTTTATTAGTGCCAGAGGACGGTTTGGATGGCCCATCTGATCTGAAGAAAAAGGAGTATTGGGGCTAACCTCAACTTCTCTCCCATGATCCTCAGCGGGAAAGAAGTACACAGAAATTGAAAGGGGTCGACAGCGTGTTCTCATTAGAGGCTCTCTGTGTCAGTAGGGGAACTACAACAGCAAGACACTGAGAGGAAATTGTGTGTGTGTGTGAACGTCCTGTCTAATATGAAATTGTGCTGACAGGTGGTTGTGTGTAAGAGTCTCCTCCTCCTCACCTGGAAGCAGGAGCAGCACTGTATCGAGACTGGCAGGTACACAACGTTCTCATCATCTCACACCTTGTAATGTGATGTAAATGCAAAATACCTCAGGGGCTGAGTTGAAGGGAGACAGAGAAAGGAGGAGCTGAAAAAGAGATTTACTCTTGGGGAAAAGTTTTAGGAGGGGATTTGTTAGCATTGTTTAAATTCCGTCAGCGTCTCTTCGGTTACAGCAAAGATAGTCATTTCTTGGACAGATTGTTCTTAACAAGGTGTATATAATGGATAAAAAACAGTCCAGAGAGGACAGAGGTGACCTACTTCTGTTTTCAAACACACCTGATAATGGTTGTTACCATGGATACGATCTAATCAGTATAGATCATGTGTGTCTGTAATCTTTTTTTCGTGCCTCAAGTGTGAAGACATATATATATATATATATATATATATATAGTACAATATGCAGTATGTAGTACAAGTTTTATAGCCAAAGATAATTTAATTCCAGCTGACTTACAATCTTTCAAAATGAAAGATGTCAACTTACATTTTTGACGTAAAAGAATTTATAATTTCGTCTTTTAAAAAATTATACTGATCAATCTAAGATAAGATTTTACAAAAAATGTGGTCAAAAATGATATAAAAAAATTATAGCTTAAAAAAAAAAATATATATATATATTCCAGTAGTGATATTATGAAAAAATAATTCACTGCCCAGCGTATGCATTATACAACATTTAGAAGCATTCAGGCATGTGGAGTTTACCACCATTAAAGCAGCTTTAATGTCTTAATGTTTAATCTTTTCAAATGGAACCATTTCTTTCTTTAGAGGGACATTTGCACAGACTTCCCGCAACCAGCGTGGTAACCAGACTTTGTGTTCCTTAAGTCTTCCGACAAGTTGCCTCTGCTGCTGTGTAGCAGAGGGATCCTCAGTGGCTCTGAGTCCGAGCTGCTCAGCTGGATCTCATCTCTCTCAATCAGTTTGAATGTCAGATTGGAGCAGAGCAGCAGGTGACACAGGAAAGGCATGCCGCAAAGATACTTTACAAAATGCCACTGTAGCAAATGTCCCCACGGTTAGTAGGAAGAACATGGAAATCCCTCAACGTTTGAGAATGTTACTTCCTTTTTAACTCTTCAAAGGTCATAAGAGGAAGGATAATTACTTAGAAAGCAGCTTCTAACTGGATAAATCTGTTTAAATCATGCAGATGATAAAGAAGCAGTGTCAATCTTTGATTTAAAATATATTTTGTGTCTCATTTCTTATAAACCTCAATATTTGCAGGTATAGTGTGAATTCTAAACCTGATTTATTACTGAAGACATCTGAAACCACTTGCCAAAAACTGAATAGGATACCATACCACCAGACCTTCAGGACATTTAGAGATTTTTTATTACCTGAAACGGCTGTTTTTCCGTGCCTCCACCACTAGAGGGAGGATGTGATTTATACTGTTTGTGCCTAATCTTTGAAGTACACCATGTAACTGTGTAATATAGGTTTGTTTGCTTTTGATATCACCATCATTACCTTTGTCAGTATTTATCCTGACATGACCTGGAAGCCCAGTTGGAGCAGATTCTGTAATTTTTGTTAATACTATTGATGTTATAATAACAGCCTGTAAAGCAAATATGTTTAACCTGCTGATAATGTTGTTTTCTATTTCTGTTGCAGTTCCCTTTGTAATTTATTATAATGTAATGATAAGTGCTGTTGTGATTTTAACTCAGTGGATGCTGCACTCTTCCTGAGATGAAGCATGAAGTTCTTGGAAGTATTGCCAGAGTTGCAATGTTGAGCTCATTCATTCACACATGCATTTGCACAGCAGATGGGAGTCTCTGCTGTGCAGCAGCACTGTGTCAGGGTAGCTGTGATCTGGTTTTTGAGGTTCCAATAAAACGGCGCTGAAACCTGTTATCTGTGCTTGCGTCATTTCACATGAGCGCGAAATCAAAAATATTAAACGGGCAATATAAATGGAAAACTGGGATGAAGAAGCACCGGGTTTGTTTATGTCGGGTTTTGGGTTACATGGTAATCTGTCTCTACATATTGTTGAGGCGCCATAGTATTTTTCATCTCTGTCAGAAACCAGTCGTGGCAGTTTGTTACAGACTGGAAATGTTTGCAGAATAAACACAGCCCATCACATGTTTCTGAGTCTGCAGGGTGAGGCGGTCTGTTGCCCTCACTAGGAAGACTGTGCACAACAGCTGTCGCTACATCTTCCGAACTTTATTGAAAAAGGCTTGGTGTACTTGTGTTATTACCTTTCTGTTTTATTGCATTTGTCTGCATTCAGCAAATCTCCACAAGATTGACCAAGGGGTCAAGAACATTTGACATTTATCCTCCGCACCATCTCTATCCATCTCCCTCTCTCTCCAGGTGTTTCTGGGTGACCCCAGGAGGTCAAAAGCCAATAAAAAACTTTTTCTTTTTTCCCCACAAATGTTTTAACAATGTTTAATGTTGAGGGGTTTTTATTCCACATTCTGGGAGTAGCTACCCCTTTAATATGTTTTAATCTTAGTACAACAGAGAGCATTTGTTCAGCTATGAGTGTACAAAATTAAAAGATGTCTAAAGTAGCCACCTTTTCAAGTTTCAACAATCCATCAGATCTAAAAAGTGGATGCAGCCTGTATAACTGCATAAACTGTATGAAATAGGAGCCTCGTCTGCATGCCATTCAAAAGTCTAGCAACAGCATTTTGGACCAGCTCAACCGATCTGAGACACCCTAATGCCAACATAAACGGCATCGTAATACAATCAGGATGAAATGAAGACATAACTGAGAAAAGCTTTTAGAACAGCATTTTTTTACTCCTTCAATTGAACCTGGAGGAAACAGTCCTCAGGCTTGAAGAAGGGGACTTTTACACTAGCCACTGCGTAATCAGCTTTATGACCTGAAGATGCCAACAAAACAGTACAGCTCTCCCTCCTACTTGCCATTTTCACAGGTTTTGTTTTCTAAACCATAATCTCTCAGCAAAGACTGACCACATAAACATCTAAACACAGGTTTAGATGTTTAAGGTGTCTAATGGGTTTTCCTAAAATTAGCAACAACTAAGTAGATCTTTTTTAAAATAAAGCTTGCCCTGCTAAAATATATGTATGATTGGATCAAAATAACTTTTTTTGTAAAGTGCCCTGAAATAATGTGTTGTGAATTGGTGCTATGTAATAAACTGAATTGAATTGAATTAGTTTCTTGCAAAACCAAGATCATTTTCTTCCAGAACCATGAATGTTCTGCAAGTACGGTAGGATGTTATGACTTCTGACATCCAAATAACAACCTAGTGGGAAAAAAACCCTCAATAAAATGCATAAAAGCTGTTAATAATTGCATATATATTTAACATACAAGAGACAACAATTTGTCATTTGTACCATAATGAAGATAAACTGAGACATGAAAATCTATCATAAATTGGGACTTTGCTTTGATAATTTCCACAGTTTTTTTAGCCTTGCCACCAACAGTTCTCGATTGGTAATGATTACATCAGTTTGCTTTTATACCAACTATGTGAGTTTGTCTTTGAGCTGAAACTGAAGATTATTCCCTTGTAGATGTTTAATCCACAGCTAACCACCCAGCCCTGATTTTTCTCTGTCTTGTGGCCAAAGTGTCATTGACTTTAGGGTGTAAGTGGCAATATTTATTTATGACATCGTTTCAATTCCTTGAAAACACACCGGACCAAAGTTCCTTACAACCTGGTGAAAAGTAATTCAGAAGATGATTACAACAGGTTATTGCTGTTCGACCCTGTGATGTACTGGGGATCTGTCCAGGCTGTACATGGCCTCTTGCCCAATGACAAGTAAGTATAGACAATGAATGGCTGGATGGATGGATATTGTTATTCAACATTGTTTTACAAGCTAATTGATTAATGGTTTGAATTGTTTTTTCCCTTTTGATTTTGCCATTTTGAATGTTTTTACTCGACACCAGAAAAACACATTGTACATTTGAGCTACAACTGTAGCATGATGTAGTCAGACTTTTTTTTTGTCTGTAAGGCTTGAGCTTCCAGTGGAATCTGGCCAGACAAATGTGTGCACCAACCACCTCCACAGAAAGCATCAACAGGCTTCAGTAGGCACTCGAGTGTGAACTGGAGAGCTGGTTCTGTGGCTTTTAAGGGGGCACTTGGAGTACAAGAGCTGCCTCTCTCTTTCTGTATGGATGCTGCTTGCACAAGTGTTTTGTGTGAAGCCTCCTGCATGCATGGATATTTTATAGCTCTATATTTACATTTCTGAACAGCCAGTCTTTATATTTTATTTGTTAGCATCCTTGCTAAACATGTCTTGCAGGGTGTGCAAAAGGGCTTAAAACTCGGTGTGAAGATGTGTGTCATGCCCGTTAATGCTTACATCAGCAGCCATTTGATGCAAGTAAGCCCCTCCAGGCATTTGATAGCCTGTAAATGACTGCATGTATGAGTGTATTAATGAATTAGTACTGGTCCTGGAAAGTGTGCCTTCCAGTGTGTGTGGTAGGATGCACATCCTGTTGTGTGGATGTTTGTGTGTGAGGCTGAACCTCAACATCCCAGCAGTGAACAGCTCCACCGCTATAAATATCCTGTCCTCCAGCTGAGGCTAGGCTAAAAATAAATCAACAGCTCACTGCGACACCTAGAGGACAACAGCAGAACTCCTGCAAGGCCTGGTATTTTTGATGTGAGGCTTTCAGTCATCAATCCAAGAACTACCAAAGCTCCAGACGGTTATAAACCGGATGTTTTTGAAATGCCAGTGTTGTTGTGCAGAATCAAGCCTGATTAACATCATTACAAACTGTGAGGGTGTGGAACAAAAGAAACAAGCTCATTGATCGATATTGTCAACTTAAGGCTGGAACAACATTTGCAGATGTCAAGATGGACAAGCCATTGTTCATCAGAGAGGCAGACTGGGGGGAGAAACTCTCTGTGGTGGTTAGTTTTAGCAAATAGCGCTCTGTAGAACCGACCTGAAGGTAAAGGTTTGTAAACAGTTTGTGTCCAAAATGTGTAGGGTCTACAGAGATGTTAGCTGTCCTTTTCCTTACCTTAGACCTGTACAAGTCCTGGATGGAGGTAAGGTCAGCTCTGATGATCCTCTCTGCAGACTCGATTGTTCATTGTAGTTTGGACCTGTTCTGTTTTGTGGATGAGCCAAACCACACAGTGATGGATGTGCACAGGAAAGAGTGAATAATGGTGGAATAGAAGATGACCAGCAGTTCCTTTGGTAGGTATTACTTCTTGAGTTGCCGCAGGATATTCTTTGCTGGGGATTCTTCTGAACAGCGTCCATGTGTGTGCACCATCTCAGGCCCAGAGATTAGGTGGTTCCTAGGAACCAGACGTTATCCACGGTAGACACACTGTTGTTGAGGGTGCTGAGGGGGTTAAGCTCCAAGTGGTTCTGACCTCACCAATCAATTAATCTCCTGTCTGTAGGCAGACTTGTCATTTATCCTGAATCAGACCTATAACAGTGGTGTCCTCTGCAAACTTCAGGAGTTTCACAAGTTCAGCAGAACTCACCCTTGTGGGGTGCTGGTACTGATGGTTATCATGTGGGAGAAGGAGCTCCCCAGCCTCAGCTACTGCACCTGGTCAGTCAAGAAGTTAATGATCTAACAGGGGGAGGCCGGCACTGTGAGCTGGGTGAGCTTCTGGTGGAGGATGTCTCGACTGATTGGGTTGAGGGCTGACCTAAGGTCCACAAACAGGATCCTGGCGCACATCCCTGGATGGTCAAAGTGTACCAGGATGAAGTTGAGTCCATCATCTGCTGACCTGTTTGCCCTGGTAAACAAACTGCAGTGTGTTAAGCAGGGGGCCTTTGATGAGGTTGAAATATTTCAACACCAGTTGCTCAAAGGACTTCATGACCATAGACATCAGGGCGATATGCCTGTAGTTGTTTAGCCCTGTGATGATGAGTGATGGTGGCTTTGCTCTCATCCTTACAGAGGGCAAACTCACAAAATTTGCTATGTATTGTCTAGCAGCATGACCAATTAAGCAGCATCCAGTAAACTGCCATAACAGGCAGCATAATATCTTGCATGATCATAAAGGTTGGTTTTTACCTCAAACAAACAATTCATATGTGCTTTACCACAGTAAAAAGAAGATGTGGTGGAAAGGGGCTAATGTTTATCAGTACTGATCAATACAAAAATTCTCACTTCCTTTAATTGACAAATTACATTTGATTAAAAAATGTGTTTTAGATTTAGGCATTGACATAATTTAAGATGAGCAAAAGAAAATCGGTATTCTTACTTGTGGATGTATTCAAAACTCCGTCCAAACTTGACATGAAAACATTCCAAAATACAAACCTTCACAAATTCAATCCTGGGATTTTATTGTTTAAGCTTCTTTCTAGTGTGGTGTCTCTTCAGAGCTGAAAATAAATGCATAGCCCCTATCATCTACTTAGCATTCCATGCCACTGAGGAACCAATTTGTTCTAATTAAGTCTGCCCATGAAAATCTCTCTTAAAGTGTTTGTGGTCATCACTGGGGTCTTGTTTCTTACAATCAAAGTGATGCAAAAATCAGCTTGTGAAACTGATCTGCAAAGTAAGGTTGATGCTTTCTTTATGCCTGTTTGCAAAATGCACCTATTCCATTTTCCTCTCATGTAAAACTTCTTCCTCTTTGTAGATCTGTAGGTTTTCTGCACAGCAACCTCACAAATTAAATTCCATTTCAAAACGTGTCCTGGGATGGATCACATGATGCCGGTTTTATAATAACACAGTTATCATGATAAACATCAGCAAATAATAGCTCACTCACGCTCTCATTAAACCGATTCACTATTCACCTCTCACACACACTTCCGAAACATGGCTGCCTGTATGATGATGTGGTGCAGGCCACATTCAGACAGAAGACCCTCATGTTCTCACACATATCAGGTGATTGTTGCCATTAGATCTGATGTCTCTCCCGACAGCAAACAGATAGATTCCCCCTAACTCATCTGCACATATTTATATATACATGGCTTCCCTTTCATCTACAAACAAACCCACTTATCAGCTTACAGCCTGAACTGTCATTCTTCAATAGCTGCCTCACTGGGTCTTACATTCCTCAGAAAGGGAAGAGAGCTGAGTGAAAATATGACAGAATCTAAATTGTATCTTAGCTTTAGAATGTTGTAATAATTGATATCAGTCATCATCGGATTTTTAAAAAGCTGTAGATCATGTTGTTACTCAAGGATTTAAAAAATATAAGCCACAAAAATGTCTCAAAATAAGAGGAACTGAATTTATTTAAATAAAAAATAATAGTATCACAGATGTGCAAGCTGTTTACTATTCTTGAACACCGGCAGTTTAACAGTCATTGCTTGTGGAACTTTAACATTTTGAAAATAATTGCAATTAAAACTACATATATCATTTTACGTCCAGTTAATGTACTCCAATAAAGTACTTAGTCCGCAAGTCTTCCTCAATCCAACTCTGCCGCTAAAAACTTTTGTAAATCCTTTCTTGCGTGTATTTCTCCGAATGTTTACATCATAACTACCGGTTAGCACACTCTTAATAGTGCACTTCTTCTTCTTCTTCATAATTATTCACGGCTGGCAAACAACGAATTGGTGCGTTACTGCCACCAACTGGTAAGAAGTGTGGACCAGAATGCCATTTAAGGGTCATGTCCCTTCTGCATCCTTCTAAGGGCTACATAGGACGGGTCCTTCCTCGACCGGGTAGACTGGATGTTAGCGGCTGTGAATTTGGACCTACCCTTCAGATACCGTCCTTTCCTTGGCTTATGCCCGAACGAGAGTGACGTCACATCCGTGTTGGAAAACAAGTTACAGCGGGGTTTTGCATTCTGTTTTGCCCAGAACACGACAGGTCGGAGAAAAGATGGACGCCTCCAGGAAACTCGCTGTTGCGCTAGCTCTGAAAGAGTACAGAGAGCTAATATCAAAGTTTGTGGTTCATCATCAAAATATGGAAGAAGATGATAGCAAGCGGAGAAAATAAGTTAATGTTTCATCTTATTTGATTGTAGACTATTATTGTTTTAACCGCTGTTTAAGCAAAAATTCCGTTGCTCAAGACTCGGCATTGTTGTCATAGCAACATAGAGTGTCTCTAGCCAATTTAAACTGCACAAGCTACAAAATAACTTATTTGGCGTTATTTAGCACGTAATAAGACTGTAAGCTACATGCCTGTAGGTAACCGTATACAGGTCCTTCTCAAAAAATTAGCATATTGTGATAAAGTTCATTCTTTTCCATAATGTAATGATAAAAATTAAACTTTCATATATTTTAGATTCATTGAACACCAACTGAAATATTTCAGGCCTTTTTATTGTTTTAAAACTGATGATTGTGGCATACAGGTCATGACAACCCAAAATTCCTATCTCAAGAAATTAGCATATTTCATCCGACCAATAAAAGAAAAGTGTTTTTAATACAAAAAAAGTAAACCTTCCAATAATTATGTTCAGTTATGCACTCAATACTTGGTCGGGAATCCTTTTGCAGAAATGACTGCTTCAATGCGGCGTGGCATGGAGGCAATCAGCCTGTGGCACTGCTGAGGTGTTATGGAGGCCCAGGATGCTTCGATAGCGGCCTTAAGCTCATCCAGAGTGTTGGGTCTTGCGTCTCTCAACTTCCTCTTCACAATATCCCACAGATTCTCTATGGGGTTCAGGTCAGGAGAGTTGGCAGGTCAATTGAGCACAGTAATACCATGGTCAGTAAACAATTTACCTGTGGTTTTGGCACTGTGAGCAGGTGCCAGGTCGTGCTGAAAAATGAAATCTTCATCTCCATAAAGCTTTTCAGCAGATGGAAGCATGAAGTGCTCCAAAATCTCCTGATAGCTAGCTGCATTGACCCTGCCCTTGATAAAACACAGTGGACCAACACCAGCAGCTGACATGGCACCCCAGACCATCACTGACTGTGGGTACTTGACACTGGACTTCAGGCATTTTGGCATTTCCTTCTCCCCAGTCTTCCTCCAGACTCTGGCACCTTGATTTCCGAATGACATGCAAAATTTGCTTTCATCCGAAAAAAGTACTTTGGACCACTGAGCAACAGTCCAGTGCTGCTTCTCTGTAGCCCAGGTCAGGCGCTTTTGCCGCTGTTTCTGGTTCAAAAGTGGCTTGACCTGGGGAATGCGGCACCTGTAGCCCATTTCCTGCACACGCCTGTGCACGGTGGCTCTGGATGTTTCTACTCCAGACTCAGTCCACTGCTTCCGCAGGTCCCCCAAGATCTGGAATCAGTCCTTCTCCACAATCTTCCTCAGGGTCCGGTCACCTCTTCTCGTTGTGCAGCGTTTTCTGCCACACTTTTTCCTTCCCACAGACTTCCCACTGAGGTGCCTTGATACAGCACTCTGGGAACAGCCTATTCGTTCAGAAATTTCTTTCTGTGTCTTACCCTCTTGCTTGAGGGTGTCAATGATGGCCTTCTGGGCAGCAGTCAGGTCGGTAGTCTTACCCATGATTACGGTTTTGAGTAATGAACCAGGCTGGGAGTTTTTAAAAGCCTCAGGAATCTTTTGCAGGTGTTTAGAGTTAATTAGTTGATTCAGATGATTAGGTTAATAGCTTGTTTAAAGAAACCTTTTCATGATATGCTAATTTTTTGAGATAGGAATTTTGGGTTTTCATGAGCTGTATGCCAAAATCATCAGTTTTAAAACAATAAAAGGCCTGAAATATTTCAGTTGGTGTGCAATGAATCTATAATATATGAAAGTTAAATTTTTATCATTACATTATGGAAAAGAATGAACTTTAACACTACTATGTGTACGACTTCTACATTTGGTTACAAAAAAGATAAAAGTGCTTAAAATAGTAGAAAACCACAATGTTTACTTACCTGTGTTGCTCGTGGTTGCCATTTTGGAACTGAACACGGGGTCCTCTGAGCCTTGACGAGTTGACGACCTGTATATACAACCTCAGGGGCGTTCTATTTGCAACTTCCGGTTCGTAATTCTGGAAACCGACTTGCAAACCGAGATCGGTGGAAAAATAGAACGCACTATTATAAACTGTCGCCTAGCCACCATGAAGACACTGAACAGAAGCTGGTAAAAATGCAGCTAGAAATCTTCCCGAGTTTTGTTATGATTTTTTTTTTTATTCTAGAGGAGCTTTTAGAAGATTTGGAGCATCTTGCTGCAAACCTTGAAGGACCTAAGCTTCCTCAGGAAGTCTAGTCTGCACTGTCCCTTCTTGTAGACAGGTTCACTGTTGAGTCTACAGTCCAGTCTGTTGTCAAGGTTAACATCGAGGTATTTATATAAGATGTCAGTGTGGTCTGCGGTTGCGCCTGTGGAAACCCACCTCCAGCCTCAGGTTCTCCCTGCGTTAATTACGGCAATGTAATGGATGAATGTAAATAAAACAATCATCTGCAGATCCTTCTGTTCAGTTTATTATTACCACTCATGGACCTTGAGAGCACCCCTGAAAAATATCACCTTTATGAACATTAACATTTATACAAAGGCCTTTTTAAGAGTAATGTTTACACCAGTCTAGGTATTTGCACAACCCAAATAAATGTCAAAATCAATCAATCAGAAATTATGTTTACAGCAATACAGTGGGGGCTTACTTGCGTGAATGATGGTATTCCTATATATTCCATATCATGAGTGTGAAATCCAGTTCAGGTTCATGTTTCAGGGATATTAAATGCATGTGGCACTTTCTACATACACGTTTACTTGGATTTGAAGAAGTTCCAGAGGTATTTTCCTCTCCAAATCTGCTTATGTTTCTACTTTTTCATTACAGTCAAAACAAACTAGTGACGAATTAAAAACATCGATCATTAAAACAACAGCGCTATTACAGAAGGAGAACTTTTGATTTAGAACTCAGTACGAACATGTTTATTTTATGAAGCAAACAGTACGTCGATGCCAGAGGTCAGGAAGAGATTAAAGGAAAACTGGATTCCCCTTATGGCCTATTCTGTCTCCTGTTTGGAATGTGGATCTACTTCCTGGTTTGTGTAGACACTAGGTAACAAAAGCTCATTATTGCCCCTGACGTCCTGGAGCACTTACGCTGTGAATTTTGCATGTGTTTGGGGATTTGCATGTGTTTGGGGTTTTGCATGTGTTTGGGGTTTTGCATGTGTTTTAAGGATTTGCATGTGTTTTGGGATTTGCATGTGTTTTGTCTCTAGGGACCACCGTAGCTCGGGGCTTTTTGCTTCCGGTTTTGTCAGGTCTCTTGGTGTTGTCAGCTGTGGCTCACTCAGTCTCTATCCGCTCAGGAATCTTACTCAGAGACTGGAAGGCGGTTGGATGCTTGGCTGCTCCTCTAACTCAAATTAGAAACCAAACTGTGAGCAAATAAGACCATATCTTGATTTGATCACATGCACCTGTACAGTAGTTGTCCACACAAAACCACATTGTAAAACTTGCTATGTCTAATAAAATACAAGTTTCTAACAAGACAGGAATTGCAGGCCAGTATTAAAAGCACCTATACTAAAACAGGACACCCTTAATTAACTACCAACTAAAGCTATGTGACACAACAATTAGACTTTAAAAGCACTCTGTTTTTAACATAAGGACACTCAAATGTTTGCCACTGGACTCCTATATTCTCCTTTAGCAATAACATGTTTTCAGGTCAAATTTACATTGCATGATCAACGAGACACTTTCCCCCCTCCAAAATCCAGGTGAATAAGAACAAAAAAGCACTTTTCTGAAAATGGCAAATGCAGCCATGGTGGCTTCTCTTATCTTTATTATAACACATAAAGCTCCATACAGAGAATGCATTGTTCCCTTACTTTTCCTTCTTTTCTAAGAGTTCAGAGACAAATAACTGAACATTGAGAGTTGTACAGCTTATGCTGATTAAAACCTTTCATGCGTAATTTTTTCTTTCTTAGTTGAAGTCTTATTTTAGAGTTTTGAATAAGTTTTTTTGAAAAATAGTTTTACAGCATAACTTCTTGATTGTTTTGAAGTCTTACTTTACTGTTGGTAAAATAGGTCTCTTTGTTTTCTTAGTTTTAAAAGTTAACTTCAAAAAGCCTATCCAGGGACAGGGGTTGTGAGTTAGCCTTTTCCTAGAGGGCCAACAGACAGGACCCCAGATTATTTTAAATGTAACTTTGTTTTATGTCGTGTCCCTGCTCAAATAAATTTGTAATAAATAAATATATATATATATATATCTCCTTTTACTTTTTATCCAGACACATTTCACTGTAAAGCTAAATCTTTCTGTAATGTTGCTTTGGTCTGTTCATTTATAAGCTATTCCTTACTGAGCTGTAAAACACTAAATTAGAAAAGATGAGTGGCCATTTTTTCTAACAGGAAAGGAATGAGCTGCAAACATCCAGCAAAACGGGTGAAGAAGAGGCAGCTAATGATGAGATGAACTAGAAGATGAACAAGAAAATTTAAAGTAGAGAAAAAAAGGTATATTAACTGCAGGAAAAGACGGAGCGAGAAAATGTGGAAAGAGATGAGTCGGATAAGATCAGCGAATGAAGAATAAAAGATGGAGATGAGGATAAAACACAGAAGATCACAGAGGAGAAAGGAAAGGTCACATGTGCCACTCAACCAATAAAGCTGTGGTCAGTGTGAAAATTAATGTTGCTGGGAAAACAAAGGAACGAGGGGAGACAACAAACTAAAAGATAAGAACAAAAGAATAGAGAAGCAACTAACTGTTTCCATGACAATTATTTAAGAGAGACAGTTCACACAGTGCTGGGGCTTTAGGGATTTAAAGAAAAAAATCTTTAGACACTGAGCAAGACTGACATGCATCTTCTAGCCAATCACAGAGAAAGTGATGTGTTTCACACAATGGCTGCTCCAGAGATTTTTTACTGTAGTTAAACTGTTACTGACAGTATCAATGATTTTATGGTAACAGCATATCGAAGTTCTGATATCTACTTACTGCAGGATAATGCAACTTATCACAAGCTCCAAAGTCACAAAATTCCAATCCCAACGAGAGCATATAGGATGTAGTTTAACAGGACACATGGATCATGGATGTGCACCAAATGAAATGGCCAATGAGTGTAGAACTCTGATTTAGTTCACAGTCAACTTATTTTTCTATAAATACGATCAAACAGACCTTAACTTAGAACTTGTGTGTCAGTTATTGAAAACACTGTGACTTTAGGCAAATCTAAAATTTGTGCCAGTCAGATTTACAGTGGAATTATTACTACATGTTGGAAAAATACAACATAATTCATACTATTTTGAAATATTTTTTTCCCTTTCATTGACCAGACCAACCAAATATTTTCTTGGAGGTGCTTTGGGGGTGCTATGATGTATCCAGGGGGAGCGATTTTACCAGGTAGCTGCAGGTAAACCTGTTCCTACATTTGTAAAGGGAAAATATCCAAATTACTAACATCCTACAAATGCAAGCTCTAAATACCCCTTAAAGAAAAGAATCTTCATTGATATATATTATAAATGAAATTTTTAAATAACTCCTCAATGTTAAAACAAATTTTTTTAAATATATATTTTGTCCAAATTTAATTAATAGCTTTTTTGGAAAGACCCACTACAAACCAAAGTATATGTATGCAAGTGAATATATTTTAAATGTGGGCAAAATGTATTTTTACAGAAAGATCTTATTTACTTGGCGGTGCAGTTTGAGGTATACATCTTCCTTTTGTAGGGTTCTGTAAATTAAACACATGCAGTCAGTTGTGTGAAGGACTTTTATAGCTACAGAATCCTGTACGTAATCCACATGTCTAAAACTACAAACAAAGAATCATGACCTTCTGCTCTGTCGCTAATTACTTCTGAGCGAATCTAGAATCACAACCAGCTGTTGAATCCTCCAGCCATCAAACCAAGCAGCTGGTCAGTGAAAAACTGCCCAAACATCTGACAGACAGCCCTGAGCTCCCAGTCATGTACTTAAAAAGCTTGTCCAGCCAACCTGTTTGCCACCAACTTGAAAACTGAGCAACTGTAACCTAATCAAATTTCACTTCCAGTCATTAACTGCTAGGTCAGTAGGAAGGGTTTCTTTTAAAAATCAGTTCAAAGCAGTACAATCAATTACTAAGATAAAGCTAATAATCCACTGAACGCATCATTAGGAACAGTCACCATAAATGCAGGCAAATTCCAGCCTTTCAGTTATTGGCCCTTGATTTGTTATCTGCGTTAGTTACAGGTAACACTTGACTTCTGCCAGAATGAGGGTTTCTTTTCCCATAAAGTAAATAGTTCTGGAGCCCTTTCTGCATTATCTAAAAAAAAAGACCTTTTCAACAATTAAAACCAACATGTTGCATTATTTTGGGATTTTAGGTGATAGTGAAAGCTTATAATTGTGAAGTGGAAGGAAAACGATTTATCTGAAAGTGTGGCTTGCATTCATTGTTATTCCCCAGAATCAAAAGCTTTTAAAATCATGGGTTGTTGCAAGTCTGTGTATGTCTCCACTAACTTTGTACATCTGACATTTCTTGCCCATTCATATTTGTAAAATAGCTCAAGATCAGTCAGATTGGATGGTGAGCATATTTGAATGACAGTTTTTTAACGCTTGCAGCAGATTCTCAGTTGGATTTAGGCCTGGACCTTTAAGGTGATATTCAAACACTTAAATATGCTTTCATCTAAACTATTCTATTTTACCTCTGGCAGTATGTTTAGGGTCATCGTCCTGCTGAAAGGTGAACTGTTGAAGTCTTTTACAGCGTTTTCCTCCACAAATGAATTGTATTCAGCTCCATAAATTTTTCTTTCCCTCCAGAAAAAAAGGCTTTGCACAGCCTGAATCTTCCACCACAATGTTTCCCAGTGGAAGTGATGTGTTCAAGGTGATGAGGGGCATTATTTTTCTAACACAACTAAACCCTTGTGGGTTTGCCAGACTGTTTGATTTTGGCCTCGTCTGACAGGAGCACTATCTTCTACATATTTGCTGTGTCCCTTTCATGGGTTTTGGCAAACTACAACTGGGAGTTCTTTGGCTTTCTTTTGATTATGGTTTTCTTCTCATTACTCTTTTAAAAAAGTGGTATGTTTCTTTTCGAGTAATAACCTTCTACTTGTTGATTGGCCTTAAAGGCCATGTTCCACTGTGGATAATGACTTTCTTACCAGCCCTAACCAGCACCTTCACAAGATATTTGGCTTCGTTTCTGGGGTCGATTTGACATTTCGGATCAAACCAAACTTGTCTCTTTCCTGATCGGTATGATGGTTGCCCAACCGGTTATATCTATACTTGCATACAATTGCTTGAACAAACGAACTCGGCAACTTCAAGCATTTGTTTTGACTTTCCTATGGTATCAAACAAGAAAGCAGTATGTTCCAGGTGTGGCCTTAAAATACATCCACAGGTGTGCCTTTAATGAACTCAAATGTGTCAGTTAACCTTGCAGAAGTTTCAAAAGCCATGACATCATTGCTCTTATTATTGTGGCATTTAGCAAATAGAAATAATTTAGATAATTAACTGACCTAAAACAAGAGAAATATTGTCATATTTAACTGACAATGAGGGAAAAAAGGTGTGTTGCTCTTTTTATTCGGTGTATGTAAACCTTTGGATTCATCTATACATGTAAGTTTGTGGATGTGATGTGACATGTGAAAAGTTCAAGGGATCTTTACAAGCTCCCAATGCACAGTATTTTAGACATCTCTTATGCAATCAAAGGCATACAGGAATAGAAATCAGCAGAGACATCAGCCATCATGATGCCATAGTTGGAGAACATGAAAATGAACCCCAACTGCAGAGCTCTGCTAACATCTTGTTGACAAACCCATTTCCCAGAAAAGCAGCCCATCACATACATGTAGCAATTAGCCAGCTTACTGTCGAGCACAAATAGCTGCAATCCCTAAAGCAACAAGACACAGAGAGGCTGCTAAAACAGCCAATTGTCAGCAGAATCAGTGAGTCATTCACATAAGGGCCCAAACATCCTGTGAGCTGGAGCTTCCTATCTAAAAACGTTACGAAACTTTGTTTGGTAAGTTTAAGTCTGTGAATTGCTTATGGGTGTTTTTAGGGATAATCATAACACAATCGGGACTCTGAGAATGCAAATGGTACAAGAAACAGGTAAAGACAACTGGGAATGCAACCATTTGTATATATTGACCTCTGCTGGTAAAACACAAGTAATTGAAGGGAGGAAGGAACCAAAGTGTTGGGAACGAAAGAAACAGCAACCGCATTCATATCATGTTTTGAATCCCTGTACTGCTGTTTATGGCTTCTTCCTCATTGTGTCTTTTATTGAGACTCTTTCCAAATTGGTCACAGAATCCCAGATTATTCTCATGAGGGCTTCCTGTGATCTAATGTAACTTCATTGTATGTGAGAACATCCTTCTTTTCCTTCTAGATGAGGAAATACTTTTATGATTGCAAGTTTATTGGGTGGATCCCAAGGTCAAAAGTAAGTTTCCTTCCCTCCTCACCAGCTATTGTTAGGATACCCAACAACTAGACACTGAATAGCTGGCAACAGCTCAAGATACTTTTAATCAGTTTAAATGTTTGTGCAGGTTTTTGGTGGGAAATGAAGCCCTGGAGACGTAAGGCTTAGAGGAACAAACATGTGACAGAATAAAGGTCTCATAAAACAATATTAACAATGCAAAAGAAGCAAGTTGGGAGAAGCTTCTTTCCAGCCCAGCAAAAGATATGTTATGCAGCACACTCCTATGCAGCAGAAAGAGCAACAGCCCCCTTTAACAAAACCTTCGTAATTTCATCAGGATTTAAGCAAGATCCTAAAAGATCAGTTTCTGACTGTTGAGAAGAAGACTGGGCACTTATTCAGTGATGTGGTGTTTCAGACGACTCATTTTTGCTAAACTCATTTATAAACTGTAAAATAAGAATAGTGGCCTTATAAAATTAGCATGAAAGCGGTCTCTTGTTACATTCTGGCTTTTGATGATGGAAGACAAACAATATTGTTTTACAGTGTAGAAATGAATTATCAATATATTTTAGCAAAAATAATGGTACTTTAAGTTTTCCATGTACTTTGTTACTGCGTTGTATAGCTTTTGAATGGATAGTTTTTGGGTTTTTCTTTAGTTAGGTGGGGTTTTGAAATGTACTTATATATAGTCAGTATCTTACCTGCAGCGGGGAGCAGCTAGAGGAATCACACTTAAGAAAATTACAGAAAAACTCATTTGATTCAGCAGGTCTCATTCAACTCAAAAGATTTGTTGGAAAGAACAAAATGTTCAAAGTGTAAATTGAACAACATTTTGTGTAATGGTCATAATGGCAAAACAGTTCCATTAGAATTTAGTCAGACCACAGGACATCTCCAAAAATGAAAGTCTTTGTCTCTATGTGGATTTGTAAACTGCAATCTGGCAGTTAGGTCTAATTTAACTTCAGATGGTGAGAAGAAATGTATAAGTGGCAGTTTGCAGCAAGATGCTGCAAATCTTCTACAAGTCTGTTGTGGAGAGTGTAATCTCTTCAGCCATCATCTATTGGGGTAGCAGCATCAGAGCCAGGGACTTAAAAAGGCTCAACAACCTGATAAAGAAGGCTGGTTCTGTTCTTGGCACTACTGTGGAACCACTGGAGATGATGCAAAGAAGGATTCTTCATAAAATCAAAAACATTATGGACAACCCTGAGCATCCTCTTCATGAGACTGTCAAACAACAACAGTGTCTTCAGTCGGAGGCTTCTTCAGTTTCGCTGCAATACAGACCGCTACGGGAAATCCTTCCTGCCCACACGCTATCATTATTTACAACAACTCCTTAAAGAATTAATTAGTATGAGCTACAACAACACATAATTTTCCTCTGGGATCAATAAAGTATTTTTGAATTTGAATTGAATTTGAATATTCACTGTATGTAGACGTCTGGTTTCAACAGTAAAAACATGACACTATGGATTATGTTCAAAAACATGACGCTAACCAAAGACTTAGGGTTGGAAATGGGTAAAAATTTTAGACATCTATGTACTGCTTTTCAATAAAAAAACAATCAGGAAAAAAATCACACTTGATGGATCTATTTATTTTTAGAAATACGATATTTATCACGTAGACAAAGGGAGAGGAAATAAAATGTCTGAAAATACAGATAATTTTTCATACTTTATTTACTTTTCCCATACTTATCAAGACCTAGAAATGTTTTTAATCAAAATTCAGACGTTTTCAGATTTTCACGGCTGTGGAAAAACTCTGAAATACATCCTGAAGATTGGTGGTTTGAATCAGCTTTTCTTGTTACCTGTAACATTGTCGATACAAATAACAAAGACAAAAATTTTGATGTGTAGTAAATATTCATAATTTAACTGTTTGAATCAAGTTAACTTTAAAAATGTGTTGGTAAGCAGTTTCAAGTGTCCTGTATTGTTTTCTTTTTTTTTTTTTACCAGTTTTTCTATTTGAATGTAAAACGCCTGAGACAATAAAACACTGGTGACTTATCCAAGGATTTTAAGGCTTTTTGACAAATGTACAAACAGAAATAATAACACTGCAGAAGCCTGACATAAGTAAAAATGCTTAAAATTTAACTTCCTGGATATGTGATGACACACATACTCTGTTTAGTCACTATTTATGCTCAGTTATAATAAGGCTTACATGTCAACACTGATACGGACTTGTTCTTCGTCAATAAACATCTAAACATGTTGACAGTGTAAGCAGGCGACATAAAGGATTTCAACCTAAACCCAAACAGTGCAGAGCATAAGGGAAACGGTGATCTAATCAGAGCCCATGGGAAGCAGCACTGTGAAACTGACTCAACCATACTGAGTTCTTTCTGACACACCTAAATCTCTTCAAAAGAAAAATACATATCACATAGTGTTGCTTGCTAACATCAGCTGTTTTTATTGGTGAATGAGTTCATTTGTCGCAGCCAGACTGTGTGCTTATTTTCTCTTATTTAACTTTGTGGCAAAATGGCACTGGTGTTATCTTCTACTTGGGTGTCTTCTTCAGGGAAACAGATTTTTTAAGCTCTTAGTTAAACATGTGACAACCTCAACCCTCTAACATGAAATCCACATCACTTATTACCCATTTATATGCCTGTCTCCGAGTTGTCCTGATTCTAAGTCTGTTTCTGTTGACATCAGTCAAATCAGTAACAAAGCCGATGAAAAGTTGCCAGGTTTTGCTTTTTGAGATACAAAATGTTCTAAAAATATAAATGCTGAACATCAATGTGAAAAGTGAGCTTGGTTTAGAGACCACATAACTTAATACAAACCTTTTCTTTGCAATAGTTTTGCAAAAACACGATGCTGCTCATTCATATATCACATTTAACTGAAAGCAGAATTTCTTTTTTAAATAAACACATTTTAAATGTAATATGTTGTGAACCTGGCCAACAATTGGTGTCATCTTGCTTTGCATTACTGTTATTTATTGCTTTGAACAGTTGAACAAAGCACATGGGAAGTTCCTGTTCTGCAGCATACTTGTGCGTCTAACCACACCCGTTGCACGTTTCTTTACTTACTTTGTGTTTCCCCTCCTGTTAATTACGAGTCTGGCAAAAACAGGTTGAAACTGATTGGGGACATAGCTCAGTTTACAGTTTTTGTAACAGGCTGTTTGGGAAAGGGTTTGTACAGCAAAGGTTTTGTAATAGGAGTATTACTTGTCAAAAATCACATAAAACACTGTAAGCAATTCTATTTTCCAGTTTATCTCATGCTTCTTAAGTCTTGTTTAAAAAAAAAACTATAGTAGTTTTTGGAGCACTTGTTTTTTCTTTCTCACTCAAAGATCAACTCACCCCCTTACCTCTTATTCCACCCACATTTCCAGTTTGAAAAAATCTGCCAAAAGGAGGTACTGCGGGGCGGACCAGCGAACGCCAGGGGCAAGAGGGCTGAGCATGGTCTGCACTTGGATCGACATGTTGACAACAGCGGTGCTGCAGTGGCACACACAGACAGCAAGAAAGATGGAGAGCAACATGAGCTCCTTTGTCTCAGAGATCTTTCTGAAGTGGATGGATTTCCTCTCAAGCTCCTCCACCAGAGGAAAGAGAGGATAGGGAGGGAGGTTCTGTGGAGCAGTCCTGGGCGGGCCCGCCTATTCACGTATTGGGGCCGACCCCCAACAGATTACAATGCCTCATGCAAATGTATTGGCCCAAGACAACCAACAGAGGGTGCGATGGATTACGAATCGGGAGTTTTGGATGCGGTAAAAGAAGACACTTGTAATTCTGTAGAAGTAAATAAAATATGATTACCTCTTAGCCGGAGAAATGAAGCATGCCGGCGACGGTAAAGCTGCTGTAGCACCTCTAGAATGAAAAAAAAAATCATAAGAAAACTCGAGAAGATTTGTAGCTCCATTTCTACTAGCTTGTGTTTATGTCACCGTTGCTAGGCAACATGATATAAGCCGAGGAAGGGACGGTATCTGAGCAGTGTTGCCAACTTAGCGACTTTATCGCCAGTTCTAACGACTTCTCAGACCCCCTTCACGCCTTTTTTTCCAAAAAGCGCCTAACGACAAATCTAGCGACATTTCTGACCACCCTTAGCTACTTTCTGTGAAACTTTGTCGCCGATATTTCCTGCAGTTTATAGACCCAGCTTGCTCCTTCCCAACGCTCAGAAAGGGAATGATCTGCGCATGTGTATGCAGCATGATCAGAATATGTCGACTGACCAATCATAAACCTTTTTTGGTTCATTTCATCCACTCACAAACAAAGTTTTTTTGTAATGTTAATTCAAAAGTAAAAAATAAATCTGCATGTATATAAAACCGAACTTTCAACGGGAATAAAGGCAGGAGCTTGTCTATAGGTCTACTATGCTGCAGCCATTGACTGTATGCTGCATCGCACATCTGTGGTGCATTCAAGAAACGTTCGAAATGTATGGTGAGTTAAAAAACGCAGAACATTTAAAACTTATGACAACCCCCCCACTGAAAATAATACTATAAACAATAAACTTCTGTTTAATGGTGGTTGGCAAGAAACATTTGATGCATGCTAAATATGCCCTACTTATTTTTACTGTTAAGTACTAAAAAAACAAACAATATTCTCTGTATTAATTTCGTCTTCTTGAGATATCTCAGCAAATGTTTTTTTTCAGAACTTTAAATTTTGTTTAAAAAGCCTTTGATGATGTCCAGTTGCAATTTGATATCTTGTAAATTTTGTGCCAGTTTTCTCCACAGTTTACTTCAGGCAAAATAATATAACATATTCCACAGTCTGTTCTTAAAGACAGAAGTCACATTTCCCTGTAGCATGTTTCCCCTGTTTAAATAATGTATGTGTTTAACCCTGTATGACCAAATCCTAATCTAAATATAATAATTTCCTCCTTTCTGTTTCATTTGTCATCACATGATGACATCATCATTATGCAAATTAGCGTATGACATCATCTAGCGACTTTCTGGGGCAACTTCAGCTACTTTCTGTCGGTGACAGCTGGCAACACTGATCTGAAGGCTAGACTGTCCAAATTCACAGCCGCTAACATCCAGTCTACCCGGTCGAGGAAGGACCCGTTCTATGTAGTCCTTAGAAGGATGCAGAATAGACATGACCCTTAAATGACATTCTGGTCCCCACTTCTTACTAGTTGGTGGCAGTAACGCACCAATTCGTTGTTTGTCAGACGTGAACAATTATCAAGAAGAAGAAGAAACGTGCTATTAAGAGCATGCTAACCGGTAGTCATGATGTAAACATTCGGAGAAATACACGCAAGAAAGGAATTTACAAAGGTTTTTAGCGGCAGAGTTGGATTGAGGAAGACTTGCGGACTAAGTACTTTATTGGAGTACATTAACTGGGTGTAAAATTATTGTTTTTGTTCAAGATGATGGCTCTGTCGATGTGCCGGCGCAGCTAAGAAGGGTGAGTTGGTCATTATTATTTTTCTTTCTGAATGTTTCAGGACAGGACAGTTTCAGCAGAGTAGAGTCACTGATCACAGCAGCAGAAAAATAACAAGAGAATCAACATGGAAGAAGCAGGGCTTGTTGCTGTGTTTTCTGTTTGCGATTATTAACTGGTTTGCGAGTAACTCTTCTTATTTTTACCAACCTTTTTTACCAAGGTTGTTTGCTCATTTCTCTCTGAATCAGCGCGACACAACCACAGCTCCCGCTGAGCGACAATGATCTTCTATAAAGGAAGATGGCTCACTCACATACACAAGCAGATACACAGCAGGGTTGTGACAGTGAATCAACCGCGGGTCCTTTTGGGGAACAAAAACAAACATTCTGACCACCGATAAGCGATCATTAGGAAAAACTCCAGAACCTACCTCAGCCAGTCCCTTTTTAGATTATGTATAATATGAATATTTACATAGAAGGAGTGCCAATAAGGGCCATTTTGACCCTGAAATATTTAACACACTGCCAACGGGAGGTAAAAACATTAAGGGGTTAAATAAAAACTGCAGCAAACAGCAAAAACAGCAAAAAAAAGTTGATTTGGGGGTGAGTTGGTCTTTAAAGTGCAACTCACCCCCAAATCCACTTTTTTTGCTGATAAATTGTATAAATTAGTGTCTAATAGAGCTATCTACATGTCTGGTCATTATATTTTGTAATTTAGTACAATTTAGTAAAAATATTCATTTTTTACCAAAAACCGTTAGTGGGGTGCCCTCTTCAGGTTAAAACGTTACACTGCAATTGAATTTGAATCAGGCATCGCTACTGGCTCAACGGGTGGTAACTGACGTCAGCGGGGGAAAATGACATCAGCCTTCCTGCCGCTGTGGAGTGTAAAACAAGCCACACTACGTTTACAGCATTTATCAGGTTAGTGATTTGTTAGCTTAGCATTTAGTTAGATTCTTTAGCATAGCCTTTCCTACAGACATCTGCGCATTACCTATGACAAAGGAATGATATCAGTAAATGGATAATGAAATCAGGGCTTAGAGTTATTTTTTTAGTGCACTTTGATTTATACCTTCGCCACCTCTTTGCAGCATACATTTTCTGTTGCAGACAATGAGGTACAGTGGCCGCAGATGCACCTGTTGAGGCAGAGTCACACAATATTACTCGAGATAATCTAAATTTACCTTTAGCTATGGTTAACAACAATACTCAGAGATGGGCCTCATTATATGCCGCGATGCCGCTGCAGGCTCGGCACCTGTTGCTCTGGGCAACTCAAGAGCCATCGGCTCGAAACGTTACGGCTGAGGGCCGCTCGTGTCCTCCACAGAACCTTCCTCTCTTTTCTCTGGTGAAAGAGGTGGAGAGAAATCCTCAACTTCAAAATTGCTTCCCTCTGAGGCAATGGAGCTCGCGTTGCTATTGCGCTCCATCTTTCTAGGTGTCTGTGTGCCGCACATAGGAGCAACCGCTGCAGCAGCCCTGTCAACATGTCAATCACAGCGCAGCCCTCCCCCTTGCAGGCCCGCCAGGCAACGCCTCATTTTGAGGCATTTTTTAAAGAGGAAAAGTGGGCAGAGTTTTAACTCTGATAGGGGATGAGTAACACTTTAAAGCTGCTATACCGAACCTGCAGAACAAGCTAGCTTTTCAACATAAACACTCACATATCTCTAACCCCTCCTGTCGGTAATCATCGCTAGGCCACGCCCCCCTGATAGAGGGAGTGCGCATTGCCAAAGTAAACGAGAGATCTGTGGCAATGCGTGTTTGCATTTGAGGGAGGCGTGGCCTAGCTATGATTGTCGATGGGAGGGGTGAGAGTTCTGCGACTGTGTTTATGATGAAAAGCTAGCTTATTCTGCAGATTCAGTATAGCAGCTTTAACACTGTCAACGCAATTTACAAGGGAAACATTTTCAGTAGTCAAAGTGCAACTGCAAAAACGAAGCAAATGGGTATGAGGAATTAATATTATAGCCAGTGAGAGCAAAACCCCACTCCTTAGTGTTATGCAATACTGAGGAAAGCATACTTGTGACTGCTTCCTAAATTTTTGCCAACAAATTTTACTCAATGTCATACACATAAAAACTTCACTATTCAAAAAATACAGAATAATATTGCTTAATATAAAATATTTTTGTGTATAAGGTCCTGAAGGGTCTCATCAGAGACCTCTTCACTCCATTGACAAGAACTAAACAAAGGGATGCATCTTGAAAACCTGAGATGAACAGAAAGTGTTTGCTCTTTAAATCAGGATTGCATTACAGAATTAAAGGAGGACAATTTTATAATCTCCACATCATGTCACCTACCAGTTTTTGTGCAAGATGCTGAATAACTCTTAAGTGGCATTTAGCTTTGATGGAGATGTTATTATGTAGCCCAGGTGTTTAATGCAACAAAGAATATTATGTTTTTAGAGGTTTAATAGAAAGAGGGAAATGCTTTTAAAAGAAAATGAAGTCAACCTAACTGTTCCAGAGTGATAACTAAATTAGTACTACAGCTAAAAGCAGTCGGGAAATATACCGGAACATCTCAATTCCAATTGCATTCATATTTACCTATTATACTTCTTCAAATATAATTTTTCTTAATCATGAAGTTCAATGTGTGGCTTTGTGTTCCAAGAGATATTTGTGTTGTTTAAAAACGACATAGCATGGATATTTTATACTCGTCTCCTGTCTTTTATGGTAGAAACAGTCAAGACAAAAATTTCCTTGCTTGGCAGGTCTTTTGCACAGGCATGTAGAGCTGCAGTGACCTCCGTCTGTTCTTTTTTTGTGTAGTTGTGAGTGAGTGCATGCTAAGCACTGACAAAGACTGATGAGGTTGTTCAGGACTACACCAACCTCGGAAGCTTGAGAGAAGAAGCAAGTCTTCTTCACAATTTTGATAGACATTTGTGTTTTTAAGTTTGTCTGTTTTATTTATTTTGCCCAGCTGTTACCATTCGGGGATCATGTGTAGTTGTGTATTTCTGTCCTCAGTGGATTGACACATGCCACTGAATGTTGTACTTACTGTCAGTCAAAAATGTGAGAAACCAAAACAGTGTTTGAAGTTCCAATTTCCTGACATGGACTTCTAATAAGTACTTTGTGATAGGTTGTTACAATTGCCACATCTGTACTTACATGTGTCTGTAAACAAATACCTCACTCACAGAATGGAGTAAAGGTGAAAAAAAAATCATGAGAATCATTTTGTTTACCTCTGTCAATGCTATTTGCATCCTGTTCTGAGATGTATACCGCTAATTCATCCCCCTCCCCCTCCTCCTCCATAGAGCATGGTGCTGTGCTGCAGGACACATTTGGGATCAGGTAAATTAAGTGGGAAATCACAGCTGTTATTGTATGTCATCACTTTCTGCATTCAGAATGTCCTTTACATTGTTGTCACCACAACAAGAGTGTGCTCTCTCTCTCTCTCTCTCTCTCTTTCTCTCTCTCTCTCTCTCTCTCTCTCTCTCTCTCTCTCTCTCTCTCTCTCTCTCTCTCTCTCTCTATATATATATATATATATATATATATATATATATATATATATATATATGGCATGCCGTTCAGGAAATTATTATATATTTATATTGTTACTTTTTGAATATATTGAATGAAAGCCTGAATATATTGAATGAACATTGAATATATTGAATGAACCTTGAATATATAGAATGAAAATCTGAATATATGGAATGAAAGTCTGAATATATTGAATGAACCTTGAATATATGGAATGAAAGTCTGAATATATTGAATGAACCTTGAATATATGGAATGAAAGTCTGAATATATTGAATGAACCTTGAATATATGGAATGAAAGTCTGAATATATTGAATGAACCTTGAATATATGGAATGAAAGTCTGAATATATTGAATGGACCTTGAATATATGGAATGAAAGTCTGAATATATTGAATGAACCTTGAATATATGGAATGAAAGTCTGAATATATGGAATGAACCTTGAATATATGGAATGAAAGTCTGAATATATGGAATGAACCTTGAATATATGGAATGAAAGTCTGAATATATTGAATGAACCTTGAATATATGGAATTAAAGTCTGAATATATTGAATGAACCTTGAATATATGGAATGAAAGTCTGAATATATGGAATGAACCTTAAATATATGGAATGAAAGTCTGTCCGTGGCCTCAAAGCTTATGGGTAATGTAGTGCATTATCAACTGTCACTCTTCAAAAGTTTTGCTGACGTGAACATTATTATTTACAGGCTGTAAGCATTAACTCATCTATTTCAACTAGTGGTGGGGGATATAAAAGGTATAAATTTAGCCAACGGTAGAGATTTTGACTATACCGGCGTACCGCAACTGCGCATTTTGATGATGTCATTAAGGAGGATAAATACTTATGTTCTGTGTTCCTCTTTACACTACAAGTTTACATTTTTTAGTTTTTCAATTAACGGGAAAAAACGCTGTTGAACTTGAATCATTTTAAATTAAAATATCTGCAGGTTTATTATTAAATTTATAAATAAGTAATCAGCAAAGCAGAATATTTTTAACTTTGTTTTCATAACATGTAGCTTTAAATTTATTTAAAATATCTTTATCTTTATATTGTAAGAATTTTTGTGTTGCAGTTTTGAAAATATATTGCAATAGATATCGTTACCCCACAAGTTTCAAATTAAATTGGAATATAGATTTGAGGCTATATTGCCCAGCCCTAATTTCAACAACAGATTCAGTTTTTCTGCAAATTAATAAGAATTTTTATCTTCTTTTTAACAAATTTCCTGTTGTTAAAACCTTGAAAACAATTCGACTTTGGCCATAGAGAGAATTGTAATGTATATTGGAATACAGGGGCAGGGGTCATCTCCTTATTTGACTGTTTTTCTGGGGGGTTCTTTTTAGAACAGGGACGGAAAAATCTGGAGGCTTTCATTTTGACAGCTTAGTATTCATACCCCTGACCACTTGATGAGCAGACATTTCTTAAGTTTAACCATGGAGTATAGTTCACTAAGTAAATAATAAAAAAAGAAATTCCCATTAGAGCTTTTGTGCATCATCTCATTGCATATCGCTGTCAGTTACAAAGGTTTTGGAGCGGTCACTGTCATGCTCTGAAGAGCCAGGTGTAGTTCCAACCACCTGTACAGAAGTGCCGTGTGATACGGGATTTCCTCCTGCTGAAGCAATAGCTTGGATCTTTTTGACTTCTGATTACTTCAGTAGAAGAAATTTCCCGCTTTCAAAGCTATGGCTGAAGTGATGCTTGTTCATATGACCAACCGCTTTGATGTTTTTCAGTCTAGTTGTGCTCACCACAGCACTGAGACTGTCCTCATCAAAGTTTTCAATGACATCCACATAAATACAGACTGGTAGAACCACAGTGCTGGTTCTGTTGGACCGTAGTGCAGCATTTGACACTGTTGATCATGACATATTATTGGAACGACTGGAGAGCTGGGTCGGACTCTCTGGTACAGTACTTGGCTGGTTTGAGTCTTACCTAAAGAACAGGGACTTCTTTGTTTCAATAGGAAACTTTTCATCAGAACAAACAGAAATCACACGTGGGGTGCCCCGGGGCTCCATCCTGGGGCCCCTCTTATTTAATATCTACATGCTCCCACTAGCCCAGATTATAACAACCAACACGATTAGCTACCATAACTATGCAGATGATACTCAGCTTTATATTACAATGTTGCCAGGTGACTTTGAACCAATTCAAATCCTAAATAAATGCATCTAACAAATCAATGAATGGATGTGCCTTAACTTTCTCCAGCTGAATAGAAACAAAACAGAAGTAATTACTTTTGGACCTAAAGAGGAACGATCAAGAGTCAGCACACAGCTTCAGTTAATACAGCTAGAAACTACTGATCAGGTCTGAAATCTAGGTGTAGTAATGGACTCAGACCTGAACCTCCAGGGTCACATAAAGGCAATAACAAGGTCAGCCTTCTATCACCTGAAGAATATCTCTAGGATTAAAGGACTGATGTCGCAACAGGACCTCGAAAAACTCATCCATGCGTTTATCTTTATTCGGATTGATTACTGCAACAGCGTCTTCGCAGGTCTGCCTAAAAAGTCAGTCAGACAGCTGCAGCTGATCCAGAAGGCTGCTGCTCATGTTCCTCACTAGAACCAGGAAAGTAGAGCACATCACCCCAGATCTAAAGTCCTTACACTGGCTCCCTGTAGCTCAGAGAACAGACTTCTAAATACTTTAACTAGTTTATAAATCATTGAATGGCTTAGCACCAATGTATGTTGAAGATCTGCTGTTACTATACCAACCCACCAGACCACTCAGGTCCTCTAATTCCAGTCTACTCAACATCCCTAGAATTAGAACCAAACACGGAGAACCAGCTTTCAGTTTCTATGCTCCTCTAATCTGGAACAAACTTCCAGAAAACTGCAAAGCTGCTGAAACACTGAGTTCTTTTAAGTCAGAACTAAAAACATATCTGTTTAGACCTGCATTTGAGTAATGTTTTCATATATCTTGTTTTGTTTATGCTTCTTGCTGTTTCTACATTATATACTTTGTAATGCCTTGAAGTATCTATGTGCACTTCTTCTTTTATTGCTGTTTTTACTCTATATGCTATGTCTGTGTTTTAATGCTGTTTTTGCTTTACCCCTAATCATGTAATGCACCTTGAATCACCTTGTTGTTGAAAGTGTGCTATACAAATAAATTGCCTTGACTTGCCTTGCAATTCAGTCTTCAGTGTGGGAGCAGAGCATGGATTCAGTTTTCAGAACATCTTAACCCCATGAGAAGTCATCAGTCTAAAGGCAAAAGTCCAAAACCTTTAGACAATAACCTTTGCACATTTCTGCTCCATTGGGATAGAGGAAGTTGTGAGACTGCGTATAGGCCACAGTAGGTGAACTGTTCATTTTTTACATTTAGATGGACATTTTTAAATTGTTAATGTGTAGTTACTGGGGCCACAATCAGTGGTTGTGTCACGCTGCCCTATTCCTGCCTTATTGTCTTCACCTGTCTGTCTCATCATCCACACCTGATCCTACTCACCTCCTGCCTTTAAGACCCGTCACTTCCTTTCACTCCCGGCCGGATCATTAGTTAGTAGTCAGTAGTATTTGTCAATCCCCATGGTGTGTCATTCTTCCTGCTGTCTTCCTTCCCTGCCCGATGTTCAGTGTCTTCATCATCATCATCATCATCACGACCTCATCACTGTAATAAACATCCTGCACCTTCCTTCAGCGAGTGCGTTTGGGTCCATTCTCCACACACCACGTGACAGATTGTCACTGTGAAGAAAATACAATTACATCATCTGTTTGATGTGTGATGTGGATTCTATGTTCACCTTGAATATTAATTTAATGAAAAAATAATTAATACTATGGAATATGTCTATTATCATTTTAAACACGTGAGTAAAAATGGATTGTCCCCGTCGGTCACCTCTGATGGAAAGTATTCCTGCTTTTCTTACTGATGAGCCATGCAACTGATCTGTAAAACAGATGATCACAAAATACACAACACAATTTACAAAATAATCTTATAATTTGTCAGCAAGATACTTTAATAGTTTTCCTCTTGGGATTGACAAACTCTCATTTTACACATTAACTCGAGATTATAATCTAACAAATGGTTTAAACAATCTACATTCTTTTTAGTGATTCAATACACTGATCATTTCTAAGAGAAACCTTAGTTCATCAATAAACTATGTGGTAAATTTTGCAATACATCTATATATATATCCAAATATTCTTAAGTGATATAAAAGCTAAATCACATACCTGATAGTTTGATAATCAGGTTCACTTTAGTAATCAGTTTTTATTTATACATTATATGATTGACTGTATTCTCTGTAAGAGTAAAAGTTGTTAATCTGACACAAAGGTCATGGTAATTCTGAATTTATTGTGAAAAATGAAATAAATTGAAAAAAAAAATTTAATAAAAAAAAATCTGTTTACAGTCTTTAGATTTAAAACACTATTATACACAATGCTGCCACATCATTTACATTGGTGACATGTATATATATCAGCTGTGTTGAAGCCGAAAAACATCTAAAATGTCAGAACAGCAGACTTTGAGGACTGGAGCTGGCCACTCATGGAATACTTTATTGAAGTTTTGTCATCAAATCCTTCCGATCAACAAAGGCAATGTTATCGCTGTGGAACAGGTCCCCTCTTCTCCTTTTGACACCAACCAGCAAAGATTATTGTTGGAATGTATGCTGCAGTAACAGTGTTATAACATTTAAAAACATCCCTAAAAAAACAACTGCTTTCCTACCAGTGTCCAGTTGTGCTGCTTAGTCAACTGAGAAAAGATTTAGGTGCACCAAAATCCCTGAACTTCCAGTTCTAGAAAACAGAATCCTATCCCACTCTGCCTTGTAAATGGGTTTAAGTCCTGCAAGTACAGGTCCAAATGTGTGTTCGGATAACACATCAGCAGTCAAGACAGAGAAGAAAGACAAAGAACTAAAACAAAAACCCAGTTTAGGTAGGCCTGGACACCTGTGACTCACTTCATAAATAATTTTCCTTATTGTTAAAGTAAGATTAGAATTAACTGCTAAAATACCTTATGCACAGATTATTAAACAGAAAAAGTTATTAATGAAAGCTGTGAAATTTGGACGAATGTTTTTTTTCTTGGTATGAGAAAATCTTTGAGGTCAAACTTTTCCTTAATGGCTCTTCATCCACCTTGATGCTCCACGGTTTGGTGCCAGTCCAGATGGAAAACTAGTGTATGCACATAGAAGGAAATGCTGGCCCCCACAAGCATTTCATACTGAGGAACAAAAAACAGAAAAGGTGAACCACCAAAGAAAAAAGTGTTGTGCTGTTTTATGGAGTTACTGAGCAAATATTAGTTCTGAATTCAGTTAACATAGAAATCAATTCACAAGAAGTCATCCTAATGTCCTTAAGACAAAAAACTACCTTTAATTTAACTTATGGTTGACAATTCATTCATGACAATTACTTAACCAAAGTATTTAGTTAAATTCATATATATACATATAACAGTGTTGGGAGTAACGCGTTACAAAAGTAATTAATTACTGTAATGCATAGATGTTTGCTGTAACACGGTAATGTAAGGCATTACTGGGGGAAAAAATGTAATATTTTACTCGGTACAAATGTCAGTAACGCGCATTACAATGCATTGTTAACCCGGAATAAAGTGGTAGGTTTTCTTCATACAAATTTGCCAAAATCACCGCAAGATCAGCAGAGGAGAAACGTCCCCACAAAATGTTTCACTTCCTGTAGTCAGACAGAGCAGAGATGAGTGAGCCTGCACCTGATCTAACATCGGATATTACATTCTCCAGATGCGATTGTTCCTTGTATTGCACCATGAACCATCACTGTGGCTATTGTATCTTAACCACAATCCAAGCTCAGTTGGATTCCAAATCACCTTCTACTGGATGTGTAATAAGCTAACTGAGCATCATGAGCTACATTTAGATTTCCAAATCCATATTTGCATTTTTTTTGGTGAGAGTAACTTAAAAGTAATGCAATAGTAGTGTAATGCCTTACATTTTAAATACAGTAATATTGTAATATAACAAATTACTTTGAAATTACAGTAACAAGTAATAAATAACGCATTACAGTTTTGAAGTAACTTGCCCAACACTGCATATACATATATATATATATATATATATATATATACACACACACATTTGGATGATCAATTAGGTTAACTGAAGTTACAGTGGGGTAAAAAAGTATTTAGTCAGTCACCACTTGTGCAAGTTCTCTCACTTAAAAAGATGAGGGAGGCCTGTATTTTTCCCCACAGGTATACCTCAACCATGAGAGAGAAAATTGGAAAATAAATCCAGAAAATCACAAGGTCTGATTTTTTAAGAATTTATTTGCAAATTATGGTGGAATATAAGTATTTGGTCAATAACAAATGTCCATCTCAATACTTTGTTATAAACCCTTTGTGGGCAATGACAAAGGTCAAACGTTTTCTGAAAATCCCAGCCACATTTCATCTTCAATGCCCTTGCTGATGGAAGGAGGTTTTCACTCAAAATCTCACAATACATGGCCCCATTCATTCTTTCCTTTACATGGATCAGTCGTCCTGTTCTCTTTTCAGAAAACAGCCCCAAAGCTTGATGTTTCCACCCCCATGCTTCACAGTAGGTATGGTGTTCTTTGGATGCAACTCCGCATTCTTTCTCCTCCAAACATGACAAGTAGAGTTTTTACCAGAATGTTGTATTTTAGTTTCATCTGACCATATGACATTCTCCCAATCCTCTTCTGGGTCATCCAAATGCTCTCTAGCAAACTTGAGATGTGCCTGGACATGTACTGGCTTAAGCAGGGGGACACGTAAAGAATAAGTTACAGGTCTGTGAGAGCCAGAAATCTTGCTTGTTTGTAGGTGACCAAATACTTATTTTCCACCATAATTTGCAAATGAATTCTTTAAAAACAGACTGTGATTTTTTTTGGATTTTTTCCCCCTCATTTTGTCTCTGATAGTTGAGGTATACCTTTAATGCAAATTATAGGCCTCTCTCATCTGTTGAAGTGTGAAGACCTGCACAATTGATGGCTGACTAAATACTTTTTTACCCCACTGTAAGTGACAAGGTCAAGTCTAAGCAAACCAAGATAACTCTTACTAAACTCTTAAAGTTCAATGAAGTCTCAACCTATTGCTTACACAAAGCAGAATGAATGGGTTAAATCATCTGCATCTATGCTCATGTAGTAGAGTTGATTATTACTACCAAAGGAGATATTTTGGAGTTAATAACTTTGGGTAAAGTCTGAGACCATGAAATACAGGAATGTCACAAGTCATACTTTTCATATATGAGCAGTGACATCTGATTTCAGACACGATGTGCCAACATTTTTACTGTGAGTTAAATAACTCTTATACTTTGACAGTGAAAGTTGCTTTAGAAGTGACCCTCAAAATATGCTTCAAGTATATTGTTCTTATACATGTGCAGTAAAAGCTCAACAACCTCACACCGGGTAACCAATTTGTTGTGCCACAATAGGTTTGTTTTGGCTCTGAATAACTATGAATAATTACTTAGGGCAATCGTTATTAAAATAAGTAATTTAGGTCAAAATGACCAAGTTGAGGCACCATCCTGACTGTCCATGAAATAATAATAATAATAGCCAATCAGTTCAGTCTCAGCTAATGTTTATAACTACCTGCCTGATAAGGTGAAGGTGTTGGTTCTACTGGATCTAAGCGTTGCCTTTGATACTTTGATTCAAAGATTCTCTCTGCAGAGTTTTGAACAGGTCAGGTTAAAGACTTATTCCATTGGCCTGAATACAGTTACCTGATCCACGATCAGCAAACTCTGCAAATATTTTTAGATTCAAGGAGCTTCTTTCAGAAGCCTGCTCCCTCCTCTCTGGCGAAGGACGGACTTTATTTTGCGCTGGTCTCGCTGATGTGAGTCTGTGGAAGACCCACAGACAAAGAGGATGAGAGGGTGGAGCATGTGCTTAAATAGGTGTGATGACCTCACAAATTTAGGGGTGTAAAATTCCTTCTCTTCCTGTTCAAACTGATGTTGGTTTTAATGCAGTGCATTGCGGGATTATTAGTCCATACGGCAGGAGGTCTGTCTTTGTAGTCCAGTACTGTCATCATGACGAAATGTGAGCTTTAGTATTTTTTAAAGTACTCCATAAATAAACTTTGCCTTGGCATAAGAGTTCACATTAAATTGATTTTGTCAGGAAAATCTGATTCTGTCAGTTATAATTCTGCTGGTTATTAGAATTCATGCTGCATGTGACATAATCAAAATAAAGACCATAGTGATCTACTTGAAATGTGCAAGCCTGTTTTTGCTGATGCTGCTTCTACTTATTTAGCTAATCCCGTCTCTGTGGTCAGTAATATGCCATGTGTACATTTTTAAAAGAGCCTTTTGGGGTGCAGAGGAACCTACCTCACCCAAGACCCTGACTGAAAAGCGGAAATAAAATAAAAGGGTGAATAAAAAAGGTGTGAAAGCTTGTGTCTTGCTGTGTAACTTGTTAACAGTAAAAGTGTAGAGTTGATGGTGGGTGACGCATTCAGGGTCAAAGGTGTCAGTGAGTGACAGCCCGTGCCCAGCGTCTGGGCAGCCTTCGGTCTGACAGCCATAACAGACAGGCGGAACTGGTGGGCTCAAGGCAAATCAAACACTGACAAACTGGGAAAAGCAGTGGTCTGTAGTATAGGCCTATTCTACCAGTGTGATCATGACAAATAGAGCTTGGAGAAAGCCCTCGAGAAATAACCACACCCTATTTAACACATTATATATAAATTAAGACTGGTATTGTAGAAAGAAACAGCCTTAACCCCATTAAAGTAAAATTGATCAGTGTCCAGGGTCAGCACAGATACAAATGAAAAAACAACAGAATAGATAAACAATTTACCAAATATTCATAAACTCAGCAAAAAAAGAAACGTCCTTTTTTCAGGACTGTGTATTTCAACAATAATGTTGTAAAAATCCAAATAACTTTACAGATCTTCATTGTAAAGGGTTTAAACAATGTTTTCCATGCAAGTTCAATTAACCATAATCAGTTAATTAACATGCACCTGTGGAATGGTCGTTAAGACTTTAACAGCTTACAGAAAGCAGGCCTTTAAGGTCACAGTTCTAAAAACGCAGGACACTAAAGAGACTTGTCTACCGACTGTGAAAAACACCCAAAGAAAGATGCCCAGGGTCCCTGCTCATCTGCGTGAACGTGCATTAGCCATGCTGCAGGGAGGCATGAGGACTGCTGATGTGGCTAGGGCAAAAAATTGCCATGTCCGCACTATGAGACGCCTAAGACAGCGCTACAGGGAGACAGGAAGGACAGCTGATCATCCTCGCAGTGGAAGACCACGTGTAACAACACCTGCACAGGATCGGGACATCCAAATATCACACCTGCGTGACAGGTACAGGGTGGCCACAACAACTGCCCGAGTCACACCAGGAACACACAATCCCTCCATCAGTGCTCAGACTGTCCGCAATAGGCTGAGAGAGGCTGGACTGAGGGCTTGTAGGCCTGTTGTAAGGCAGGTCCTTACCAGACATCACCAGCAACAACGCCGCCTATGAGCATAAACCCACCTTCACTGGACCAGACAGGAGTGGCAAAAAGTGCTCTTCACTGATGAGTCACGGTTTAGTCTCACCAGGGGTGATGGACGGATTCGTGTTTATCATCGAAGGAATGAGCGTTACACCGAGGTCTGTACCCTGGAGCGGGATCGATTTGGAGGTGGGGGGTCCGTCATGGTCTGGGTCGGTATATCACATCACCATCGGACTGAGCTTGTTGTCATTGCAGGCAATCTCAATGCCTTGCGGTACAGGGAAGACATCCTCCTCCCTCATGTGGTACCCTTTATGCATGCTCATCCGGACATGATCCTCCAGCAGGACAATGCCACCAGCCATAATGCTCGTTCTGTGCGTGAGTTTCTGCATGACAGCAATGTCAGTGTTCTGCCATGTCCAGGGAAGAGCCCGGATCTCAATCCCATTGAGCACGTCTGGGACCTGTTGGATCGCAGGGTGAGGGCTAGAGCCATTCCCCCCAGAAATGTCCAGGAACTTGCAAGTGCCTTGGTGGAAGAGTGGGATAACATCTCACAGAAAGAACTGACAAATCTGGTCCAGTCCATGAGGAGGAGATGCACTTCAGTACTTCAAGCAGCTGGTGGCCACACCAGATACTGACTGGTACTTTTGATTTTGAGCCTCCCTTCTTTCAAGGACACATTATTCTATTTCTGTTAGTCACATGTCTGTGAAACATTTTTAGTTTATGTCTTATGGTGTTGACTCTTGTAGTGTTCATACAAATATTTACACACATTAAGTTTGCTGAAAGTAAAAACAGTTGAAAGTCAGAGGACGTTTCTTTTTTTGCTGAGTTTATTTTTGAACCATGCCATGGTACAAAATCTACAGCTCCTGTTGAACACCCATGCATCAGTGCTAACCACCAGAATGCCATGATGTCCAGACCTAAAAGGTAAGATGGAATAGGTTTTGACATGCACAGCATCCATTTATAATTAGAACAGAAAGCTCCTGATATTTTGAGCTGTTCACAGTGCCAATAGAAGATGTAAAAACTGACAGAAAGTGGACTGTGAACATTACAGCATAATTTAATCATCCTGCATTTGTATAAACAGCATGCAGACTGGCACTTCAAACAGATAAATTGCATTAATTTTGTTGATTCATACAATCATATATCATATATACATCATAGATTGTTTTAAATATCGGTAAATATTGTCATGTATTAGTTTGTAAGGTTTGTATATTTTCAGGTAGATTTGTGATTTTCTTTTATTGGTGATTTTATCAAATTATTTGAAAATTGTTTTTCAAAAATCCATTAGAATGTTAAATTTTAAAAAATATGATTTTTTTTATTGTAATAAGTGCACTAGAAAAACACTTGTCCATCTAGCAGAGCACTCTTCACATTATAGGTTTCTTTTAAGTATGTAAACATTGTAAAATGAAAAAAACTAAATTAATGAACTTGAGGTGCAAATTCAAAAGTACAGATTGACAGTTTTTTTAAAGTTGCTTATTACTTCAGCATATGCTTCCACTTAGCAGAAACTGAACAATGAACCCAAACTGAACTCTCAGCCCTCCATCCTCTCATAAACCCAGTCATTTGTCTATACATGTTTTTGATTTAAACCCTGCATTCTGAGCATCTATATATAAGATGAAATGATACAGGAATAAACAATAAAAGTCGAAAAATAGCAAAAATACTTTAAGCTGATTAAGACTCAAAGTATATTTTATTTTGTCATTTTGACCAACGGCGTAAATAAAATCCCATTCATAACCTATTTTTACCTGTCAAGTTTTAAGATGATAATGGCATATTCAATAGTATTTATTTCTATTCATTTGAATTAATATTTAACCTGAATAAGCTGAACAGAGAATCCACATCGTGTCATCACTTCAACCAGATAAATACAGTCGTTTTTTGACCCACAAGCTATCGCTTCAGCAGGAGGTAGATTACATTCCTGCAGCATCCCGCTTTTGCACTATAGTTGGCACAAGACAGGGCTCTTTGGAGCGCGTCTGTGGTCAGCCACACTGGTCACAGATGCGCTGTCAGCTCCCAAAATAGTGAGGTACATCAAGTACAATGTCCAGGTCTGAGACGACGCTCAGATGCTCTCATGGGAATCTTTAGTGTTGTTATTATTGTTTTAATTAACTGTACTCCGTGCGTGAAGTTGAAAATGCCTGCGCGTCTCTTTCATGTGGTCAGGGAATTCTGTGATTTGTAATCTGTCAAAATGTTGTTTTGCGGTAGAAAATGTTTGTCGATTGATAACTGTTTGTGTTGGACCACAGTATTGCATGAGATACAATACAATTTACCTCAAACTTTCATGTAGAAAATGAGGAAACTGTACCCTATAGCATGGTCCTTGGCAGTGATGTTTGTTGAAAAATGGAAAATATTTCATTCTCACTCCCTCACACATAAGAAACAATAAGTGTACTTCGTGCGACAGCGTAACATGTAAAATGATGAGAAGGAGAATCACAATCGATCAAACATGAGTTAAAGTTGCAATTATTGGATAGAATTCCAAGACTACCTTCTTGAAATTTTATCCATTCGCAAATTTGCGAGTATTGGCTAAATTTGCATTAATAGTTGCGATGGCAACATCGCGGAATCCTGGAGGTACTGTCTAATACATATAAAAAGTCCCTCCTTACTCCATGCTATACTTACAGAGAAGACTGGATTTGGTAAGCCTTCATCAAATGAGTCCTATTAGAATATGTCTAAGATGTTATTCCTTTGGATAACACATCTACCTTATGTTTTAATAATGTGGGGATGAATACCACTGTGGGTTGTCACTGAGGCAGCACCAATATAGAGAAAGTGAGATGAGAGTCATGAGGGCGAGGAGCCTGAAGCCAAAAGCAATGAGTCAAGATGATTATTAAACTAATACTTTGTGACAGGAGACCATATTTCTGGCAAAAGGGATAGCAATTTCTTGGCAAGTCCTTCAAATAGTAGAAAAATCCTTGAGGGAATTTGCTCTTGTTCAATGAAATATGAAAATTTATTTTCTTCAATGCTAAGATGTCAATACTGAGCAACAAAAAAGTAAACAGTAGGTGGGAAACAAGCATACAAGTTATTTAAAATTCTGAATATGTTTTTGGATCACGATAAGGTCAACCTACCAAAAATCCATATTCTTATTTTAAAGAGAGCATTACCTTTTCCTTAGCCCAATCAAGTAGCCACAACCTAAACAAACAGTAAGTGAAACCATAATAGAAAAGTGAATGAATAAAAAGAAGTTTGATCTTTACAGACACCTTGAGATTCCTTAACATATGGAACAGTGGTGAACCCTCCAAGGAGTGGCCGTTCTACCAAATATACACCAAAAACACATTGACGACTCACCCAGGAGGTCAACGAAGTACCAATAAAAAACAACTCAAACACCTCAGACCTCCCTAACCACAGTTGAGGTCAATGTTTATCATTCAGAAATTAGAAAGAAGCTGGGTAAAAACTGCATTTTTGGGTGAGTTCACAGGTCAAAACCACAGCTGACCAAAAGGACACTAAAGGGGTGTTTATATGACAACATTGCCGTTTTTGTTTGAATATGCAGGTGAAAACACACGACACGGCGCGCAATAGAAAACGATGTAGTACATATGCCCGATCTTTAGATGGCAGTGTGCCCCATGTATGTAGTGTTCCAAGGTTTCCCCCTCACAACCCGGAAAAGAAAAATTTCATGATAACTAACAATGGCAGTCTTTTTGTAGTTCTCCTCCGCTTAAATAAAGGCGTATTGATTATTTGACACACGTACTGTATGCGTTTCCGCTGGCGATCGCATAGAAGCCTGATGATCTTTAAGTTTTGCTTACAGATACCAAACAACTTCAGAAGCTGCATCAGCAGTAACAGCATACCTGGATCCACCATTGTTGTTGTTTTTCTGTAGAAAGGCGGAGTGCACAAGTCCAACATGACCGTAGGCGGCTGGCAGTGACGTCATCGTTTTCAAAAGTCTCCGGCTTGCGTTTACATGACAACGAATCACTCAGCGTTTTCAGAACTCTCCACTCTGGAAGCCGTTTTCGAAAAACTGCGTTTTCGCCCCCCCGTTTTCCCGTTGTCATGTAAATAAGAAGCCAAATCGCAGAGAAAGACCTCCGTTTTGGTGAAAAACATTTTCGTGTAAACAGCCTCCAAGATATTTCTTGCAAACAAGCAACAAAAAAATTACCCCCGAAACCTTTTGGAAAATATCCATGGACAGACAAGAGAATTGTAACTTTTTGTAAAGTGTGCTTCTAGTTACATGTGGTCTAAAACTACAACAGCAACATCATACGGAGCGTTTAACATGGCGGTGGTAATGTGAGGGTCTGCTGCTACAAGTTCTTGAAAACTTGGTGTTCTGCTTTAGGGAACCACAAATTCTGCTCTCTACTAGGGAATCCTGGAGAAAAATGTCCGGACAGCAGTTCATGACCTTAAGCCTATGCACACTGGAGTTGTGTATGGAGACAATGATTTGAAGCACACCAGCAGTCAGGAATGATACTGAGATCATGTAAATTATTTGTCATCTGTTCAAGATGTGTGGTTACGTCTTTGTCCAAAAACAGAAGATACTTAAAATAGCGGATATCTTAAAATTATGGTTGCATTTCCAATTTTTGTAACTCTTTTCTCACTTCTTAGTTGTATGATAATATCTCAAGTACAGTATGTCTAGAATTGTGTACTTTAAATGATTGCAGATGTCCATCTTTGTTTTTGTTAATCTGTTTACATACAAGTCTGAGTATTGTTGCCCTGTAATAAATGTGGACATGTGGTAGATCAGAAAATCCCGTAAGCAGTTTTACAAAAGGCAATATTTATTTTTTTAGTAGTAAAATTTGCATAACTTGTGATATTAATGGAGGTTGTAGTATGTTCAATGAAAAGAAGAGAGTCAGTCAGTCAGTAATCTGCAGCAATCAGATGTTGAACCTTCTGACCTTTTTAGCCGGATAATGATAATTTAATCCCACCCACCCCTCTCTCTCTCTCTCTCTCTCTCTCTCTCTCTCTCTCTCTCTCTCTCTCTCTCTCTCTCTCTCTCTCTCTCTCTCTCACACACACACACACACACACACCACACACACACACGCACACACACATTTATGAATATATCTCTTTTTGGACAATTCTGTTGACATTTCTTGTCTTTTTACTCTAAACCTCACAGAAAAATACCTTCTTGCAAAATGAAAATCCAAAGATAAGGCTGAACCCTAAAACCTTGTTTAAAAAAGCTAAATAGCTTCTTGGATGCTTGTCGAAAAATAATTTGAGAACTAAAGACAAATGACTTGTCTCTCTCTCTTTCACATTGCCTCTTGGACCTCACAATTATAGCTATCCAAATATATGCTCATCTGGACATGCACAGAGTAGCCATGATTCATTTCATGACTCCAGATGGCCTTTGACATACAATTATATTCAGTTTTGCACATTCTTCTCCTTCTGCCTTTATCCGTTTTACTTTAAGGACTCAATTGCACATAACCATATGGAATTTGTTTCAGCCACCAGCAGTCCTGTGAGGTGAGATGTAAAGGCAGGGGATCTCAGTCATTGTTCTCTCTGCAGATTGTTTAACATTTTAAATGAAACCTGACTATGACCAACACTTCACCTCAAAGAATAAATTCAAATCTCAGTAGAAGCAATTAGTGGTGGTATGACAGTAAAACCATCACAAACAGAGGGAAAAAAGGGGGAGTTAACAGAAAGTTATACGAAGAACTGAAGTTAAAGCTAAAAAAGCAATAGGAGTACATTGTGTTCCTTAGTATTTTAAGAGTAGTGCAGTACAATAAAAGTAATGTTACATCACAAACAAAACTGTAAACGTGATACCTGGTTCTAGACAAATCTGAGCGTGTGTCTTTACCAGAGGAATCGCTGGACAGTTTTGTCCTGGTAGAAGCTGGGATTCTTGATCAAGTTTTCTCTTCAGTCTTTTGGAGCCGATTCCCACTTCATTTTTTAAGCGATTTTATGGATCTTTTAGATGTAAGATTTTAACCTTGATGACTTGCTCCCTTCAGCTGGGGGGTCTTTCCTGCCGCCTTTAAAGGCCCGGTGGTGAAGCCCCTGTTGAAGAAGAGCAATTTAGATTTTAATGATTAAAAAAACTTTTGACTGGTATCTAACTTACCGTTTTTAAGCAACATTTAAAAAAGGCTTTTTAACTTTTATAGCATATAAGGGTGAAAAAGCACTGGGCCCTGTCTCTTTCTGGGCTGATAGGGTCATCAGCATTAGCTCCAGCAGCTGCTCTGGGTGGATTTCTTTGTATTTTTGGCGATTATTGTTTTGTGATTTGCTTATTTTGTTTACTTCTTATGTATTTGGCTCATTGCTTTGCTGTTTGAATATTTAAAATGTTCCTGCTCATTAATAGATTATTTTATTTTGTTCTTTGTTGATGTTTGTTTCTGACAAATGTGTATCATCTAGTTAAAGTTAACCAGTAACTCTGTCCCACTCCATCTTGCTGCTGACCTCTGTGACAGCTTTCCTGTTTGCCCTTTGCTGTGGTGTATTGTGCCCATCCTGCTGCTGATATGCTTAATGCAGCACTGTTCTTCCTCAAAGGCAAGCCATTAACAGCAACGGCGCTGTATGACATTATGGTTTCCAAATAATCGTGCTACATCTTGTTAAACTTCCAACAAACACACACCCAGAGAGAGAGAGAGAGAAAGAGAGCAAGGGAGAGAGAGAGAGAGAGAGAGAGAGATGAACAGCTTTGTTGGATTAAATGGTTTACGATAAGAAACTCCAATTGACCCGAGTCCTTTTTAAGAAAGGATCAAAGTCACACAATAGGAGCTGAAAGAGACAGTGTTTTACATGACTGAGCAAAGAGCTGGCCCTAGCAACTTTTGCGCCCTAGGGGATATTGCTGTTTGGTGCCCCCCCCCACAAAATTTTATTTTCTGAGGGGGGGGGGGGGGATGCGGGGGGTTTGACCATAGGCAGCCATCTAGACCGCCTATGCTTAGGGCCAGCTCTAGCTGTGCCAAATCCCTTTTTTTATTATCTGTAAATTGTTTATTAAACATTCTAAAGCCTACCAGTTTTACATACACTCATCATGGATTCTTCACGGTTCGTTTCCCAGGGTGGATCAAACAACATCCATCTCTGATAAAATAAAAATAAGGGGTGAAACAAATGCATGACAAACTTTTAGATTATTTTTGTAATAAACTTTTCCTTTATGGTTTAGTATTAATATTAGTCACATGCACATCCTTGCTTTGATTCCTGTGTTTCAGTTAGATGAAGGGTTGCAAATGCAGAGTTTCCATCACTGGATCAGATGCACGTGTGTATCATGCGTGGTAGTCCAGTGGCTACCAGCAGAGTTATTGATGCTCATGACCTTGAGCCCCTAAAATAACAGCCTACTGCTCAATAATAGATTGTACTGCTCCTATGAGGGAAAACTGAGTGTGAGTGCCTAAGTTAACCCATGTCTGTATGAGAGAGTTAGAGGTGGGGAAATGTTGCTCTTTTATGAGCACATTTGTGGCCGAGAATTACTCTGACTCCCTGTGTGTTTGTGTTTGCCTGAGTTTTGCAGGAACTGCAGCATGAAAGACATGCAGAGGAAATTCATCATTTTTATAAAGGATCTACATGTTTTTCTCTCCCAAAGGGGTGTGGAACGACTAGGAACAAACATGATGAGGATGGATTTGTCAGGACATGAATCTGTAATGAGATTAGGTGGAGCTGAATAGATAAAGAAAAAGCCAAGTCATCATGAACAAAAAGGTAACAGAAAGAGTCATCATGAGCAGCAGAATAAAGGGGATACATATAGAAAAACATGGAGCTCTGATCACAACTAGGTAATTTGATTCACATCTGTTGATTGTATTTGGGGGGGCAGTCAGTTACTTAAGCAGCTAAGTTTTTATTCTGCGGAAATAACTGTCATATTGTGTGGTTGCCGAGGACCCAAATGCAGACATTAAAGTGGCAAATATACCCGAGGTGCTTTAATCAAAAAGAGGGAGGTTATAGATAAGGCACAAGGAATACAGACCATTAAACCAGAATGACAGGAAAAAAAGACCCAACAAACAACAACAAAAGCCTAGGAATTTAAATAGTGTCGAGGTGTGATTTAAACCAGCTGTGCCTAAAGAGAGGGATGCAGAACATCTGGGGGAGAATTTAGGCAGGAAAATTAGAGATGGTGTGTAGTAAACACAGAATGAGCACGGAAGAAGCTGAATGATCAGAGAAAATAATCTAGTTGACAAAAGACAAGGATCAATGGTAACACAAAGTCTAAACCAAAAGACAGAGCAGAACACAAGAAAGAATAACAAACCCAACACAATATTGAACAACTGCTGGATTTTTAAAACCTGAAAACTCAGTTAAATCCGAATACTGACAATGAACATGTTGGCCAGTTGACAATGATAAAAAAAAACAAAAATAATTTTTGCTTCAAAGTTGGTTCACAAGCAAAGTCAAGGGTAAAAATCTGGCTTGGCACAGGGATTTAATATTGAACACATCTATACTTGCCAGGGTTAAGGTGACACATGAGTATTCATTGGTCAAAACCTTTCTGTTGTTGCTCTGGTTGTATGTTTAATATCATTGCCGTGCTGGCAGCTGGACCATCTTACCAAGTCTGCCTCTAACAAATTTTCATTAAGGATTGCCCTGCGTTTAGGTCCCTAAACTGTATTGTTCCCATCCACTCTGAGAAGGTTCCCTGTCCCTGCAGGGGAATAACTTACACAGCAAGATGGGGTGATCATAACACCCTGTGAGGATGGTACATTGAAAGTTTCCACACATACAGACCCTTTCCAAAAAATTAGAATATCATGGAAAAGTTTATTTATTTCCACAATTCCATTTGAAACATTAAACTTCCATAGATTTAAGATTCAGAGCTATAAAATATATATATATGTATACATATATATATATATATATTAGTGTTTCCCACATCAAGTTTTTGGGATTGTGCTCTCTCTGTAATTAAAAAGTTACTTTATTACTTTTGTATTAGTAATTTTTCATGAATTTCCTTATTCAATGTGCTTACTAAGGATATCTAGTTTGCCAATAGGACAGTTAAAGAAAATTATGCATAAGCCAGCCTTTGCCTTTGTGAATCAGTTAATTTTACAAAGATAAATTCTTACCCTTGGCCTCTCTCTAGAAAAAGCAAAGGAGTTGCAACAGTTTTTTTTTTTTACTTTTCGTTATCTTTTTATGATTCATTGATTTCTGTTAGTCTTACAAATTTTGCTAATTGTAATATATCTTCTGGTTTGGCGCTATTCAGTTTTCACAGAGAGGCCTCATTAGGAGAGGGGAGTGGCCGTGTGCCCACAGTAGTGAGATACTGACTGGCAAGCACTATGTCAAGGCATTAACATACACCTTGGACGTTAACAACGTAATAAGATTTAATAAGCGCCTTACGGCTTGGCATAGCTGACTGTAACCTGACTCTGAGTCAAGTCAGAGGCAGAGCTGATCGGAGTAGAGAACAGCCGGCCCGTTGTGTGTGATTGTACCGGTGAGCCTGCAGGTGATGAATGAAACAACAGACATAAAACAACCGGGGCTGAAGCCCCGGAAAAAGTGGCTGTCGACCCCACTGGTCTGAACCCATGAGAAGATCCTGGAAAAGAGCCACGTGTACCACATAGGCTTTTAAAATTATCCAGATGCACATCTTGTAAATGTTTTTTTTTTTTTTTCTGACTTTACGATGTCAGAAAATATCCTATTTCAAATATCAAAAAATGAATGCCTTTAAACATCACTTTTCTCTTGCAGATTTACGACTTTTGGACGTCAGAAAATTTCAGCATGTTTTCTTGAAAATATTTGAAATTAATCTCAACATTTCTTTTAGTGGAAGTTACAAATTTTTTTCTGTCAGAACACTGACCCTTTACATAGCTCTGGTTACCATTGTTATTATTTGGGGTTATATTGCAGTCGCAGTGTTGGTTAGCTTGTTTGTTAGCCAAGGCTTACCTGATATGAAGTGATCGCTGCAGATCGTTGCATTTTTTGATCATGGTTCCAATTGCTTTTTCTGATAGCTGGCAACCAAAGACGTCTTTTGTTTGCCTTGAAAGGGGTGCAACCAACAGCACAGCAAGACATGAACATTTCTTTCTGCAGACGACAGGCACAGTAGGGAGTGATGTAGACCAATGATCCCTCTAGACTTTATACTAATGCATGAGATACAGAAACGAAAACTAAGCACATTTTCTAAATAAATTCAGTTAATTTTAGTTTTGTGAACACTCATTACAGTTAGTTTTCCTTTTTTTGCAAAGTCTCAATTTTTTTTATTTCAGTTAACAAAAATGTTTTTTAACTTTTCATAATCACCGTTATAATCTGTGATTTTCGTTATTTGGTTAGTTTTCATTAACGATAACAACCTTGTCGTGAACAATGGCTTTCTTCTTGCCACTCTTCCATGAAGGCCAGATTTATGAAATTCTTCTGTCAACAGATTCTCCCACCTAAGTTGTGGATCCCTCTAGCTCCTCCAGAGAAACTTTTGGCCCCTTGGCAGCTCCTTCAATTTAAGCTCTCCTTGTGGTGGGCAGCCATGTCTTTTCAAACTTGCAATTGTACCATACTCTTTCTATTGTTGGTTGATGGCCTGAATGTGTTCAGAGTTCAAAGTCTGGGATTTATATATTTTTTCACCAAACCCTTTCATCCTTTTTTTTTTTTTCATCCTATCACAACTTCACCTCTGATCAGTCTTATGTGTTCCTTGATCTTCATATACCTTGACAGAACACATGTAGCCTACTTATATTTGTTATGTGTTATTACCTCTAGTTTAAAGAGGTATATATACATTTTTAAGACACTCCAGGTAAACAGAGAGGAGTTAGGTGAGGCACTTTGTACAATGATTTTGGCTGTCTTCTAGATTTATCTTTGAGGAGCCATTTTATTGCAGTCACATCAAGCTGGGAGGACACACTGGGGGCACCCTGATGGAAAAATTATATCTTCAGCTGCCAGGGGAGTGCTTTTGGACTCCGGAGAGGGGAACCATTTTCTATTTTTTCCCCCTTACACATTGTCAAGGGTCTGTGAAAGTCACTGCAGTTGTTAGTCATTTGCATGTAGCCATGCAACATAGTATAATTCATGTTTTTTAAGCAAACATCATGCTTATCTCTCCCCCCCATTTTTTCCTTGACATGCTGTCAGAAAAAGAGCAAGGCACCTTACAGGGCAAAACATTCCTCAGGTCAGGAAATGGATCAAATTTCTTGCACCCATTCATCATTATTTGTAAATGCCACGATGAATTAGGAGTTGAGGGAGTCAAAAGAGAAAAAGCAGGCGATGTAGAGAAGAGGCTAGTAGGGAAAAAAAGGATGCTGCATATGTGATCACAGTTTACCAAGGAGTTCTCCATAACATAAGTCATGTAGTACCTGTGAACAAACCAGGAAACACTTAAAGACAAACTTTCATTTAGAAGCAAACTATTTAGTCCAATAAAATCATTGGAACACTTACTGAACCGGTGTCAGTTAAGCCCATAAAAAATCTTCAGTCCTTCTAATTCTTTAAATACTGTACAAGAAGTTACGATCTCTTTTGTATGGTTGTCTTTATCTGCAGTTATGGCTTTCATAATAAGTTTTTAGCTAACGTTTTCTTATAAATTACTGCCAAACAGACAAGCTCTCTTGTTGGCCTTCATAATAATAACTTTATCTATGAAGAACTTTCAAACAAAGTGCAGCTATTAGAGATAAGAAAAGAAAAATCTTGATTAATAATTCTTCAGATTGCAGAAGTTTTTTTTTGTTTTTTTTACTTAATGCAGAAGATTTTTTAGTTACAGTGCGTCTTTCATTTTATCCCCCTATGGTATGTACTACAATATCAGTTATAAAAAATATGGCTGAAGGGTTTGTGTATTTCTTAAAATGAACCAAATAAACATCATTCAAAGAAATATATAGATGTTTTTTGCTCAAGTGTTTGGGTTTGATGCCTGTAGGTAATGTTACACCATATTGATGTATATGTAAAAATGTGGACATTATGTATTATTTGAACAAGATACATTTTCAATAGCTTCAATAGGTTTCAATATGTCCTTTTAATATGTAAAAGCATAATAAAATAACTCTTTAGAAGTGTTTCTTGTCTTAATTTTGCATGGAGGCAAACCTGTACCAAAGTTGATTTTTGATTGACTTGAATGTTTTAGTGATTCATTCATCAAAATGTTCTGTTGTATCTTTACAATTTTGTCAACATTAATATATAATGTAGTAAAGGCCACAAAATGACTTAGTAGGTCTTAAGTTAATATTGCATTGCACATTGCCTTATTTATATGCTTATAATTTAAAGAAAATTGGCTCCATTTACAGACTGAATCCAGCCTAATTCTATATTCAGTTAAATGAGAAGAGGGTAAAAAGGCACACTTTCTGTAATCTGTGCCCTTATCCTCATCTTGTTTCTCAATCCAAATGTTTTCTTGCAGGAATGCTTGCAACTCATCATCTTTATCACTACTTAAATACAATATGTTAACTGTACCTGTGCTTTCTACCTTTTACACTGAAACAGTAGACACCTGTCTACAGAATATGACATTGACTTCAGAGCAAGCAAAATCAAGCTGCAAAGATCAAAACATAATTATGATTATTTGTATGCCTGCAAACATTATATATACCTGAACACCCACTGTTAAAACTTCATGTTGCCATGGTGATGCCTGTACAATCTACCACCTCATAGCAACATGCAATTTTCCATTAATGGTAAGTTGCTGCCTCAGGGTTACGGTTGCATTCTAATACGTTTTCATTATTTAATTAGCAAAGAAATGCATTAAAATTGGGGTTTTTTCATCCCCAATCCCCATGAACCACTGTCCTGCATGATTTAGATGTGCTCTTGCTTCAACATAGGTGATTTAAATGGTGGAATTACTTCCTCAGCAAAACATTAATTTGATTCAGGTTTGTTGCACCAGGGCAATATTGAAGCACAAAGGACACTGACTCTTGAGGGTTAGGGTTAGCTTCCTAATCCTCTCTAACTACCCAAGGTATGTTTGTATATACACTACTCACAATAAGTCAGGGATATTGTGAGAGACTCAGCGGATGTCATACATTTGGTGTTTGTTTCACTTCAGATATTTTTGGGATAGGTAGGCAATTGTATTAGGGTGATAGACACACCTTATTTTGTGTTTTCTACGTGATGGTCTCACTGTGTACAGTGTGCCTTACATATTGGGGCCAACACCAAAAAATACTAAAGACAACTGTTTTCAATGTGGCATCAATTTCAACATTCTGTGGGTTTAAAAAGCTGGTATTGTCAGTAGGTCATTCCAACTTCATCCTTCGAGCAGCCATGAACACACGACGTCACTTAATGGACGAGTAGCTCCACCTGGCCATAGCGCGCCTTTGGGTCGGTGGCAGGCAGTCAGATGTTGCACGTGAACTTGGTGTGTCTCATAGTGTCATCAGCAGACCTGCATCAAGACACAGAACTACTGGCAGAGTTCATGACATATCCAGGAGTGGAGCCCCACGAGTGACAGACCGCAACGATGACCAGTACCTAAGGACCTATGCACTCAGACATCGTCATGCAACAACCACACAGTTGGAGGCCCGTTTACGAGATGTGAGGGTTACTAGGGTTTCCAGACAAACCATTCGCAATCGACTCCACCGCTTTGGCTTGTATGCCAGCCGACTGTTGCAGGTGACTCCACTGACACAAAAACACCGCAGTGAACTTTTGTAGTGGGCAATGTGACCTGGACAATGCAACAGTGGTCTACCATCCTGTTCACAAACGAGTGTCGAGTCACCTTGCACAGAATGATGGTCGTCAGCGTTGCTGGAGAAGGCGAGGTGACGATACGCCGAGGTCAACATGGTCCCCAGGGTTAGCTTTGGTAGAGGAGGTGTAACAGTCTGGGCAGGCATCATCAGTCAGCGCAAAACTGATTTGGTTTTTGTAGATGGCTCAGTCACTGCAAGTTTTTACCTCAGAGACATCATAGAACCCATCATCATCTCCATATTCCGCCAGCACATCCCCAACTTTCTGTTCATGGATGATAATGCTCCACCACATCGTGTCACAGCTCGACTTCAGGAAGTTGGAGTGCCTCATATGGTATGGCCAGCAATGTCCTCTGACCTGAACCCTATAGAGCATGTTTGGGACCAGCTGAAGCAGAGACTGGATGATCGTACCCCACCCCCACATGACCTGGCAGAACTGTGGACCTTGTGGAAGAGGGGAACGCATTGCCTCAACATCATGAGCACACTGAGGAGCATTAGACGTCGCTGTCATTGCGGCAAATGGTGGGGCTACCCTTGTTATTGTCTACATTTTTGGGGTAATAAATAGTACACTAATGAAAATGTTGTTTCTTATATATGTTGTTGTTTCTTATATATCTTATATATATATATATATATATATATATATATATATATATATATATATATATATATATATACATTTTTTCAGCTTTTGGCATGGAGTACAGTAAGTGTATCAATCAAAAAAGATTCCCATGAGAACATCTGAGCATCAGACCTGAACACCTTACCCAATGCATCTAGCTATCCAGGAGCTGACATCAAGTTGAAGAGTTACAGAGGCATGGACGCACCTGTGACTACACCAGACACAGCGATCACTGCAGCCTAACTTCTGATGCAGCAGGAGAGCATGCTGCAGCTTTTCTCCCAATGAAGCGATCAGGAAAGCCTTCATTCAGAGAGTCTTGCCTAATTATGATCACTTCAACTGGAGAAATGTTCCCTGATGTCAAAAATTTGGCTGAAGTGGAGCTCATAATTCCAGTCTCCAGTGTGACGACAAAGCGCAGATTCAGCCTCCATAAGAGAGAGAGCAGTTAAGCTCCATGTGGGACCTTCAGGTGAAATGTTCATAATTAATACATGAATCTTATTAATCTGTTTGAAGTGTGATGGCATGATGTTGATTCTCTGCTCAGTGTATTCAAATTGAATATTAATTCAAATGAATGATAATTAAATACTACTGAATATGTCATTATCATTTTTAAAATCGATGGGTAAATATAGATTATGACTGGATTCTCTTGACCAACAAAAAACTTGTAGCGCAACCTCCGATAAAAAAAAAAAATCTATATATATGTATATATAAAAACATTGTATTTTTGATATATGTAGAATGGCAATAAAATGTATATTTTTTAAATAATTGTTTGGACACAGAGACGAAAGGCCAAACATTTGAACTGTTTTCTCTACAACAGATAAAGTTAGCGCCCCTGTATGTGTGATTCGCAGTTTGAACTCGTCAGACTGGGAACCTTAAAGCTTTTATCTCCAGAACATAAACTCAAAGGAGAACAGAGAAAAGCAGAGGAGCTTTTATTGCTGTATTTCTGTGTTCATACGGTACTGCAGCAAAACACGAGTGCTACAAAAGGGAGAGTTCGCACAGAGTTTATAAGGAATGAAAGGGTTTTAAGTCACTTACATAAGAAGATATAGAGATTCAAAATCCCAACATCTTCCTTAGATATTAACTAACAGCTCAAGGAACACTTAAACGTTGTTGTTGACTTTAAACTTACTATTTTGGTGTTGATGTTGTTTTAGAACAATAAATAGCACTTTCAGATCTTTCAGAACAAAGTGCTTTTCCATTAGGTGAACAGGATGGTTTGTTTTAAGCAGCCAGTCAAAGGAAATGTCACAAAGATCATGAGGAAAGAAACAGGACATATTTTGTTCACTAGGTGGGAGATGTGTGTAAAATGTTTATTATGCATCATGTTTCAGCTTCATCGTAAGATCACAGCAGTGACCGTGCTGTTACTGAGTGATCTGCTCCCAAATACACATGCAGGGAGCCATTTTAAAAGAACTTAAGTGGCTATTCCAGAAATCTGTATACCTCTGGCTCAGACTCAGTGGAGAGCCAGTAACAACTGGTCAGGTGACTTTAGTGTCAACAGGTGTGTCTGTAAAGAAAAGATCAGAACTATAGGGTAAGGTCTGTGCACAGTAAAATATTCTAGGAAAACAGAACAAGGAAATATTTCAAACCAAAATGTGGGGAAATTTGTGTGTGGAGTGTGGATTTCTAGATACCAATAGTTGCACTAGTTTTCCAATAAAACCAGTTTTTCAAGAATGTAACAATGATTAGTGTGTGGAGAAGACAAATGGCCAGCGGCCAGGGTTGTTAACAGAGTTGAAATCTCCTTACGTTCTTTTCTGTATTCACTTGTTCATGTTTTACAACTTTGTTTATGTGCATATATATCATACCAGACATGCTTTGACATAAAATTACATACGATACATATTGAAGCTGGCATTGGACATTAATATCAGAACAATCTGCTCTATTTGGATCTACAAAAAGGAGTGTGTTACAAGTTTCACTACCACAACCCTGCATTAAACAGAAACACCTTCTATAGGCCTACATGATTGCTGTCAGTCATGTTTTTCTGGGCTTAAAAGCAGAAGAATGCAGATGCTCTGGTAAAGGTAGGGCTATACAGATATTGAGGACATTATCTGTTATGCAGACAATGCAAGCAACTGTTGGCTGCAAGGAGTGAATGCCGCAAGTCAGTGACTCGATGCAATCAGCTTGTTTTTTGTTTTGTCGTTTTCTACGTGTCCTGTCCGGCAGTGTAGCACTCAAAATTGTTGTCTGAGTGCCAAGGAGAAACCCAACAGATTTCATGCCCATCATGAATTGGGAAATTAAGGCTCAAATGCTAAGGACATGAAAAGGAAAAAGAAAGGAAAATAAAAAAGTTTGGGGAAAAAAGTTAAAAGGGAAAGAGGGAGATAAGAATAGAAAAGAGAAAGATGGATAAAGAGAATACAAGAAAAAACCCTTGGAAGTGTGTTTGTTTAAACAATTTGAACAATAAAATGAACTTAACTGCATTGTTTGATGACTAGAATCAAATTGGAATTGACATTGAATCTGTCTGCATTGACTTTTTGTGAAGTGTCTTGAGACAATATTTTTTGTCAATTGCCACTATATAAATAAACTGAAATGAACTGAATTATGTTCTTTAACCCAGTTGTAAACTTATTTGAGTCAAAACCATACACTGGTAAAAAAGAAGCTAAAAATATGCAAGAAAATAATTACACACCATACCTGTGTACTTTCTCTGACATCTTTTTTACTTTATAGAAAGGAGTATGCCAAACAAATAAACAAAATAACCGGTAAAAAGAAGCCAATAAATGCTATCAATAAAAATTAAGAAAAATGTAGGTGTAACAGTCATGCAAGCTCTAGCTTGCAGGTATCACATTAATTAAAACCTGCAGCCAGGCAACAAACTCCAGACAATAATCTTAGAACTGATAGAACCGTGTCATGATCTTCATTTATTAATATTGCAAAGTAAACTGATTCTAAATTCGGCTGAGAAAATGTTTGTGATTGCAGTGTCAGTAGTTACAATAACCCACATCAAAGGAAGGCAGTGTGACTGAAGAAAGTAAGCCAAAACGTTACTTTGGAATGTATTTGTGTAGGTGCATCCATGCCAGCATGCGTGTATGGACATGCATGCCTACATGCATGTGTGTATGTACAGGTATATGTAGGTGTTTATGTTTGTTCCTTTAGAATTATATGTACATTCACATGCAACTTAATGTATTATGAAGAAGATGGCCTGTGATTATAATAAAAGCGTTTTTGGTTCTTACTGCTCCGTTTGAAACTGATTCTTTTTTGTTCTTTTCATTTTATTGTTGATTATTGTGTATATGTTCATGTTTGAAAAAAATAAAATAAAATCCAAGACAGTCGACTACAGTAAAGGAAAAAACACTAGTCAGTTTAACTTTCAATTATGTTTTTGCCAATCAGACACCAACTACAAGCCATTTGATAAATAAATGTGTTGCTATATAAATGTGATATGTGGAGATCCAATTGAAACTACTTATTCACATATAAGGGAAAAAAATATTCTTACTGTCTGACATTTCCCTGTTTGAGGTCAGTTAGGATGACCAAAATAATTTTATACACTAATTGCCAGACTTAAAAAAAAGCAAGATAAATGTTATTTCCTTCAAAGTCAGAACTTTTCATACATTCTTGAAAATATGGCAGGATTTGCTTTAAATTGTCTGACTGACAGAATGGTGGACATGCCTCAACAATCTTCTGGTTTGCTGAAATTTTGTCCGTTCCTCCTGAACGGTTGCTGGTGTAACTGTCACTGTTGTAGCTAAGCATCCACCAAACAGGATACTGCCATCCCTGTACTTCATAGCTGGAATGGTGTTCCAAGGCCTGCAAGCTTCGTTCTTCTTCTTCTTCTTCTTCTTCTTCTTCTTCTTCTTCTTCTTCTTCTTCTTCTTCTTCTTCTTCTTCTTCTTCTTCTTCTTCTTCTTCTTCTTCTTCTTCTTCTTCTTCTTCTTCTTCTTCTTCTTCTTCTTCTTCTTCTTCTTCTTCTTCTTCTTCTTCTTCTTCTTCTTCTTCTTCTTCTAAACATATCCATCATTGTTATGGCCAAACCCTTTTTCTTATTCATGTTGCTTTTTGAAGTATAACTTCTTCCTATCATTTGGATATTTGACTAATTTCACTGTGCATAAAACCATTCTCTTATAAGCTTCAGCTAGCACTTTCTCACGGTCTTTTGCTTTTAATCTGGGGTTGATACACACAATTTCCACCAAAACACTTTCATCTGTGGGAGAACCCTTCTGTATTATTTCTGATCCTATGGTCTTCGTATTGAATGTGGTAACTTCAGGATCTGGAAATTGTACCATTGAACCGGACTTGTAGGGAGCCACATTTCTCTTCTTGATATTCTGCCTGAATTCTTTATTTTTTTCAATTATACTACGCAAAGAAGGAGTGTGTTTGAGGTGCTGCCTGAGAAGGAATAACAGGGGTGCCTCCATTTAGATGAATTGTTGCAAATTAACAATCAGCAGCTAACAAGACCAAGTGATTAAGCAAGCCCATAATCACTTAGGCTTGCTTATAGGCATTTTAATCTTAGTGTTTGATTATACCAGTATTTAGCAAAAAGAAAGTAATAAAAAATACATAATTTCTCTCTTTATTTTGACATTTCACAAACACCAAAAAATGTTTTAATGTTTCTTTATCTAAAAAAACAAATAAGGTTACTTCGATGTTGATGTTTGATTCTGAAGAGAGACTTTTCTGATCTCCTACAGAGACTTGATGGACTTAACGTAAACATCCTCATCAGCGGACCAGTCCCTGAAGGGAATGATGAAAGATTTAGCAGACTCCGCATGCTCCATAAATGGTTGAAGAAACAATCAGCTGAGAAGTCGTTCACATTTATTAATAATTTCAAAGTATTTGGAAGTGCTAATCATCTGTTCAAAGAAGGGATGCGCTATTTGAACAAGGCCGGAGTAAGGCTCTTAGCAGCCAACATTTTTTCTTATCAAAATCAGAAAGCAAAACACTCCCAAAAGCTGACCTTGAGGCGCCCATGGATATCAGAGAACAAAAACAGCAAGTCATGATGACACCACAGGACCGAACAGATAAACAACCATCAGAGATTAAGTCTTCATCTTCCTGTGACTCAGCCACATCAAATGAGTCTCCATTTAGAAACTTTACAGACAGACTGAACGAGCAAATGAAATTTGGGACACAATTAACACCTAAACTTAGACTACACCAAACACCTGGGACTAGTGTCAATAAGCCTGGGAGCTTCCCCCCACTGATTATTACAGATATTTGATATTTGAGAGAACCGGGCAATAAATCCACCCCTACCGTCTCTCAGAATTCACCCGGCACCCCTGAGGCTATATCAGTGATTATCAGCAGCAGGAAACATAAACCGTTAACCACACGCTCTCATATTAAACAAAATCTCACATTGATAACCTGTCGGAAGGTTCAGCTCCCCATCATCACAATACTTAAGTTAGCTTTATTAAACATTAGATCTCTATCCGGGAAGTCTTTTCTTATCAATGACTTCATCACTGAGCATAATTTACACGCCCTTTTTTTATCAGAAACTTGGCTAGATGAAAATAACGAAACAACTTCATTAATAGAATCTAGTCCTCCAAATTACAATTTCTTAAGCGAGAACAGAAAACACAAACGAGGTGGAGGTGTAGCCACCATCTTTCACAACTCAATGAACTTTAAAAAGGTAACTCTGGGCACGTTTGATTCTTTTGAATACCTAGCCACCCAGATAAATGAGCCTAACAAAGCGTTATTTCTAAGTTTATATAAACCACCAAAACTTAACTCTAACTTCTTTAATGATTTCAATGACCTTCTTTCTGTAATATGTATCGACTATGACCAACTAATCATCGTGGGGGACTTTAACATCCATACCGACAACCCCCAAGATAGACAAGCAAAAACGTTAAATGATACTCTCCACAACTTTGGACTGATCCAGCATGTCAAACAACCAACACACAATAAAGGTCACACTCTGGACTTAATTATCAGCAAAGGTTTAAATATTTCTGACATCTCTGTAATTAATATTGCATTATCTGACCATTTCTGTATTTTCTTTCAAAATACCATCTCTGCTAAATTATCCAGCCACAGTAAGACCACTATAAAAAAGCATTTTCTAGGGGACAGTTCAGTAGAAACCTTTAAACGTATTTATCCTTCCACCACATCCCCCTCATCTCCCAACTCAAACTCAGTAAATAAGTTGGTAGATAATTTCCTTGCCAAAATCTCAGACATCATGGATTCCATTGCTCCAACTAAAGTGAAAGTAGTCTCAGGTAGAAAAAAGTCTCAGTGGACAAGTAATCCACTGGTACGTAGTGAAAAAAGAGAGTGTCGACGAGCCGAGAGAAAATGGCGGAAAACTCGACTCCAGGTTCACTGTGAGATCTACAAAGAGAGACTGAATAGATATCAGCTAACTATAAAAGATGCTAGGGAATCATTCTTTTCTGAAATCATCAACAGAAACATTAATAATGCACGGACTCTATTTGCAACAGTGGAAAGACTAACTAATCCTTTAGTGACAGTAGCCCCTGAACTATACTCTACCAGGGCCTGCAATGAATTTGCCAGCTTTTTCACTGAAAAGATTCTAACAATTAGACGGTCAATCTGTACCTCAATATCGAACCCACAACCAGTGCCATCCCCAATCAATAACAATGTAGAGAAAATGTCTGAATTCCACGAATTAACCAGAACAGCCTTGAAAACATCATTATCCAATTAAGCTCCTCCTCCTGCTGTCTTGATATCCTACCCACAGCTTTTCTAAAGAAGGTTCTTCCAGTTATTGGTTCTGATCTTGTTCAAATAGTGAACTCATCACTGCTATCAGGTGTCTTCCCTCAGGCTTTAAAAACAGCAGTTATTAAACCACTGCTAAAGAAGAAAAATCTGGACAACACGTTAATGCAGAACTACAGGCCAATCTCTAATCTCCCAATCATCAGTAAGATTATTGAAAAAGCTGTGTTTCAGCAGTTAAATGGCTTCATAACAATGACAAACCGTTTTGATGCTTTTCAGTCTGGTTTCCGCGCTCACCACAGCACCGAGACTGTCCTCGTCAAAGTATTTAATGACATCCGCATAAATACAGACTGTGGAAGAACCACAGTGCTGGTTCTGTTGGACCTCAGTGCAGCATTTGACACTGTTGATCATGATATTTTATTGGAACGACTGGAGAGCTGGGTCGGACTCTCTGGTACAGTACTTGGCTGGTTCGAGTCTTACCTAAAGAACAGGGACTTCTATGTTTCAATAGGAAACTTTTCATCAGAACGAACAGAAATCACATGTGGGGTGCCCCAGGGCTCCATCCTGGGGCCCCTCTTATTCAATATCTACATGCTCCCACTAGGCAAGATTATAGCGACCAATAACATTAGCTACCATAACTACGCAGATGACACTCATCTCTACATTACAATGTCACCAGGTGACTCTGAACCCATTCAAACCCTAAATCAATGCATTGACCAAATAAATGGATGGATGTGCCATAACTTTCTCCAGCTGAATAGAAACAAAACTGAAGTGATTATTTTTGGACCCAAGGAGGAACGATCAAGAGTCAGCACACAGCTTCAATTAATACAGCTAGAAACTACTGATCAGGTTCGTAACCTAGGTGTAGTAATGGACTCAGACCTCAACCTCCAGGGTCACATAAAGGCAATAACAAGGTCAGCGTTCTATCACCTGAAGAACATCTCTAGGATTAAAGGACTGATTTTGCAACACGACCTAGAAAAACTCATCCATGCGTTTATCTTTAGTCGGATTGATTACTGCAACAGCATCTTCACAGGTCTGCCTAAAAAGTCAATCAGACAGCTGCAGCTGATCCACAACGCTGCTGCCCACGTCCTCACTAGAACCAGGAAAGTAGAGCACATCAACCCAGTTCTAAAGTCCTTACACTGGCTCCCTGTAGCTCAGAGAATAGACTTTAAAATACTTTTACTAGTTTATAAATCATTACATGGCTTAGCACCAAAATATGTTGAAGACCTGTTGTCATGGTACCAACCACAAAGACCACTCAGGTCCTCCAACTCTAGCCTACTAAACATCCCTAGACTCAGAACTAAACATGGAGAAGCAGCTTTCACTTTTTATGCTCCCCTTATCTGGAACAGACTTCCTGACGAGTGTAGAGCTGCTGAAACTCTGAACTGCTTTAAATCGAGACTAAAAACCCATCTGTTTAGAATTGCCTTTGAGTAAATGCTTGATGTCATATGTATGAAATGTGTTCATGCTCTCTTGCTTTTTTTTATTTTTCTCTTGCTTTATTGTGTATCATGTGTAATGTGTGTTTCTTTTATGTGTTTCTTTTAAATCACCAAATCATGTAAAGCACCTTGAATTACCCTGCTGTTGAAAGTGTGCTATACAAATAAAATTGCCTTGCCTTGCCTTGACAGTAAAGGAAAAAAAAGTTTTTGTTTTTTAAGTGTATGTAAATATCTGGTTTGAACGGTATACAACTAAATTTACTCCTGTGTTACGCTGTGTTAGAGAATGCAGGCTTTTGCTGCCTCTTGCATCTACTGGAGTCACTGTATGTCTTCCTGTCTCCACGGTACATTGCTGACGCAGCGCTTCAGCAGCTGGATAAGAAAGGTCACCGCCGCTTACTGTATAAACGTCTGTTACAGCAAACATCAGAAGCTGCCTGTGGCCTTCACCATCAGAGTCATATTTGGAGACACACACTGTGTTTCATGTTGTTGGTGAAAGGATGAAATGTCCATTGAGATATCTGGCATCAGATGATGTTGGGTGCATTCCTTTCTTTGGCAGTTAATATAGATGATAAATGATTCAGGGAGCAAATCCATTCTTGTCTTCCACTTTCTCTTGTATAGATTAACACAAAGTCTTCACTTTCATTATCTTAACATATTCTAATCTCAAGTTCTTATTTTCAAATTTATTCAATTGTATTTTTTATTTATCTCTTCTGCCTTTAAAATGTTTCCAACACAGTATTGCATTTGTTCATCTTCCTTCATCTGTTTGTTCCAATATTGCTCTAGGTGATTGGGTGCATGTGTTGAATTACCATCATACCACAGGGAACAGCCGCGGTGTCCACTCTCTTTTTGCGGCCCATTGCTATTTGCAGAGTGTATCACATGAGCACAATGACAAACACACACACACAGAGACACAATGACCTTCACACACGTGCATACACACAATTTCCCTGTTGAACACACACAGATGCTGACCCTGAAATTTGCAGACACTTATGCAGTCAAACACATGCTACATGCTCCAATTACAAACAGAGGTATTTAGAACACTCCCACATTCGTCTACACATACATTGTTTGAACCAAACACAAATGCCACCAGCATGCTTTACAGCCTCTTTTCCCACAGGACTCACTAATCCCACACCAGTAAACTCTACTTAGCTTTTTTATTTATTTAATTTCTCTCTTCATGCTGTAAGTTTATCCAAATATACTTGAATTTACTCAAATCAGTTTTATACCATTTGTATTTATAATGTGATAACTCTCTTCTACATGTAAATATATGTCACTCCATATGATGGGGATGCTAATGGTTAAGCAGTAGCACATACTCTGCACTTTCACATTAAACCTATGCTGATGGAAAACTGGGAGGTAAATCTCTCCGGCCATCTGCTCTCCTGACATCCGCTGCAGTAATTCAATGTCAAACTCCTTCCTGTTCTTACTGTATCAATTCATCTCATTTTAATCATTACAATGCCTTGCAAAAGTATTCACACATCCTAAAATGTTGCACCTTTTGCTACTGTATAATCACAACCTTCAGAATAATATTCGGGGATTTCATGTTTCAACTAAATCTTTAGATGCATACAATTTGACTTTGGTCAATATTAAATGAACCACATGAAATAGCACAAACCCACACACTACAAACACCATTTTATATAAATCTAACTGAAGAATTAAACCTTTTTTTTTTCATGAAATTGCAAATAAAGGGTCACTCACCAGTGTTGTTAATCGCTTGAACAAAGAAAATGCAGATCTTTCATCTGCCCAACTTTTCAATAACTGCATAATCTTTCAAATAAACCCCTTTAAATCTAAAATAATATTTCAAAGTCCTTGAACAATGTTAAAAAACACTGGATGGTGTCATCCCAAATGTTTAATCTCTAATTTTTGTTCAAGTGGCAACATGGTAACTTTAGGTTTCATAAAATAAAATAAAAATACTTAATTTCTTTTTTTGTCTTGGCAGCTAGCAAGGATAACCAACATTAGATGGCTGCAGACTTCTATCCAATAGAACGTAAACATGACGTGTGCAATTCCGATATTTTGATATGAGTTATGCTTGAACAACTTTCACATTTGACACTTCCTTCTGGTTTGGAGCCCTGTGGTTTGTCAGCAGGATTTTAGTTTGGGGCCGTGGCATTTGTGTCTTGCGGCTGTCTATTGACCACATGTTGGGCATGCGCATTGTGATTTCAGATGTTCATAATTTAAACAAATATTGATGGGCCGGCCCCAATCTCTGGTGCCTCAAGAGGATTTAGCCTACTGAGCTTGTCAGTGTTCTGGTAAAGATATTTATACACACATGTTTATAACAGAATCTTCTTGGTAACAGAATTGGTCTAAAAATGATTAGTTTTGCAATTCACAAAACTAGCTTGCATTGAGGAATTGGAAGAAGAAATACATTTTTGAAAGAAAGCCAAAGGATTTCCTTTTTCCAGTTTGCCACAAGCACCAACATTACACATGTAAGGGACACTGCAAACTTGGAAAGAGGCGGTCTGATCAGATAAGATAAATTGTGACAGAAAAATAGCACTTTGCATCACTTTGAGCACATCATCACCATCAAGAAACATGGTGGAGGCAGCATCATGGTGTTTAGAAACTTCTCTTTGACAGGGCCAGGAATCTGTTCAAATTTGATTAGATGATGCGTGGAGCTATATAGAGGAAATCATGTTAGAAGAGACTGAGGCAAATGTTTACCTTCCAGAAGGACATCAACCATAAAGATACAGCCAAAGCTACAATATGACTATATTTGATCTATTTTGCAAAATCCAGTAAAATATATCAACATTTGTGGTTGTAATGTAACAAAATGTATCAATGGTAAGTGGTTGGAAGGCTTTTGTATGACAATATATTATGTATGTCCAAATAATTTCTATAGTTTCTAGTGCATTTGGAAAGGGTTAAAATCCAATAATACTAATGTACGTTTAATTGCTGAAACATTCTTATCTTTCTCCATGATGCATTTGGCGTGTGTATGTATGGTTTTGTGTGTTGTACAACCTGGGAGCTAGCTTCAGGCTGAAACAAATCTGGCTGGCCACACCACATGCTGTTTGAGACAGAAAAGGAGAAAAGGCACAAGAGACCCAGGAAAATGTCACATCTATTAAACAGAGGGATGCAATATAAATAGAAAAACACGTCATGAGGAAAATATAGAAATAAGGAATATCCTATTCCAAAAATGTATTCTACAGCAGGAATGAACAAGGATGTTATTCATTTTAAATGTATAGCTATTTCTTAGGTTTGAACATACAACGATATCAAAACTCTAGAAGGAAATTATATTTTAAGTTTGTTTTTCTTTTTTCCTTTCTTTCTTTTTGAGTGACAGGATCCCTTTGATCTCCATGCTGGTAATGTTTGGCCCTTGCCTGGGGGTTTCTACCTCGTGTGAAGCCTATCATTCCCTGAATCCAAGCATCTTCTCACGGCTCCTCCTCTTGCACCTGCCAGGAGTTAGGGGAAGCGTTAGGACTTTTTTGTTTTTCTCCACTTTGGCGGCAGCGTCCAAGAGTGTGTGTGCACGTTAAACAAGCAGAATCAGACCTAACCTTTACACCCTGTTATGAAAACACAAGAGGTGGGGGCTGAACTACGCTTGTGCCTGCTATTTTGCAGGTCTGTGTGACGATAACATGTCTATGTATGTGTGTGCGTGTGTGTGTATCTGTATATATAAGAGCTTATGCAGGCACAAATTCGAGTGTGTGTTATGAAGGTTGGCTGCCCATGGGGAAGACTGGAGGCGCTCTTGTTTTGAATTCCTTCAAGCCAACTGTCATAATAGAGTTGTATAGAAAAAGAAAACAAAAAAACTTTGAGTTTGAGAAGTGAGGGGAGGGAAATTATCATACCAATACAGCAATTTTTCTTTATCATTGAGTTTAGGGATTTTTAACCCACAAATCAAAACAACACATTAAAAAAAAAGAATATTTTTTATATTCTTGCCCCTCACTGCCAAACTTCAAGCCTTCCAATCAGATCGTTATTCCTAAATATTAAAACACCGAAACAGTGCTTTAAAATGCTTTACTAATTACTTTGATCTATTTTAATATGTTTTTTGCACTGTATTTTGGTGCTAATAAAAGGACATGCCTGAAGTACCCATCTTTACACTCAGGCCCGGTGTGGCTAATCGGAAGGACTTGGACAATTCCCGCTGGGCGAGTCTGATGTTTTGGCTGAAGGCCCAGGGACTATGGCAAGCCAAGTCGTGCTAGTGCACCAAAGGTGCAATTAGGCAAAAATGAGTTACTAGTAAGACATTTCTCAACTAGTTTAGCAAAAGTTCAAACAAGTAGGAGAAAATGTTTAAGTAGTTCTGTGTAGTCGCATACTAGTTGGCATACACAACAGCTGATATCAAGGATATGGAGTTTTTACTGAAATGGCTTGCCATACTGGCAGCTCGTTTAATTAAATTTTTTTCCAGTGTACCTTGATGTAGCATGTCAGAGCACTCAGTCAGTGGTGTTTGAAAGTTGAAAGAGGAAGGGTGGCGAGGAGAGAAAAAGAGGACATCTCAAACAGACGCTGCTAAATGTGCAAAAATTGGCTTTTTCACTAAAACAAACGAGAGCGATGAATTGTGTAAGACAACACTTTGAACTTTGCCTGCAGACCACCATTTGAGTTAATTATCAAGTCAATGAATTGTTTAACCTATGATGGACTGGCGACCTGTCCAGGGTGTAACCCCGCCTCTCGCCCCATGACTGCTGGAGATAGGCACCAGCCCCCCCGCAACCCTGCACAGGATGGACGGGTACAGAAAATCGTTGGATGGATTGATGAATTGTTTAACGTTGTGGAAACTAGCATAACATCATTTTAATAATATTATGATGCTATGCCACATAACTGGGAAACTTTGTTTTGTAGCTGCTCAGAGCTATAAGAAAATCCAGCATCAAGCAATATGAGACCACAAGTCCAGAGTGGGCAGGATTACTTATTGAGTGAATATAGCTTAATTGTATTTTACATATTATATGCATTAAAGCTTTACAGAATATTGTTTTTATTGTGACACAGGTGCAGATGGTGAGTTTAGGGAAACTGGAGGAAGTGTGAACTGGAGTCTACTCAGTGACTGACTAGAGGCAGCAGAAAAATATAGATGCTAAAATTGTTAATGGATGTGTTGTAAAGAATAATATAGACGTGAATGCATGCTGAAATAAATGTACCTTGTGAAACAATTAACCCTTATTTGCACTGAATTGGACATTTTTTTGAAAAAACTCTGAATTACAAGGCTTTACAGAACAGTGTGCTGTTGTAGCTTTAACATGTAAGGTTATAATTCTATGATTTTAAAAATTGGTTTCGATATAAAGTCGGCCGGTCTGAGGTATGAAACTCCAGGGCTAAAAATGAGTCCCACTCCGACCCTGCTTACATTCTTTCCCAATAGAGTTTTGTCCCAGAGATGAGCCCCTCATCAAGCTGCCTTTGGCTGTTCATAAATCATCAGTTGAGCTGGTCAAACCCTTCAGCAATGCAAGCTCCAATAAAATAACTCTTATTGCAGAACCAAAGGAGGCATGGAGTGGCGTAGAGCTCGAGTCATTTTTGTGCACTATGCATAAAATGTGTGTCAAACAGCTGTCATTCTAAATCCCTTGACCAACAAGCTGTACAGATTGTCTGTCACCAACAAGGAACAGAACCAGAATTCCCTCACAAACAAGCAAATATGTTGCTCTAAAATCACAGAAGAACACTTTAGTCTTCAACTAGGGGAGACTGTGGTTCAAGAAGCAGGAGCTCGTCCTGTAGCCGGAGGCTTGCCAATTCAAATCCTCCTTCCGTCAATCTCATTTGTTGTGTTCTTGGGCAAGACACTTCATCCGTCTTGCCTATTGGTGGTGGTCAGAAAGCCCATTGGCGCCAATCTATGGCAGCCTCGCTTCGTCATTGCAGCCCAGGGCAGCTGTGGCTACAATGTAGTTTACCATCACCAATTTGTGAATTTATGCTTGAATGGGTGAGTGACTGAATGTAGTGTAAAGTGCTTTGGGGTCTTCCGGACTTGTTAAAGCGCTATACAAGTACAGGCCATTTACCATTCAATGATCACCATTTTATTCTCAAACTGGATGCTCACATGTATTTTTATTGGCTCGTGTGTGGACCTAGGAGAGACAATTAGGAGATAATGTGTACTTACTACAGCTGCAGGAGCTTAAAGGGGGGGGGGGTATTATGCAAACTGAAGGGGGGGTGTCACAAAGAGTAGGAGGGTCTTAGAGAGGCACAGGCGAAAATCAAGGCGTCCTATACGTAAAGCAATTTCTTTAAGGTGGATTTGGATATATGACGGACTTTTAAAAGAGTTAAGGTGACAATTTTATTGGAGTGTGCTATAGAGGGGTAATATGTGCCTGGAAGCAGCGTAATACCCCCCCTTTAAAGACCAACTTGCTTGTTCTTAATCAGCATTGACAAAATATTTATGGCTTCCGTTACTTGCAACAAAACAGTAGCGAGTGAGTGCTGGAGATATGGAACCTAATGAAAATAAAAAAGTTGAACACATATCAGAGATTTGTTAATGACACAACACTAAATAAGGATCACCAGCTGCCAAATGAATCCCTACCTGTTATTGCCCTGCAAGGTGACTGCAATGTGTTAAGCATTTGTATTGTTTTTCACTAATTTTGAAAGCATTATATTGATCAAAGTTAGCAAAAAGAAACCACGTATTTGGTAACAGTGACTTCAAATTGGCTCCGCTCAAGTAAACTAGGTTAGACTACTTTTGCAAGGAATATCGACAAATCCCTAAAACTTTCGCCAAGCCAAACTCATGGATGAGCCTAATTGGGTATGTTCTCTTCATCTTTAATTAAATAATGTTATTGGTATTAATTTGTTTGATAACTGTCCTTAGCCCCTTTCATACAGTTTCTTTAAGAAAGCCAAGGATGCCTCTATCCAGGTTTTGGACAATGCGGTAGAACAGAAGGTTGACATCCATGAGTACAAACGAACAAAACTAGCAAAGTTGCTTAGATAATTGTGGTGTCCATGCTTGACTTTCATTATGGTGGGGCTTGACTGTCTCAACAGTTCCATGTGTGAATGATCACACAGAATAGTTTGATAATACTATGTGCTTAAGATGAAAAAATGTAATAGATATAACAGCTGTATAGATATTAATATATTGACATATTTTCTCTGAAGTTTATACATCCCGCAATGTGCAAAATAGATAATGTTTTCTGAAATAATATAACACTGTTATTTCTCTCCTTGAATGTCATGTCTGTGGGGATAATAGTGTTTTTTTCTGCTTTCCAAAACTTCATGCAGCATAAATGTTTTTGAGATTTTTTTTGTTTTTTGCACAATTTATCCCACTCACTAAAATTACTCAGAATATCCTTACCATTTTATTCCCTATTATAAAATTCCCTGCTGGTTGTGGGCATGCACACTGACTTATAATATGAAGCCTCTGAGGGGAGTGTTGGCCTCGCAGTGACCCCTATTAAGCATGATAGGATAAAAACCAAAATCCCCATATCAACCCAATTACATGTGATACACCTCTGCAAGCAAAAGGTCAAATGGAAGCCAAAATGTGAATCAACAGTTTGTGGGGAATCCGATGTAATGTAAGATCCAAAAACAAAAGAAGGTATACAAACATGTTTTTCTGGCTTGTACATAATAATGATGACCTATTATTTTACCTAAAAATAATACCATTGGGATTTTTTCAAATACTGCTCTGTTTTCAAATTCTGTTTCTGTTTTTGCTTATAATTGTGCAAGTAGAAATATCCTGTTGTTTTTGCATAACTGTAAAATAGTTTAAAAAAATCATCCTCTGGGGAAAGAACACCAAGGCCCAAGAACTGGAGAGGCTAAAAGCCCAGAGAGACTGATCCATCCAGCTTGTCCAGTTGACTCAGACTTTAAACAGTAAAACAGTAAAATGTAGGGTTGAAACTGTTTTGATCTTTCGTAAGAACCCTTTCCCATCTTGACAAAGTTGCCTGACTAGGTTCAATTATTGTCAGTCATACTTTGGTTTTCTCGTCATGCCAGGAAATGGCTTGTATTTGTATAGCACTTTATCTAGTCCTGAGGACCCGAAAGTGCTTCACACTACATTCAGTCATTCACCCATTCACACAACATTCACACACTGGTGATGGTAACCTGCAATGTAGTCACAGCTGCCCTGTGGCCCCTCTGACCACCACCAGTAGGCAAGGCGTGTGAATTGTCTCGCACAAGGACACAACAACTGAGACTAACAGAGTGGGGTCTCGAACCAACCATCCATCGAACCGGCCATCCCTCCATGCATCCATCCATCCATCCATTCATCCTTATTTTCCGCTTAATCCTGGGTCGGTTGGTGGGACTAAACAAAGAGACCCAGACTTCCTCTACCCAGTCACTTGGGCAAGCTCCTCTGGGGTGTCCCAAGGCATTCATGGGCCAGCCAAGAGACATAGTTCCTCTAGTGTGTCCTGGGTCTTCCTCTGTGTCACCTCCCAGTGGGATGTGCCAGGAACACCTCACTAGGAAGGCAGACTGTCAGTTAGATAAAGTGAATTTATATGCTTGTGAAGTAGGAATGATTTGTGATTTCTGGTTAAAAACTGTTCATTTGGAACCAAAGCCATGTGAATGGTCCTTTGGTTACACTAAAGCCATGAAATTTTCCATCATCACATTCCTTCAGTCTGAAGTCCTTTCAGTGAGGTGTCTGAGAAAGTACCAGAGTGACCAGAGTTTTCTCCAGCTAGGTAACACAGCACTCTGTCAGGAAGTGTGTGTGGAGTATGGACCCAAACGCAGACGCGGACCGGTGATCTCGTCCAACGCCTCCTGGCGAATCCTCTCCGCCTCATGACGTAGATCGGCGAGATCCCGGGCAGAGAAGACACTCCGGAAGTGACGGAGCACTCCAAGGATCTCATCAGCTCCAGAGATGCGCACCGGAAGATGAGGAGAGGCCGCGATCTTCACCAGCTTGGCCCAGATGTCCTGGCGGAGGGAGGCGATCTCTTTAGCGAGTGCTGGGTCCATTTTACGGCCAGATCATTCTGTCAGGAAGTGTGTGTGGAGTATGGATCCAAACGCAGACGCTGAGGACGTGCATGATGTTTATTTAAAGGTGGAGGAGGTGATGATGGTGATGAGGACGACGGCAGGAACGGAGAGACTGGACATCGGGCAGGAACGGACAGGCAGGAAGACGACACACCATGGAGATAGAGACAACAATAATGATCTGGCGCTGAGTGAAAGGAAGTGATGGGTAATAAAGGCAGGAGGTGAGTAGGATCAGGTGTGAATGATTTGAGAGACACAGGTGAGGACATTGATGAGGAGGGTGTCCACGGAAGGAGGGCCCGAGTCATTTTGGGTATGCCCCTGGAAGTCTGGCGGATGGCCAGGTGGCGTCCCTTGAAGACTTGGAAGTCTGGTGGACGACCCGGATGGCGTACCCTTGCTGGACGGCGGTCGGGCGGACAGCCCGGTGGTCCTCCCTTGAGTACCTTGAGATCCGGCGGACAGCCAGATGGGTGTCCCGTTGCCGGGCTGAGTTTTGGGAGCCGGCCCTGTGGTCCTCTTCTGAGGCTCAGGCAGCGGCTGAGGAGCTTGGCTGGTCGGCGGCAATTTTTGCAGTGCAATTCTAGAAGAGTGATATTTCTAACACTTTTCAGCTTTTTTACAAACATGAACATAAACAACCTGTTTTACACAAAAAGTAAAATGCATTTGCTGTCAAAATCTGAAGAAGGCCTGCTGATTACAGCACATTTGTAAAGGATTTGTAAATAGGTTGAAAATTGAAGAATGTGTGAAACCTATTTTCCAGACACTCAATTATCACAAATATCACCCGACTGCAGTAAACCCAGCTAAGATAATTTGAGCTCTCTCTGTGACCACAGCTTTCTGTAAGAGCATTGATCCACCAGGAACAACTCCAGAGGAAGCTGATGTGCCTTTGAGATGGCCTTGGTAGCAGCAGAATTAGATGGAGGCTTATTATCTTAACCCTAGCCTCCCTGCGCCCCCTGCCTCTACACATACACACACATTACATGTCCAGCATGCATACAAATGTTTAAATGTTGGCAAGCTCACGATCAGCTACATCTACACAAGTGCAAAAGAACAGATTCAGGTAGGCAGAGACCCTCCCTGACAGTCATCGGTAATAACAAAACACTGATCAATATCTGAGCTAATGGGAACTCATGACAAGCCACAGGATCAAAGCGGACACATAGTTTTTGATATGATATGCACACACACACACCCACACACACGCACACGCACACACACACACACACACACACACGGACGCACACACTTTCTGAGCAAAAGGACCTTCAAAGACTTCCAGGCTTGTGCTGTAATAAAATGCAAATGTAGCCTGTAGGTCAACTGATCCTGACTCAAGCACACATGCATATACCCTCATATACACGGCTGAGGGCTCCAGTGGAATGCCGGTCACTCATGTGGAACCAGTTGACCTTCGACCGTTGATACTTGTCCTTGAGTCCCACGAGAGGGGTTGGAAAGAAGTAAAAAATTACATTACATGTAGATGTAAAAGCAAACTTGCTGAGCATTTTTATCCTGTAAATATCTGATCAGACAACAACTGCAGCACTATATTAAAGACTGTTTTCACTGGTATAGGTGTCTGTCGGTACTGTCTATAGCCTGTATAGATCATGCGTTACTGCCCAGGTAGCGATTGTTTGTAGTACAGCTTACAAACATCGTCGTAAGCTGTACCATTTGCAAGCACCATTTTTATTTTGTTAAGTTTAGAGTTACAGGCGCTACATGTAACATTGATTTCACAATATTCTCTTAGAAAGGCTTGAACATTTTGCAGGGATCAAAGGAACAGCACTAGGCTGGTTTAAATCATATTTGTCCGAGAGATTCCAGTTTGTTCATGTAAATGATAAATCTTTTTCACACTCGAGGGTTACCTGTGGAGTACCACAGGGTTCTGTGCTTGGACCACTTCTTTTTACTATATATATATATATATGCTTCCAATTGGTAAAATCATTGAACAGCATGGGACAAATTTCCACAGCTATGTCGATGATACACAACTATATTTCTCTTTAACTCCTTATGAATCCAGTCAGTTAGATAGATTACAGGCATGTCTGGAAGAAATAAAAACATGGGTGACTCTTAAATTCTTTTGCTCTTAAATTCTGACAAGAGAGAAGTTGGCATCTTTCGACCAGAAGCTCTAAAAAAGAAACTGCTTAGTCAATCACTTAATCTGGATGGTATCAAATGGGCCTCCAGTAATAAAGTAAAGAACCTCGCCGTTATTTCTGACCAAGACATGACATTCAAATCCCATATTAAACAGGTTTCTAAGATTTCCTTCTTTCACCTTCAGAATATTGCTAAAATTAAAAACCTCCTTTACATGAGTGATGCTGAGAAACTAGTTCATGCATTTGTTACCTCAAGGTTGGACTACTGTAATTCTTTACTATCAAGAAGTCCACAAAAGGCAATTAAAAGCCTTCAGTTGATCCAAAAGGCAGCAGCAAGAGTTTTGATGAATAATAAAAAGAGAGATCACATTTCTCCTGTATTGGCTTCCCTTCATTGGCTCCTTGTTAAATCCAGAATAGAATTTAAGATCTTCCTTCTTACATATAAAGCCCTTCATAATCAAGCTCCATCATACATCAGAGATCTGATTGTTCCATATGTTCCTAACAGAGCACTTTGCTCTCAGACTGCAGGTTTACTTGTAGTTCCTAGGATTTTAAAAAGTAGAATGGGAGGCAGATCTTTTAGTTATCAGGCTCCTCTCCTGTGGAACCAGCTCCCAGCTTTAGTCCGTGAGGCAGACAATCTGTTTACTTTTAAGGCCAGGCTTAAAACTTTGCTTTTTGATAAAACTTATAGTTAGGGGGCTTTCTCTGTAGATATGCTGCATAGGCTTAGACTGCTGGAGGACAGACTGACCACTTTTCTTCACTTTGCTATCTTTCTCTTCTACTACTACTCTCCAGTTGTATTATTTGCTCCTATTTTGGCTGTTAACTTTGCTTTCTCTCAGCGTTTTTCTCTGATATCCTACCCACAGCTTTTCTAAAGAAGGTTCTTCCTGTTATTGGTTCTGATCTTGTTCAAATAGTAAACTCATCACTGCTATCAGGTGTCTTCCCTCAGGCTTTAAAAACAGCAGTTATTAAACCACTGCTAAAGAAGAAAAATCTGGACAACACGTTAATGCAGAACTACAGGCCAATCTCTAATCTCCCATTCATCAGTAAGATTATTGAAAAAGCTGTGTTTCAGCAGTTAAATGGCCTCATAACAATGACAAACCGTTTTGATGCTTTTCAGTCTGGTTTCCTCGCTCACCACAGCACCGAGACTGTCCTCGTCAAAGTATTTAATGACATCCGCATAAATACAGACTGTGGAAGAACCACAGTGCTGGTTCTGTTGGACCTCAGTGCAGCATTTGACACTGTTGATCATGATATTTTATTGGAACGACTGGAGAGCTGGGTCGGACTCTCTGGTACAGTACTTGGCTGGTTCGAGTCTTACCTAAAGAACAGGGACTTCTATGTTTCAATAGGAAACTTTTCATCAGAACGAACAGAAATCACATGTGGGGTGCCCCAGGGCTCCATCCTGGGGCCCCTCTTATTCAATATCTACATGCTCCCACTAGGCAAGATTATAGCGACCAATAACATTAGCTACCATAACTACGCAGATGACACTCAGCTCTACATTACAATGTCACCAGGTGACTCTGAACCCATTCAAACCCTAAATCAATGCATTGACCAAATAAATGGATGGATGTGCCATAACTTTCTCCAGCTGAATAGAAACAAAACTGAAGTGATTATTTTTGGACCCAAGGAGGAACGATCAAGAGTCAGCACACAGCTTCAATTAATACAGCTAGAAACTACTGATCATGTTGGTAACCTAGGTGTAGTAATGGACTCAGACCTGAACCTCCAGGGTCACATAAAGGCAATAACAAGGTCAGCGTTCTATCACCTGAAGAACATCTCTAGGATGCAACACGACCTAGAAAAACTCATCCATGCGTTTATCTTTAGTCGGATTGATTACTGCAACAGCATCTTCACAGGTCTGCCTAAAAAGTCAATCAGACAGCTGCAGCTGATCCAGAACGCTGCCGCTCGCGTCCTCACTAGAATCAGGAAAGTAGAGCACATCACCCCAGTTCTAAAGTCCTTACACTGGCTCCCTGTAGCTCAGAGAATAGACTTCAAAATACTTTTACTAGTTTATAAATCATTACATGGCTTAGCACCAAAATATGTTGAAGACCTGTTGTCATGGTACCAACCACCAAAACCACTCAGGTCCTCCAACTCTAGCCTACTAAACATCCCTAGACTCAGAACTAAACATGGAGAAGCAGCTTTCACTTTTTATGCTCCCCTTATCTGGAACAGACTTCCTGACGAGTGTAGAGCTGCTGAAACTCTGAACTGCTTTAAATCGAGACTAAAAACCCATCTGTTTAGAATTGCCTTTGAGTAAATGCTTGATGTTATATGTATGAAATGTGTTCATGCTCTCTTGCTTTTTTTTTCTTTTTTTTTCTCTTGCTTTATTGTGTATCATGTGTAATGTGTGTTTCTTTTATGTGTTTCTTTTAAATCACCAAATCATGTAAAGCACCTTGAATTACCCTGCTGTTGAAAGTGTGCTATACAAATAAAATTGCCTTCCCTTGCCTTGCCTTCTCTCCAGAGATGGTACACTTGGTCTGGTATCCTGTTTAGCGACAATGCCCTGTTGGACGGGGGGCATCGACTGGGATGATGCTCCCAGTAACTGAACATCCCCCGTGTCCCGTTATCAACCTTTTACTTTCTTTAACATAGAACCTACTCTAACATCAATTCTTCTGTTCTTTCTGTGTCTCTGCTCTGTATTCTTGAACCCCCAGACGGTCGTGGCAGATGGCCGCTCCTACTGAGCCAGGTTCTGCTGGAGGTTTCTTCCTGTTAAAGGGGAGTTTTTCCTCTCCGCTATCACTACACGCTTGCTCAGTATGAAAGATTGCTGAGGGTGGAGAATGGATCAATGCGGTGCAACTGCCAGTCAATGACTCGATGCAATCTGCTGTGATTCCTTAAATAGGAAACTAACTAAAACTTTAAACTGATTGGAATGTTTGCATGATTGCAATGAAATTACTTTTCTTTTAAAGTGCCTTGAGATGACATCTGTTGTGAATCGGCACTATATTAATAAACTGAATTGAAGATAAAATTTTAGTTGCACTGTTATTACTGTGTTTTGTAAAATAAACATGTTTTTCTAACATAGTTGCTATTGTTGTTGCGAGGAGCAGCCACAATGAAACTGGAAATCGGTGCAAGAAAAAATCCCCAGCTTTTCGAGTGGGAAGTCCAAATTTGGGGGGGTTCCATTTGATTTCTCCGGAGTTCGGAATATTCGAGTTCCGACTACAAATGGAACGCACTATATGTTAAGACAATTTAACTTGGTTTAGTTAAAATAAAAAATGTTTTGTAAGGTCTCAAAAACATTTGAAATCAGCCATCTCACTGTACAGAAAACAGTATAGAGCTGAGGGAGTTAAAAACACCTGCCAACATTCCCACATCCGGCCATCCAAACACGTATGTCTCTAAAGAAGATCACAAGACAACAAAAAGGTATCTAAAACCCTGACATGTATTCAAGGAACCTACAGCAGGCTTTTGCTACAGTTTTTTTGTTCTTTTTCAAATATGAAAATTCACAGGATTCTGTACAATAAAAAAAAAAAGACTGTACAAGTTTCAATTTCGGGGCTTTTGTGCAAGGAGGAAACCCTCTCTAAAAAATCATATAGATCAGACTGGACTTTTACCAGAGAGAATGTAAATTTAGACACCAGAACCGAGGACATGTTTGGAACAAACCAAATACAGAATTCCCAGAATTCCTATTGATAGAATTCCCATAGAACTGGAAATGTCCTGGCATGGAGATGCTTTACTGCAGCTTTGCTGCAGCAGGACCTGTGGCAACTGGACCCTGTAATACGACAGTGACCCAAAACATCGTATTAAGTCCAGATAGGACATAGAATTAAGAAATGCAGGGAGTGGAGTCACTGTATGAGGGCTTTACATGCAATAAATCCCTCAAACATCTGAGGAATGGGGTAAACTTTCCTCGAACCAATCTCAGGGTTTTTTCACTGAAAAAGAACTGGTGCTGGTGCCAGACCCAGTTCTTAGCCTGTTCTTAGCTAGTTCTTTCATAGAACTGGTTAGCTTTTTGAATGACACGGAGCCTCATCTGAAGCGTGGCAAAAACAACTGTACATGCCCACATGTGGAGACGAAAACAGGAAGCCTGAATACAGACAGATTTTAAAAACAGATTAGTTCATCGTGTTCTTCAAGTGCTGTTTTTGTGCTTCCACACTTCTGAATTTGCGAAGAGGTGTCCATAATATGTTCTTGGTGCACCATCAACATCTGATTATAAGGCGCAGAGAGCAGCGACTAGTTTGCAGAGAAAGATAAAAATGCACCATCACTGTATTATGTTTTTAACGGCTGTTTGCTACATTATGTAGCCCTCCTTAGCACTAGCTATATTTGTTTCAAATTTAACAACAGATCTAGAAACATGATACTATTTCTGACTATTATTTCTATTTGATTAGATGCTGGTATGGCGGGTATCGATGCGGGGCTCAAATCCTCCCCCCAACAGGCCCATGGAGGATTTCAACAATGATGTGCTGTAGATAACTGGCATTTTGACTGCTTCCTGTGTTGTGTATCACGATTCTTACCTACAAACTTTGGTTGCAAATCATTTCAGTTTTGTCTTCTGTTTACCACATACAAATACACTTATATATAAACATGTGTGTATAAACTTGTATACAAAGGGATGTTTGTGTGCATAAGTTTGAATGCATATATATAAAAATATGTAAATATATATCTATGAAGCACAAGCCGCGTTAACCAAATATCCGTATTTCAACTGTTTTTTTTTAACAGTGATGGAACGGTGATGGAAAAATCTGAAGGGTGTCTGTCATTTTGATAGATTAGCATTCACACCTCTGATCTTATGTCGTAGAGACACACATTTTCATCTTTACTCATGGACTACAGGTAACTGAAACAGTTTTTTTTTTTTTAAAGATTCCCATTAGGGCATCATGTCCGACCTGGACACTGTGACCAATGCATCTCGTTAACCAGGAACTGACAGCTCGTTGAAGAGTTATGGAAGCATGGATCACAGATTGCCCGATTGAGCATCAGGTGCTAAAGAACTGCTGGCCACAGGCCTTAGGTTGCCCATGAAGTCTATAAATAAAGTAAAGATGTAAATAAAAAAACTGCTGTTCTCATCCATAACCTCTTTTTTGCTTTTTCTCAATTGACCTTAAGTTACTCACTTTTACCTCTTTTCCTTGAACATTGTTACATTTTCTTGTACATTTTCAAATTCTGCGATCCTCACTTTCCACATAACTCGGATTTTATATTCCTGTATTTTTTTCTTCTTTTTTTTTATTACACAATTTCATGTTGGTGATTCAACATAATAACCTACCTTTTTATCTTTAACACATTTTAATTTATCTCTTTCCTTTTCTTTGTTCTGGTTTGCAGGCACAATTTTGCTGCTGCTGCATAAGGTTTTCCTTATTTCTCTTTTTGCTCATGAGATCAGTCAAATAAAACAGTTTGTACAAGATTGAAACAAACAGATTAAGCTAAATTTGCTGATCCAAAATAATCTGGATTAATCAGCCATTGACAACAAAATAGATTTTAACTGAATAAATCAAGACGTTAACTGTGCTTGAGAGATTTTGAGTGTGTTGGTTTGTACAGATTTTAAATGTCGAAGTCTTCAGTGCTTTGAGTTTTAGTTACCATCACAGGGGTTTTATATCACTTTAATAGCTTGTTATAAAGTCGCAGAAAGATGGAAAATCAATACAGCTTTCTTGGTTGTTTATTGTCCCTCCTTCAATACCCAAACAACAATACACACCAGCAGTACTTGACTTTGTGTTTTTGCTCTTACGCAATAGACATTCAGCTCACTTCTGTTATATTATTTTGTACCAGTTCATGACAAAAACATTTTCACAGGCAGCCCTCAGAGAACGTAAAGATGGTCACCTGAAACCATATAAAATGCAGTCAACCTCAAGCAATCTTCAATCATCTTCCATTCAGTGCATTCTAAAGAGCAAAGAAGCTTTGGTTTTGAGGCATTTGATAGCAAACATAAATAAATAAATAAATAAATATATTTTTACTAGGGCTGTGAAAATGTAAGCATTACCACAGGTCGAATAATTTGTAGAATTTTCTATAATTTTATGAACACATTGCTGCAAGCACAGAATTACCTGCCCATTTTATTCCACCATTGAACCTACATCCAGTGCTCGTCACGTAAACAGCATGGCAGATCCGTCCATTACAGCCACAAACATTAATCAATTTTATTGGAATTCCACGTGAACGACCAATACAAAGTGGTGTACACGTGAGAAGTGGAACGAAAATCATACATGATTCCAAACATTTTTACAAATAAAAAACTGAAAGTGGGGTGTGCATAATTATTTAGCCCCCTGAGTCAATACTTTGTAGAACCACCTTTTGCTGCAATTACAGCTGCCAGTCTTTTAGGGTATGTCTCTACCAGCTTTGCACATCTAGAGACCGAAATTCTTGCCCGTTCTTCTTTATAAAACATCTCCAGCTCAGTCAAATTAGAGGGACAGCATTTGTGAACAGCAGTTTTCAGATATTGCCACAAATTCTCGATTGGATTTAGATCTGGACTTTGACTGGGCCATTCAAACACATGGATATGTTTTGTTTTAAACCATTCCATTGTTGCCCTGGCTTTATGTTTAGGGTCGTTGTCCTGCTGGAAGGTTAACCTCCGCCCCAGTCTCAAGTCTTTTGCAGACTCCAAGAGGTTTTCTTCCAAGATTGCCCTGTATTTGGCTCCATCCATCTTCCCATCAACTCTGACCAGCTTCCCTGTCCCTGTTGAAGAGAAGCACCCCCAGAGCATGATGCTGCCACCACCATATTTGACAGTGGGGATGGTGTGTTCAGAGTGATGTGCAGTGTTAGTTTTCCGCCACACATAGCGTTTTGCCTTTTGGCCAAAAAGTTCCATTTTGGTCTCATCTGACCAGAGCACCTTCTTCCACATGTTTGCTGTGTCCCCCACATGGCTTGTGGCAAACTGCAAACGGGACTTCTTATGGTTTTCTTTTAACAATAGCTTTCTTCTTGCCACTCTTCCATAAAGGCCAACTTTGTGCAGTGCACGACTAATAGTTGTCCTATGGACAGATTCCCCCACCTGAGCTGTAGATCTCTGCAACTCGTCCAGAGTCACCATGGGCCTCTTGGCTGCATTTCTGATCATCGCTCTCCTTGTTCGGTCTGTGAGTTTAGCTGGACGGCCTTGTCTTGGTAGGTTTACAGTTGTGTCATAATCCTTCCATTTCTGAATGATCGCTTTAACAGCGCTCCGTGGGATGTTCAAGGCTTGGGAAATATTTTTGTAGCTTTAAATTTCTCAGTAACTTTATCCCTGACCTGTCTGGTGTGTTCTTTGGACTTCATGGTGTTGTTGCTCCCAACATTCTCTTAGACAACCTCTGAGGCCGTCACAGGGCAGCTGTATTTGTACTGACATTAGATAACACACAGGTGCACTCTATTTAGTCATTAGCACTCATCAGACAATGTCTATGGGCAACTGACTGCACTCAGACCAAAGGGGGCTGAATAATTACGCACAACCCACTTTTCAGTTATTTATTTGTAAAAAATGTTTGGAATCATGTATGATTTTCTTTCCACTTCTCACGTGTACAACACTTTGTATTGGTCTTTCACGTGGAATTCCAATAAAATTGATTCATTTTTGTGGCTGTAATGTGACAAAATGTGGAAAAGTTCAAGGGGGCCGAATACTTTTGCAAGCCACTATGTTTATTATTGTCTGTTTAATTGTTCTGCATGTTTTATATAATTATATTTGATCAGTGTTTTACTATTTAATCTTATCACATTAATTTACTGCATATTTTTATATTTTAATTTATCTAAATTCCCATACCAGTGTTTCCTCTGTGGGAGCCCTCTGCCCTGGGAGCGGTGGTCGGCTGTAGCTGCCTGGGTGCTCTCCAGGTGGAGCTTGGGTGGAGGTGGGGGTCTTGACCTTGCCTCCATTGGGCGCCCTGTGTCGGTGCCTCGGCTGCTGCTGTTGATCTACCGCTGCCGGTGCAGATGGCTCCTCTGATGGCGTTTGCTTGCATGGTTCATCTGCACTCGACCCAATGTCCTTTTTCACTGTTGCTTTTAACTGTGTGTGTGCATGGGAGTTGGGTTGGGGGGAGGGGGTTATAACTGTGACCATGCTTTTAAATCTGTGGGGGAGGGATGGGAATGTGGCTTATGTGGGGTAATTTTAATCTGTAAAGCACTTTGTGATGCAATTTCTTGTATGAACAGCGCTTTATAAATAAAGTTTGATTTGATTTGATTGTTATATTTTGCTTCTTTTTTCAATAAATCAATATCTTACCTGTTTGCATCTGGGTCCTATCTGCAAAACCTGACAGGTAGTGGTGAATCCAGGGCCATCGCTTGTTTATCCGATAATTTAGGAAGTGTTATTTTATCCAGAAATTGTTCAATTTCATTATTTGATGGGTTTATCTCCAGTGAGAATAAAGCCTTGTAAAATTCTTTAAAAGTGATGTTTATTCTTTCAGAATCATATACTGTATTTCTGGTCTGATCTTTTACAGCAGATAGTCTTTTTTTCTTTATTTATTTTATGCTGGTTAGGCAAAAAGCTACCTGATTTATTACCCTGTCCAAATTCTTCTATTCAAAGTCTTTGAATTAAGAACTGGGTCTGTTTATTAATAATTTCATTTAATTCTAGTTTTGCTTTGAGGATTTTGCCCAGTCTGTCCTTATCCATGGAAGCTTCTAAATATTTAATAGCTTCTTATAATTCTTGAATATGTTTGTGTTCTATTTTTGTTTTATTTGATGAGAAAGAGATTATTTTATCCTCTAAGCACAGCTTTTCCTACATCCCAGAGAACGAATGGTGAGGTACCAGGCAGGTCATTATATTACAAATATGAAGCCCACTCTTATTTTAAAAATATTTGATAAAATCTTCATCATTAAAAAATGATGTATTGAATCTCTGATTTTTGATTTATGGAAATTCTTTCTTATATACTAAAGTTAAAGAAACAGGAGCATGATCCCTGACAGCTATAGGGTGTATCTCATTGTCTGAAATGTCAGTCAACAGTGAGCTGCTGACAAAAAAAAAAATCCAGTCGAGAATAAGAATGGTGGAATTTGATATAAAGTATATTTCCTATTGCGAGACTGAAGAGATCGCAATGTATCGCAATTTCCATAATCACTCATGTATTCAAAAAAGTGTGGCAAAGAGATTTGGTGATATACATGTAAAGAGGAGGAAAAAAAAGTTGGTATCCCAGTGCACAGCCCTGGCCCCACCCACACCGAACAATGTAAACAACCTACTGAGCTATGCTTACATTAGAATACAATTGCCTGATAACAACTCTTATCTAACCAGTGTTACATGACTCCGACTAACCTTTTGTTGCTCCCAATAAAGCCACGAGGTGATCTGCTGGTCCCTGAACATACAGTTTATCTACAGCCACTGTAGTTCTGGTGCCTTCGGTGATATATTTCTTCCCGATTGGGAATAAAACTTGCCTTCTTTCCAGGATCTCTTTTGGATATTGATAGTTAACCCTGTAAATCGTTCCATGCAGCTCTCTTCCCCAGCTTCTGACCTGCTCCTTTTGCTTGTAGTGCTCGAATTTAGCAATATATGGTCGCAGGAACTAGCTATGTGAAGGGTCGGTGTCACACCATTTGTGCGCGCATCTGCTGTAATGCTGTGCAACTGTTTAAAATATTAATATGTTAAAATGGCCACATGTAAATGTGATAATGAAATTCAACACAAAAGTTCTATGCATCTTTCCTATATTTCCCTAAAAAAAGAGCAACGACATACAGTTTCGTCCTTTCATTTACACTGAAAATTTTACTTTTTCAGTGATATTGAGGAATATTGATTAATCCTGATTAATTCACGGCCACCCTGTGATTAATTAGATTAAAATATTTAATCGTTTGACAGCCCCAGTTTTTACACATTCTTAAATCCAATTGCATGCATATTTGACTCAGTAAAATCTTAAAGTGAAAGTGAGGAACTGTTGCTTGGGTGGGAGGTTGCCATTATGCTTGTGTTCACATTGCTGACCCCTTGGGGAAAATAAACTGGGGCTGCATGGTGGTGCAGCTGGTAGCACTGTTGCCTTGCAACAAGAAGGATTTGAATGCCTTCTTTTGCTGAACAAAACACGACTTACGTTAAGTGGTCTCCCTAATTTGTCCTTAGGTATGTGTGTGTGTGTGTATGTGTGTGTGTGTGTGTGTGTGTGTGTGTGTGTGTGTGTGTGTGTGTGTGTGTGTGCATGCTTGTTTGTCCCGTGCATCTCCATGTTGGACTGATGACCTGTCCATGTTGTACCATGTCTCTCCTTCAATGACCGTTGGAGACTGACACAAAGACAACCAGGTATAGACAATGGATGGATGGAAGACCAAGTGAGAGACCAAACTCCCATAGCACCCTTTGTATACCTTCTCGATAAAACTCTGGTGCATTATTCCAACACCAGGAAGAACTGCTTTTCCTGAATCCAAGACAATCGATGGAGCCTCCTTTAGATCACCCAGGAGCATACTTTCCCAGGGAGGGAGTACCTGGAACACAGTCTCACTTCATATTATTTAAAAATTGGGACTATCAATTCACTTTAGTCAGCCACTAAAGGTGTTCCATCACTCTATGCAATATCAAAAAGGTGAGCCAATTACCACCAACCTAAAATCTCTGGAGCCTTCAGCATCTTGGGACACATCTCGGCCACTCTTGGTGCCTGGAGGCAACCTCTGCACCAATGCTTTTCCCCTGATGTCTGACCTCAGACTCCACGTCCTCCCCGGAAGTCATAGTAACCAGAATTGATGTCCAACAGTCTTCACCTTTGGCTAGCATTTGACTCAGTTAAAAGCTTATAACCAAATACAGACCTAAATGTTTTTACAAGGACAATGTACTAAAAGTAAAAAGTTTAGAGTTGTTGTGGATTTTTACAGGAACACAAATTTAAAGAGATAAAAATTATTGACTGATGGTGTGATTTAAGAACAATTCCACTGAGAGACTGTTAGAAATCACCTTAAGCCAAGTCATCTTCATTATTGTTAGCAGTCTTTATAAAAATGCAGCTTTTTCCAATCAGATGTCAGAAAACTGCCCTATCATGCTGAATCGTTTGGGCTTGTTGCTGCATGCAGCAAGTAAAATAATGAACGAAAGACATGTTGTTTTCTGCAACTTATCTGATGCTGTACTACGAAGCCTCTGCACCATAACTAAGCACTCAGCATTGCCTCTTTTTAAAGATTTCATTCTTTGGCATTCAACCTACTCTACATGCTCGTACACATTTTATTACTAAGAACAGCAGGAAGCTAAAGGGCTTTGTTCACATCTGCTGCAAACTGTCGTTAGTTTCTTTATTAAGTGGAAACCTTATTTTTTTCTTTTAAAACTTTTTAAAAAGAAAGTGTTCCTCATTGATAGCTGTTGTGTTAAAGTTCAACACTTTACTTGAGGGTATACTGTTCTGAAGACAGGGTGAAAAGTTATATAGATTTCAATGTCAATTATCTAGTTTCCTTGATGAATCTATTCTGCAGATTTGACAAATGGTTGATACAATGCCTAGCATATGTATTAATTCCTCTAAATCCTATGTACATTTTGTCACATTAAAAACACAAACTTTATTTTAACTTATCCTGGTTTTATATGGCCAACACAGTTTAATGCATAATAGTTATTTGGAAGCAACTGATTACATGTTTACAAGTTGTGGTTTTTTTTTTTTTTTGAAGTGGTGGTTTACAAATAATCTTAACGGTGTAGCATACATTTGTAATCAGATCCATGTGACTAATAATTTGTATAACAAGTTTTACTTTCATTACAGCTCAAATGTTTTGAAGTCTGTATTTATGTGCTTTGCACATGTGGAGACTGAAATATTTGCCAATTTTTCCTTTTCAATATAATTAAACAGTCAATATTCAAGGGTTGCTGCAACTTTGTTGGTGCCTTTCACCAGCCATCAGGTGAGAGGCAGGGTACACCCTGGCCTGGACAGGTTGCCATTGCATCACAGGACAACATAGAAACACACAGGACAAACAACCATGCATGCAGACACTCATACCTAAGGGCAATTTAGGAAGACCAATTGACCTAACAGTTTTTTTGACTATGGGAGGAAGCCAGTGTACCTGGAGGGAACTGACGCATGCACAGGGAGCACATGGGATCTCCATGCAGAAAGACCCCAGGCCAGGATTTTAACCCGGGACCTTCTTGCTGCAAGGCAACAGTGCTACCAACTACACCACTGTGCAGCCCCACTATGGAAACCAGTGATCTAAATATTTCTATTGTAGCTGAGGTTGTATGTTTAGTGTTGTCCTGCTGGAAATGTCCCCAGTCGTAAGGCTATTGCAGGTTGTCTTCCTGCATTGCCCTGTACTCAGCTCCAATACAACTTCTCATCAACTGTGACACGCTTCAGTGTTCCTGCTAAAGAAAAACCTTCCCACAGCGTCATGCTGCCCCCACAGTCTTTCATTCTGGAGATCGTGTGTCCTGGATGATGTGCAATGTTAGTTTTAACTTCACACGTGCTGTGTGGCATTTGGACAAAACATTCCAATTTTATATAATCTTCCCATTTCACCTTCTTCCACGTTTGCTGTGACCCCTACCTGGCTTGTGGCAAACTTCAGGAAAGTATTTTTATTAGGGCTGACAAACGATTAAAAATTTAAATCAAATTAATCATTAACAATTAACATTCCTAAATATGACTGAAAAACTAACATTTGTGGTGTAAATAAAGGACAAAACCGGATGCATTTGCTCTTTTTTTCAAGGAAATACGGGAGAGATCCATGGATCTTTTGTTTTGAGCTCCACAATCAAATTTACACGTGGCCCTTTTAACCTATTTATCTTTTAGCCAGTTGCTAAGGCAGACTAAATGATTAACCTTTCTGAATGTAAAGCTGACAGTGTCTTATTAATATTAGACAACCCTGAGCAGGGGTGGACTGGGACAAAAATTCAGCCCTGACATTTTCTGTCCAGACCAGCCTACTACAGTATCAGCCGACACTACATAAAAGTCCACAAATCTCGCAGCATCTCCTCTCATGCATACAGTACAAATGAGAGTCATATTCCTCGATAGCAGTTAACAAATAAAGCACAAAACTGTGAACTCAAGGACTAAAACTGACAGCTATGGCAATCAATCACTCAGTATTTATTCATTATAGTGTCAACAGAACAACAGACATTAGGTCATGACTAGGGGTGGCACAAATCAAGTATGAATTCATAAAACATTATAAGGCACATGACATAGGCTACTCAAATCAGAGACGTCTCAGTAGTAGCCAAAAAGTGAAGTGGAGGCAGTGAGAGAACAAGCCCCCAAAAAAGAAAAAAGTAAAAAGAAAAATGTCCAAAAATGGTATGCCTGTTTAAATTAATGACCAATCACAAAAACGAAACGTGGGATTTGAGGGTCATTTGTACTTCACATTGCATTGAATTATCTAATGCGAATCTTTAATTGCGTTTTTCTCAAAATGAGTTTTTTCCAACATTCAAAACGAATAATTTTGAAATCAGTTATACTTATATTCACCAAACTTTCCACCATTGTTCTATGCTATGAGCTGAAAATAAATACAGAGCGATTTGTCAATACATCGTTCTAAAAAATATATGTAGGCCTATGTGCTATTTTGCGTAAAAAAAACAGGGTGAAAAAGAGTTTTTTGGAGCTACTTAAACTGTTTTTTGATTTATGAAGTAATCAAATGAAATAAACCTATTTCCTTCTGTAAAAAGTTTTTGAAGTTTTTTCTAATCATATAACATATATGATTAGAAAATTAAAGAAAAATTAAATCTGTCTCTCACCAATTTTGAGATGATACGTTTACAAATATATGCAAATTAGCACATTTTTAACCAGATTACACCTCATTTGCATATCTAAAAAAAATGTAATCAAAAATTCTAATACAAAAGATTTTTGTTTTAATACTAGGATTAAGTTTGTCAAGTTTCATGAAGCTTTCTTGAAGGTAACTTTTTTCCCTATTCACCTGTGGTGAATAGGGAAAAAAGAGAGCAGCTGCTCCTCCTTCTCGCTGTCTGCTGAAGGAGGAGCAGCTGCTCTCTGTCTCTCTCCAGATCCGTTCACTTTATTTTCTTTTCTGTTTGATTTTCTTGTTTTCTTTCTTAACCTTTTCTTAGTTACTTTATTTTCCTAGCCCCTGGAGTTACTGTATTGGACCAGATCTCTTCTTGGATTACTTTTCTATGGACTTATCAACATGGCTTTTTGCTCAGCTGAGGATTTTGAAAAACTGCTCCACAGAATTGAGGGCATTGAAACGAAGCTACGTCGTCTGGAAATTAATTTTGATCTCCACGCTGATTATGGACAAAATGACACAACTTTACCTTTACCTTTAAATACAAACAGCCCTGGGTTACATCGGTCTAACCGTGCCACAGAGACTCCCTACAGGCATCTGAGCGGCAGAACTTCGCACTATAATGAAAACTGGCCAGCATTAAAACGCATGAAATCAACCCCAGCCCGTTCTCCGAGGAAGAAAAAACTAAAGAAACTCCGACACAGAGAAACCTCTGAACCCAGAACTGCCGCTTCTGCTAAAAGTGAACAAAAGAGGTTTCAGCCAAAAACAAGAGATATTTCTCCACCTGGAATCCCGCTGAAAAACAGATTCGCAGCCTTGAGTTCCCCGAAAGATGACGCATCCCCCAGGACCAGTCAAAGCCACCAGGGAAACCCAGCCGCATCAAACGGACACATAACAAAGTAAGAGCCCCCCCAGCAAAGACTGTTATCATACAAGACGGATCAATTCATGGAATTGAGGCTTTTTGTAGCAAGAATACCAAAGTTTATAGCTGCTACAAAAAATACAGTGAGAGAAATATCAGAAAAAATCCCTAAAATCTTGGACCAACATCCTGCTTTGGAAAAGCTCGTCATTCACGCTGGATCAGCAGATATCGCGATGAGACAATCAGAGATTCTGAAGAGAGACTTTTCTGATCTCCTACAGAGACTTGATGGACTTAACGTAAACATCCTCATCAGCGGACCAGTCCCTGAAGGGAATGATGAAAGATTTAGCAGACTCCGCATGCTCCATAAATGGTTGAAGAAACAATCAGCTGAGAAGTCGTTCACATTTATTAATAATTTCAAAGTTATTGGAAGTGCGAATCATCTGTTCAAAGCAGGAATGCGCTATTTGAACAGGTCCGGAGTAAGGCTGTTAGCAGCCAACATTTTTTCTTATCAACATCAGAAAGCAAAACACTTGCTCCCAAAAGCTGACCTTGAGGCCCCCATGGATATCAGAGAACAAAAACAGCAAGTCTGGATGACACCACAGGACCGAACAGATAAACAACCATCAGAGATTAAGTCTTCATCTTCCTGTGACTCAGCCACATCAAATGAGTCTCCATTTAGAAACTTTACAGACAGACTGAATGAGCAAATCAAATTTGGGACACAATTAACACCTAAACTTAGACTACACCAAACGCCTGGGACTAGTGTCCATAAGCCTGGGAGCTTCCCCCCACTGATTATTACAGATATTTGATATTTGAGGGAACCGGGCAATAAATCCACCCCTACCGTCTCCCAGAATTCACCCGGCACCCCTGAGGCTATATCAGTGATTATCAGCAGCAGGAAACATAAACCGTTAACCACACGCTCTCATATTAAACAAAATCTCAAATTGATAACCTGTCAGAAGGTTCAGCTGCCCATCATCACAATACTTAAGTTAGCTTTATTAAACATTAGATCTCTATCCGGGAAGTCTTTTCTTATCAATGACTTCATCACTGAGCATAATTTACACGCCTTTTTTTTATCAGAAACTTGGCTAGATGAAAATAACGAAACAACTTCATTAATAGAATCTAGTCCTCCAAATTACAATTTCTTAAGCGAGAACAGAAAACACAGACGAGGTGGAGGTGTAGCCACCATCTTTCACAACTCAATGAACTTTAAAAAGGTAACTCTGGGCACGTTTGATTCTTTTGAATACCTAGCCACCCAGATAAATGAGCCTAACAAAGCGTTATTTCTAAGTTTATATAAACCACCAAAACTTAACTCTAACTTCTTTAATGATTTCAATGACCTTCTTTCTGTAATATGTATCGACTATGACCAACTAATCATCGTGGGGGACAAGCAAAAACGTTAGATGACACTCTCCACAACTTCGGACTGATCCAGCATGTAAAACAACCAACACACAATAAAGGACAAACTCTGGACTTAATTATCAGCAAAGGTTTAAATATTTCTGACATTTCTGTAATTAATATTGCATTATCTGACCATTTCTGTATTTTCTTTCAAAGTACCATCTCTGATAAATTATCCAGCCACAGTAAGACCACTATAAAAAAGCGTTTTCTAGGGGACAGTTCAGTAGAAACCTTTAAACGTATTTATCCTTCCACCACATCCCCCTCATCTCCCAACTCAAACTCAGTAAATAAGTTGGTAGATAATTTCCTTGCGAAAATCTCAGACATCATGGATTCCATTGCTCCAACTAAAGTGAAAGTAGTCTCAGGTAGAAAGAAGTCTCCGTGGACAAGTAATCCACTGGTACGTAGTGAAAAAAGAGAGTGTCGACGAGCCGAGAGAAAATGGCGGAAAACTCGACTCCAGGTTCACTGGGAGATCTACAAAGAGAGACTGAATAGATATCAGCTAACTATAAAAGATGCTAGGGAATCGTTCTTTTCTGAAATCATCAACAGAAACATTAATAACGCACGGACTCTATTTGCAACAGTGGAAAGACTAACTAAACCTTTAGTGACAGTAGCCCCTGAACTAAACTCTACCAGGGCCTGCAATGAATTTGCCAGCTTTTTCACTGAAAAGATTCTAACAATTAGACGGTCAATCTGTACCTCAATATCGAAACCACAACCAGTGCCATCCCCAATCAACAACAATGTAGAGAAAATGTCTGAATTCCACGAATTAAACCAGAACAGCCTTGAAAAAATCATTATCCAATTAAGCTCCTCCTCCTGCTGTCTTGATATCCTACCCACAGCTTTTCTAAAGAAGGTTCTTCCTGTTATTGGTTCTGATCTTGTTCAAATAGTGAACTCATCACTGCTATCAGGTGTCTTCCCTCAGGCTTTAAAAACAGCAGTTATTAAACCACTGCTAAAGATGAAAAATCTGGACAACATGTTAATGCAGAACTACAGGCCAATCTCTAATCTCCCATTCATCAGTAAGATTATTGAAAAAGCTGTGTTTCAGCAGTTAAATGGCTTCATAACAATGACAAACCGTTTTGATGCTTTTCAGTCTGGTTTCCGCGCTCACCACAGCACCGAGACTGTCCTCGTCAAAGTATTTAATGACATCCGCATAAATACAGACTGTGGAAGAACCACAGTGCTGGTTCTGTTGGACCTCAGTGCAGCATTTGACACTGTTGATCATGATATTTTATTGGAACGACTGGAGAGCTGGGTCGGACTCTCTGGTACAGTACTTGGCTGGTTCGAGTCTTACCTAAAGAACAGGGACTTCTATGTTTCAATAGGAAACTTTTCATCAGAACGAACAGAAATCACATGTGGGGTGCCCCAGGGCTCCATCCTGGGGCCCCTCTTATTTAATATCTACATGCTCCCACTAGGCAAGATTATAGCGACCAATAACATTAGCTACCATAACTACGCAGATGACACTCAGCTCTACATTACAATGTCACCAGGTGACTCTGAACCCATTCAAACCCTAAATCAATGCATTGACCAAATAAATGGATGGATGTGCCATAACTTTCTCCAGCTGAATAGAAACAAAACTGAAGTGATTATTTTTGGACCCAAGGAGGAACGATCAAGAGTCAGCACACAGCTTCAATTAATACAGCTAGAAACTACTGATCAGGTTCGTAACCTAGGTGTAGTAATGGACTCAGACCTGAACCTCCAGGGTCACATAAAGGCAATAACAAGGTCAGCGTTCTATCACCTGAAGAACATCTCTAGGATTAAAGGACTGATTTTGCAACACGACCTAGAAAAACTCATCCATGCGTTTATCTTTAGTCGGATTGATTACTGCAACAGCATCTTCACAGGTCTGCCTAAAAAGTCAATCAGACAGCTGCAGCTGATCCAGAACGCTGCCGCTCGCGTCCTCACTAGAATCAGGAAAGTAGAGCACATCACCCCAGTTCTAAAGTCCTTACACTGGCTCCCTGTAGCTCAGAGAATAGACTTCAAAATACTTTTACTAGTTTATAAATCATTACATGGCTTAGCACCAAAATATGTTGAAGACCTGTTGTCATGGTACCAACCACCAAAACCACTCAGGTCCTCCAACTCTAGCCTACTAAACATCCCTAGACTCAGAACTAAACATGGAGAAGCAGCTTTCACTTTTTATGCTCCCCTTATCTGGAACAGACTTCCTGACGAGTGTAGAGCTGCTGAAACTCTGAACTGCTTTAAATCGAGACTAAAAACCCATCTGTTTAGAATTGCCTTTGAGTAAATGCTTGATGTTATGTGTATGAAATGTGTTCATGCTCTCTTGCTTTTTTTTATTTTTCTCTTGCTTTATTGTGTATCATGTGTAATGTGTGTTTCTTTTATGTGTTTCTTTTAAATCACCAAATCATGTAAAGCACCTTGAATTACCCTGCTGTTGAAAGTGTGCTATACAAATAAAATTGCCTTGCCTTGCCTTGCCTAGTGTCTCCCCTTAATTGTTACTGTTGCTATGGCAACCAGAGACCGCTGCCGTTAGTAGCAGTCACAATTTGGCATATTTAACTAAATAAAAAAATAAAAAAATTTAACTAAATCAACCACAACTACCAACAGTTAGCCCTTCAACTCTTGGCTAACATGTCACAAGTATTCAGTTATTCAGGTCACATCGCAGTCAATGTAAAACCGTTTTATACTTTATTTTGGGCATGTCTCAAAATGTAGCCGAGCCGACCCCCCGCTAACGTTACTGGATGTCTCCACTTCGCGTCTCCTCGCGCAGCAGCACCTGCTGCTGGAGCGGTGACCCCGGCAGCAAACAGGTCTGACAACCTTAAACATTTAGCAGCTTCCACCTCCAGAGATTTCAACTTTTTGAGCCGTACTTTTTCAGCGCCACCGGGGCGTTTCTTACCGTTTTCCATTTTCAGCTCAGCAGCATCCTGTCCCACCACTCCGGCCCATGTCATGAGGTCCCGCTCACCCTGGTCTGTGTTACAGCACTATCATGGCTCTCATAGGCTGTCAGCCCATGTTTGATTGACGATGACAAACATAGACTAATAATATGTGTCGATGCTGGCAACACACTGCTAGCCCTCTGTAGCCAGTTGGCCGGCCGAATTGGAGGGAATTTAGAGAGAGGGAAAAAAACTAAACAAAGAAAACCCGCCGACCGACCCACATTGGGTCAACGGCCCACCGGGATGATGCCCGGTATGCCAGATGGCCAGTCCACCCTGACCTCTTCATGGGACCATCCTACAACAACAGTGTTTTCAGTCAAAGGCTTCAAAAGTTTGTCTGCAACACAGACTGCTACAGGAGATCCTCCCTACCCACAGCCATCAGGATGTAGAACAACTTCTTGAAGAACTAAATAGTATCAGCTACCACAACACTTATTTTCCCTCTGGGATCAATAAAGCATTTTTGAATTGAATTGTATTATTCTGAACAATAGAAGGATTATTTGCTTACAAACATAAGTGCAAATCGTGTGAAACCGAACCTTTACATAACTCCAGCTGCCACTGTTATTATTTGTGGTTGACTTGCTGTGTTGGTTAGCTGTTAGCTTGTTTGTTAGCCAGGACTTTCCTGATGTGAAGTTATTGCTGCAGATTGTTGCATTTTTAATAATCTGCTCATTCCAGTCGCTTCTTCTAATTGTTTACAACACTTGATCGTGTCTTTTTCTGCAAACTAAATGCGCAGTGGAGCAGGGAGTGACATAGACCAATAATCCCTCTATCTGGCCTGCAACAGAGACATTCACATGGAACCGTGGATGCAGTTCGGGTCTGCCATTCTGTATACTTGAGGAGCACTGAACACAGCGTGAGCTGAATTGTACGATAAACAGTGCAGGCCATCCTGTGCATGCACTAATTGCGTTAGAAAAATTTATCGCCTTAGTTCTACAAATTATTAGACCTGCATTAACGTGTTAATTTTGACAGCCTTACTTTTTATAGCTTTTTTCCCCCCAACAATGACTTTCTTCTTCCAACTTTCTTATAAATGACCAATTTGTAGAGTGAACAAATAATTGTTGTGTTAATAGATCCTCCCCCCCAAGCTGTTGATCTCTGTAGTGCCTTGATCTTAGGCCATGGGTCTTTTGACATCTTTTCTGAGAAGTGCTCCTGTTAGTTAAGGTGGACAGCCAAGTCTTGGTAGGTTTACAACCATGCCATACGCTCTCCATTTTTATGTTTCCATCATGTTTTATGTATATCTAAATAAATATTAGGTGGCATCTGGCGGCGGTTGGTTGTACTGGATTTAATTTGGGATTTCAGAGTAAAGGGGGCTGAAATTAAATGCATGCTCCATTTCATGTGAAAAAAACATGTAGATCATGTATTATATATCTTCCTCTTCACAATGATGTTTAAACTTTGTTTTGGGTATGCTGCATAAAAGACATGAAATATTGTGCTTGTAATGTAACTCAATCTTCTACAGAAAGGAAAACCTCTCCACATTCTTATCTGTTAAATATTTATTTGTTGCATTTGTTTTTATTTCTGTGTTGTTAAGCACCTTGTGACTTAGTGTCAGTGAAAAGCTGCTAAATAAATACATTTTTACTTAAGTAACTGGTGGCAAAATCAGGAATGCTGTGTCATCAAAAGCTTGCATTTCTTAGATTCTTTTTCGGTTTCATCTTAAAGAATTTGTCAGGATCTGACCTTTTGCTGGGACTAACAAATTATTTCAAGTCAATTTTGGGGGAAAATAAAGATAATCTTGAATTTAACTGCTGCTTCTCAGGTCTGTCACCTGAAAAGATACATTATTTGTGTCTAACATTTTAACGTCACAGCTTTACACCTTTGGGGTAGTCATCATTTAAAATATGTAACGGAGCCTGCTGTGTCTTGCTGGAAAAGGCAGCCAACCACTTTATTTCCCCATTGTGGGCTACAAAAGTGTATCATGCAACACTGAATGCAGCTTTGGAAGCTTTCCCAGCTGATAGAAAGTTATTGCAGCCCTGAGTATTGAATACGTTATGAGACAGAATCCACTGTACAGTATGCTGAGTTTCACCAGTTTCCTCAAAATCTAGGGAGATATCTATTGCTCAGCATTTGTTCTTTGCCTTGGAACTCTCCCATGGATGTCATTTTGCCCAGTCTCTTTGTTATTGTTAAATCATGAACCTTGCCTTAACTGTGAGGTCTGCAAAGATTTAGATGTTGTTCTAGGTCTTACAGTATATGACCTCCTGGTTGAGTTCTTGCTGTGCTTTTGGAGTCATTTTTGTTGGACTACCATTCCTGGGAAAGTTAAGCATTATTCAGTGTCTTCCTTTCCATAGTGATAGATGTCAACAAGTTTGTTTCTTATCCATTCTTGAATTTCTTTAGCTCTGGGAAATTGTGTTCATTTTTAAAATCATCATTAGTCTACTTCATGTTTTGAGAGATGTTCAAATTCAGTTATTTCTTGATTGGACATGCAAAATCATAATCATAATTTGGAAACTGCATTTGTATTTGTTCAGGGTATATTTGATATAATATTGATAATCTAAAAAAAAACACCTTTTCATTGTATTTCACATTTTGAAACTTTAAAGAAGATATCTGGGTGTGTTTTTTCATCTTATCTCTGCTTCTCATAAACATTTACCTCTTTTATACTGAGGTTGTACTCAGTGACTCTTGCTTTTAAAGTCTCTGGTACAAAAGGACACAGCAGCTGATAAATGGGACAGGAGAGAAATAACTGGAGCTGAAATTGTTGAACAGCAGCCAACTTTATTCAAAACACATCACATTTTACCTTTACAGTCACTTCCCTATTATCTTCAGACTGCTGTGGAAAGAACATCTGCTTCCACACATCTATTCCAAAAATAGTTACAAGTCAAATGTTAGGACCACTACAGGCTACACATTCTCCTTAAATGTCAGTGTCATGGTATTGTCAGGGTGTTGTTACTCTTTAGTGCAACATTCTTGTGCTTCTCTGCCTGTCATGTTAATTATGCAGGTTTTGTTGAACTTAAGTATTTGGATTAATATCCTGCATCAATGTAAAATTTGAGTGTTGTCTTCTCCCCTGAAAATCTTTGAACCCATCCAAACCTTAAGTGAATGCACTAAGGAAATCAATGCATGGATGTACCATTTTCTCCAGCTGAATATAAACAAAACTCAACTAATTATCGTTGGATCTAAAGAGGAACGATCAAATGTCAGCACACAGCTTCAGTTAATACAGTTAGAAACTACTGATCAGGCCCAAAATCTAGGTGTAGTAATGGACTAAAAACCTGAACCACCAGCGTCATAAAAGCAAGAAAGAACCAGGTCAGCCTTCTATCATCTGAAAGACATTTCTAGGATTAAAAGACTAATGTCACAACAGGACCTCATCCATGCGTTTATCTTTAGTCAGATTGATTACTGCAACAGTGTCCTCACAGGTCTGCCTAAAAGATAAATCAGACAGCTGCAGCTGATCCAGAACGATGCTGCTTGCATCCTCACTAGAACCAGGAAAGTAGAGCACATCACCCCAGCTTTAAAGTCCTCCAGACCACTCAGGTCTTCCAACAAGTCTACTAATCATCCCCAGAATTAGAACCAAACACGGAGAAGCAGCTTTTAGTTGCTCTGCTCCCCTTATCTGAAACAAACTTCCAGACCACTGCAAAACTGCTTAAACACTGAGTTCATTTAAATCAAAGCTAAAACCCCAACTTTATTTATTTATTTTTTTCACGTGTTCTGTCTGTCAGTGTGGAGCTCAGAATTGGTGTCTGAGTACCAAGTAGAAGCCCAACAGATTCACTATCACAAGTGGAGCATTACAGCTTTTGCTGTAGAATGCTTGATATATATGTGTAAGAAATCTTTATTCTAAACTAATGTGTTTTTTTTTTTTTTTGGATGCGCCAGGGACACGGAGAAGGACATTAGAGGGGAAGAAGGAAAGTACATGAAGAAAGGTAGGGAAAAAAGTTAAGAGGGAGAGGGTAAGCTGAAGATACAAGAAAGAAAGGGGAACAACGAAAACACAAGACAACATCACAGTCTCCCTCCACACCAGCAAGACGGCAGGGAGAGGGAAAACACAATGACAAAACAAATCAAACAGTGCAAACTGAGAACTAAACAACCACAACCCACAAATAGATATATGAATACAATAACAGCATCACTGAAAAGCTCATGGTACCGATTAATAAAAGATTTAGTAATGGTAACCTAAGCCCAAGAATGTATCTGGAAACACCGGGATTCCCACACCTGTGTATGTGTATGAGCATGCTGGTGAATATTAGGTTTCAATAGTTGGTGTGAGAAGCCATCGATCCGCCTCCCTGGAATCGACGCAGACACGAAGGAGATCGGAGCCATAGAAACACGAGCTCAACCAGCTCCCGAATCTCACTCCCGCACACCGCAGAGCACCAAGCATGCAACCAAGGTCAACCAAACCCACCAATGAACTGACCAAGCACGAAACATACAGAACAGGAAAACCAAGTGGAGACACCAGACCCGAACCCCGCCGAGCCACCCGACAGCTTCTACCAAACAATGCCCAAACCGGCGCCTCCCAAAGCGGGGCCAGTTCCGCATGACGGCTGATCGACACCCCAGTCCACCCAGGCCCAACCAGGCAGGCACCAAGGATGAATCGGCATGCCACCCGAGCACCAAGCCCCGGACACAGAGAGCCACCAACGCAGGTAGGTTTCTTCCTGCTAAAATTAATTTCCATTGCACTTTCCCCACATGCTTGGACAGGAGGAGGGATTGCTACAAAGTCAACAACTCAATGCAATATGCTAGAGATTCTTAAAAAGTCAACTGAATCTTACTGCACTATTTAAACTAGGATTAAAATAAAATGTATAGAGTTGATTATAATTTTTATTTCATTAGAATGTAATAAACTGTTTTGGCTGGGTATGAAATGGATCTGGTTGTCTTGAGATATGTTGAACTGAATAGAATGCCACTAAATTGACTGCAGCAAATTGTAGTTTGTAGTTCATCTTCTATTTAATCTTTAGATTTTTTTTACAAATAAATTTTTTTTAAATTAGATTTTTAATAATAAAAACATTTATGTGTGCACAACAATTTTTTTTAATTCTATTGTTTTTTTCTTTAATCATTTAATTTCATTCACTTCTTTTCTGGACCATGCTCTTTCTTTCTTCCTTTAACCCAGATGTGTTTTTAATGCATCCAGCACTTTCTTCAGGTTCCCCCGGGTTTCTATGTGTGGGTGCTATTTGTTTGCTTGTATGGCAGAGCAGCTGAGATTGCAACATGTTGGGAAGAATTTACTCAGATTATTTGAGGATTTTCTTACCCTTTCCGTGTGTGTGTGTGTGTGTGTGTGTGTGTGTGTGTGTGTGTGTGCGTGTGTGTGTGTGTGTGTGTGTGTGTGTGTGTGTGTGCGTGCGTGCGTGTGTGTGGGTGTGAGTGTGCGTGTGGTCTTGTGGGGCACTGAGCTAATCACAGAGATTTCTTCCTCAATGGAGCAAATAAGAAGCTGGAGCCTAAGGGATAGTCTCTCTCCATCTCATGTTTTTTCTTTCACCTTATCTCCTCTTTCCTCAGCTCACCTTGCATTTTCAGTTTATTAATTTCTCCCTTTGTCTTGTTGGACACAGTGCTCCTGTCAGAGCATATCGGTTTGTTAATTTTACCTGAATAGACGCATGTAATCTAAAATCCAAGGGTCAGTCATGTCATAAACGCATAGACAGTTAATACCAAATCTATTTTATCTCCCTTTCATTCCTTTATGCTATGAACTACATATTTTCTGAACGAGTAAGGTGTATAACAACTCCACAGTGTACTTACACTAATAGAAAATATTTGGGTACAACAGTGTACAACAACAAAAGTTGTGACTGTTCACTGTGATAATTTTATCTCAGTAGCTCCTTCAAACAGATCATATGCTTCTTGGCTGTTTCTGTCACTAATGTTCTCCTTGTCCATTCTTTCAATTTGTGAAGAGTCATAACTTGGTGAGTTTTTAGTAGTTCTGATGATTTATTGGGATGGTTCCAACGTTTGTTCTTTGAGGACCCCCTTTTCCTGTGTCCAAGAGAAGCTGGGACCCCCCAACCCCAACCTGCATTCATGCATTAAAAGAGATTAATTGTAAACTGGTATTTGCAAAAATTAAACAGCAATTCTAGGTTTTTGCTCTTATTTTTCTTGTTTTACACTTTTGCTATTGGCAGTTTTCTTTTTGTCTTTTTGATTACATGAATGTAATTTACAAATATTATTTTGGTAACCTGACAACCTCAGCACAGACAAAATTCTGCGGACCCCCTGTAATCTCCAGGGACCCCCTTGGGGCTTGTCGGACCCCAGGTTGGGAACCACTAATTTACTGAGAAGTTCTGTGAGATCTTAAAATCTTCTTTCGTAACCTAACCTTCTAAAGGAGGGTTAAGTGGTAGGACAACAATGCTGGTACTTTTGGACCTCAGTGCAACATTTGACACTGTTGATCATGATATACTAACAACTGGAGAGTTGGGTCAGACTCTCTGGTACAGTACTTGGGTAGTTTTAGTCTTACCTTAAGAATAGGAACCTCTTTGTCTCAACAGGCAATTTTTCATCAAAACAGACAAAAATCACATGTGGGGTGCCCCAGGGCTCAATCCTGGGGCCTCTCTTTAATATTTAATATTTACATGCTACCACCTATATCCAAACCTAGATTATAACAACCAATAAGATTAGTTACCATAACTATGCAGATGACACTCAGCTTTACATTACAATGTCACCAGGTGACTTTGAACCAATCCAAACCCTAAATGAATGCATTAAGCAAACAAATGGATGGATGTGCCATCATTTTTTCCAAATGAATGGAAACCAAACTGAAGTAATTATCTTTTGACCTAAAGATGAATGATCAAGAGCCAGCACACAGCTTCCGTTTCAGCTTTTTCAGCTTCAGAACAACACATCTATCGTTCAAAGGGTGTCGCCAAACATCCAGCAGATAAAGAAAGAAGAAAATAAATATAATGTAAGGAGGTGTGCTGTTTTCTTCATCTTTATTATTAACCCCCCAAGAACCACAAACAAACAAAGCATTACAAACATAACCTTCACAGAAGCAGAAAGGTATGTTCAGACTTTGAGGTTTTTGCCACCTTCAAAGCTTCAGGACATTTCAAGTAGAGTAAGATGTCAGTTTATGACTCTAGTACATTCCTGCTCTTAATACTCTTGCTCTCTTTATGACTTTGTACCATCTAAAGTTACATACACAAAAAGACATGCTGATGGACCCAGTGAAAACAGGACAACTAGAGCTACCTTTAAGGATTTAAGTTTACATATCCTCATTAGCATGAATGTCTGGAGCATTAATGTCTCTGCCCAAAGATAAGGCAGTTTTACATCACCATGACCCGAGAAGGTGCTGAGAAGACAGAAGCCCTTCCACACCTTAGGGCTCAATTGAAATTCACAGCTGCCCAAAGGGATTGAACTGTTTGGCCAGAAAGAGAAAAAGATTTTTTTGGAGGAGTCCATGTTAGGGTTTCAAACCCAAGAACACTGTGCCTTCCAATTATGTTGCAACAGAATGATTTGAATAATGGCCTTGCGATGGACTGGTGACCTGTCTAGGGTGGACCCCATCTCTCGCCCCATGACGCCTCTCCAAATCTGCCACAGAACGGCTAAAGCTTGAACACAACTGGCTCTCCCAGAAGGATAACTGTCCTAAACACATGTGGAGGAGGAAAGGTACAACGATGTTCTGTCACAAGACTTGAGCCATTTTTTGATCAAAGAAAATTCAAGGGATACCTTGAATGGTGACCAAGCATCTGTTGGGTGAAGTGATAGAAGAAGAAAGTCATTCAGATGCCCCAGCTAGACAGTGGAACCACGTTAGATACTTTTTCAGCTGAAATGCATTTTTGCACATTAGCTTAAGGCACTTTGTTGGTATATTTCAACTTAATTAAGTTTATTTATACAGTGCCATTTCACAACAAATAGGCACTTTACAAAGTATCATACTAAACCTTATAATGTGTTGTAAAAAGGCACAGTGTATTGTATCTGCAATAAAAATGTAATGTTAAAAATAAAGTAAAAGAGGAATGACATGAACATGAAACATTGATGTTTTTATGCAACAAAAAAGCCATAGTCCAAAACACACGTGCAAAAAACAATCAAAACAACATATGAAAAATAAAGGAATGCAGGCTGTTATATCAAATTATTTCTTTTTTAAAGTATTGTTTTTCTTCTTGCACTCTTTTTTCTTTATCTTCTCAGGACTCGTTCATTTCAACGATGAGTCATCCCTCTCTCTGTTTCCCACCCCCTACTCTTTTTGTTTGCATCTTCACTCTCATCCTTTAACTCCCCTCTTATACCTCCCTAATTTTTGCCCTCTGCTCTTTCCTCCACCTCTTTACCTTCTTCTCCCTCTCTCTTTCCGATCTATTTTTCCTCTTCCTCTACCAGATTAAGCGGTTTTTGTTGGTGACTGTCCAACAACAGCTGTTTATATCGGTTGGCAAAGGTTTGGTGCGTGTGCGTACGTGTGTGTGTGTGCGTGTGTGTGTGTTCATTAACTCTACAAATCAGTTTCTCATTTGTTCACCCACTTGCACATCATCTCAGCTCAAATCAAACAGGCTTCAGTTGCATGATTTCTCTGTAACCACTGCAGAATTTATACACACTCTGCTTCTGAGAGTTGTGTGTGCGCGTGTACCTCATGAATCCAGTGATATATTTCAGAAATGCTCTCCCTCAGCCGCATGTGACTCAGGGATTATTTCTCTCCTCAGAATAAAGCTGTGTGAGCGAGGGAAGCTGAAAGAGGTGGAGAGCAAGTAAAGCAAAAATACAGTGAAATAAAAAAATCCCGAAGAGCTGCAGTATTAGTCAGAGTGAACCTTGACAAAAAAAGTGAAAATGAGGCTGCTGGGTAGAGAGTAAAGCAGAAATTAGGAAAATCAAAATCAACAAATAAGATGAAATCAGATCAGAGGTTTCTTGAGCCCAAACGTTTTAAAATCCAATGGACATTGAGTTTTCTTTCATCTGAGTTCCCTGTCCTTGTTCTTGTGAGCTACTTCTATATTTACCTATTTTTACTTGGTGCTCAGTAGTATTTGGTTATGCCTCTATACCTTTTTATATTGTTGTTGTTGCTGCTCTGTGTCATTTGCCAGTTTCTAAAAGCCTGCCAGTTCTGCTCCTCACACAGCTGCCATTCACTCCCATAATGATCTCACCTGTTAGGAGTTCCAGAAATTACTCCTCTGTATTTAAACGCTTAGTTTTCTGTCATTTCTCCCTGGATTTTCTGATGGTCACCCATTATTCCTGATGTTTACTCTCATGTCTCCGTTTAAGGTTCTCAATCTTTTGATATTTTATGAATTTGCTCCTACACCTTTGACACTCCCTTTCTCTAGCCTGCATATGGTGCCTCTCACCACAAACATATTGAAACATGACCTTAATTGTTTTACCCATTGAGATTTTGTTTCTTATTTTTACTGGGCTTCATTTTTGCATTGTTCTGTTATGTAATTTTACTCTTTTGTTAAGTGTCCTTGGAGATTTATTATTCCTCATGTGTTCCGCCAAAATCTGTGAGAGCATCCCTTTAGCATGCCTGAGAGCAGGAAACACAGATGAGGTGGAGGTGTAGCCACAATTTTACACAATTCATTGAACTTTAAAAAGGTATCCCTGGGCATATTTGACTCTTGAATACCTAGCCACCCATATAAATGAGCCTAAAAAAGCTATATTTCTAAGTTTATATAAACCCCCAAAACTTAACTCGAACTTCTTTAATGATTTCAACGACCTTCTCTCCGTAATATGTATCGATTATGACCAACTAATCATTGTGGGGGACTTCAACATTCATACTGACAACCTCCAGGATAGACTAACTAAAACATTAAGCGACACTCTTCACAACTTCGGCCTGACACAGCATGTCAAACAACCAACACACAATAAAGGACACAGTCTGGACTTAATTATCAGCAAAGGTTTAACTATATCTGACATCTGTTATTGATATTGCATTATGTGACCATTTCTGTATTTTCTTTGAAAGTACCATCTCTGCTAAAATATCTAGCCACAGTGAGAAAACTGTAAAAAAGCATTTTCTCTGGGACAGTTCTGTTGAAACCTTTAAAAGTATTTACCCTTCCACCACATCCCCCTTATCTCATAGCTCCAACTCAGTAAAACAGCTAGTAGATAATTTCCTCATGAAAATCTCAGACATCATTGATTCCATTGGCATGAATTTTCCAGCTTTTTCACTGAAAAGATTCTAACAATTAGACAGTCGGTCTGTACCGCAGCACCAAACTGAACTCCAATGTTATACCCAGCTAACACCAATGTAGAAAAACTGTCAGAATTCCATGAATTAAACCAAAAAAACCTAGAAAAAATTATTAACCAATTAAGCTCCTCCTCTTGCTGTCTTGACATCCTACCCACAGCTTTCCTTGAAAAAGTTTTCCCTGTCATTGGGTCCGATCTGATTAAAATAGTTAACTCATCCCTCCTGTCAGGCCTTTTCCCCCAGGCTTTTAAACAGCAGTTATTAAACCACTGGTAAAAAAGAATAATCTGGACAACACGTTAATGCAGAACTAGAGGCCAATTTCTAATCTTCCATTCATCAGTAAAATTATTGAAAAAGCGGTGTCTCAGCCGTTAAATAGCTTCATAACAATGTCCAACCGCCTTGATGTTTTCAATGACATCCGCATAAATACAGACTGTGGTAGAACCACAGTGCTGGTTCTGTTGGACCTCAGTGCAGCATTTGACACTGTTGATCATGATATATTATTAGAGCGACTAGAGAGCTGGGTCGAACTCTCTGGTACAGTACTTGGCTGGTTTGAGTCTTACCTAAAGAACAGGGACTTCTTTGTTTCAATAGGAAACTTTTCATCAGAACGAACAGAAATCACATGTGGGGTGCCCCAGGGCTCCCTCTTAGCGCCCCTCTTATTTAATATCTAAATGCTCCAACTCGCCAAGATTATAACAACCAATAAGATTAGCTACCATAACTATGCAGATGATACTCAGCTTTACATTACGATGTCACCAGATGACTTTGAACCCATCCAAACCCTAAGTAAATGCATCGATTAAATCAATGGATGGATGTACCATAACTTTCTCCAGCTGAATAGAAACAAAACAGAAGTAATTACTTTCTGACCTAAAGAGGAACGATGAAGAGTCAGCACACAGCTTCAGTTAATACAGCTAGAAACTACCGATCAGGCCTGAAATTTAGGTGTAGTAATGGACTCAGACCTGAACCTCCAGGGTCACATAAATGCAATAACAAGGTCAGCCTTCTATCATCTGAAGAACATTTCTAGGATTAAAGGACTGATGTCGCAAAAGGACCTCAAAAAACTCATCCATGCGTTTATCTTTGGTCGGATTGATTACTGCAACAGCTTCTTCACAGGTCTGCCTAAAAAGTCAATCAGACAGCTGCAGCTGATCCAGAACGCTGCTGCTCGTGTTCCTCACTAGAATCAGGAAAGTAGAGCACATTACCCCAGTTCTAAAGTCCTTACACTGGCTCCCTGAAGCTCAGAGAATAGACTTCAAAATACTTTTACTAGTTTATAATTCATTGAATGGCTTAGCACCAAAGTATATTGAAGATCTGCTGTTACTATACCAGACCACTGAGGTCCTCTAATTCCAGTCTACTCAGCATCCCTATAATTAGAACCAGACATGGAGAAGCAGCTTTCAGTTTCTATGCTCCTCTAATCTGGAGCAAACTTCCAGACAACTGCAAAGCTGCTGAAAGACTGAGTTCTTTTAAATCACAACTAAACACGTAAACACTAAATCTGTTTAGAGCTGCCTTTGAGTAATGTTTTCATGTATCATGTTTTGTTTATGCTTCTTACTGTTTCTACATTATATGCTTTGTAATGCCTTGATGTATATGTGTTAGCTTCTTGCTTTATTGCTGTTTTTACTTTATATGCTTTGTCTGTGTTTTACTGCTGTTTTTATTTTACCTCTTAATCATGTAAAGCACCTTGAATCACCATGTTGTTGAAAATGTGCTATACAACTAAAATTGCCTGGCCTTGCCTTTACTTAAATGGAAAGTTCATATAAAATAGTAATGCTGCTCACTAAAGAGCTAATTTGAATTCATGATCACAATACCTGCAAGTAAGATACTTTGTACTAAACGCTCTCCACACAACTATTCAGAACGCTAAAGATTTCTCATAAGTAGTAAAATAAGGTGTTATATGCAACATCCCGACCAGCCCCCCACCGCAATACACACACACCCCATCATGTTGTTGGAAAAAGGGAGACTATAGGATTTGATTGATTCAGGGCTACACTGCACTCTACCTCACCACTGAATTTATAGTATTTCATGCAGTTTCATGCAAAAAAGTGCTATACAAGTACAGGCCAATTTAATTGGTTGTGGGGCATCAGAAGGCTCCTTTTATGTAAGATTCACCACTGACAGCAATGATTGATGAGAGAAAAAATATTTGGTTATTCCCATAATATTTAATTGAAAAATACCTGAATTGAGAAGCTGCAGGACATGACAGTGAGGTGAAAGTTTTGAGCTTTTGCAAGCAGCAATATGTGTGAAATCTTTTTGATACAGCAGCAGCATTACAGTGTGTAACATTACGCTGCACAGCAAGCTCCCCGCAGTCACTCTGCATTACATGACTCACACACGCACTGCTCCTCTCTCTGAGAGGAGGTTTTGCTGTGTTTGTATCTTTACTTACATACTCTGCTAGGGATATTTACATGCTGTACATGTAGTGTTCTTTTCACTGTATACTCATTTGCATGCTTACAGGATCGTATCCTGAGCTGGCTTAATCTTTGTTTGTGTTCTTCGCTTACTAGCATCTCTCAGTCTTTAGCTTTAATAAATAATCTGACATAAAATGGATATCATTGGTGTAAATTTAGGTTACTACAGATAATATGCATAAATGCTGTATTGACAGAGAACCAATATACAGCCACAAAGGAAGCTGTTTACAAGGCAGATTACAGAATTTTGTTCAAAAAAGCAATGCAGGATGGCTACAGTAAAGAAACAGAAAGCACCATGTAGTAAAACAGGAGGATCTGACTCTGACTGAAGAACATTGGGGAGTAAAAGTACAGGGAAGTATGATTACCACATGAGTATGTGCTGATGTGTCTTAATTACTACTTACTAAGATTGGGAGCAAGGACTGGGGTGCATCCAATGAAACAACTTAGGAAATCTAATGAAATTAAATCCATCCATCGATCAATTGTTTTTTTGTTTTTTTTGTTTATTAGTTTATTTGAAGAGGACAATGCAGATTAATGGACACGCTGTGCAGATTAATGGACACGCGGTACACTTACTTTGTGTAAATGGGCTAGATTTAGCCATAGGCTCTTTCCGTCTGTAGTCCTCATACATTTAAGACAAAACTACATTTACAGACAAAAGGTTAACCCTACATTTGATCAATTTCCCCAAAAACCAGTTTTACAGATGATCACAAGATTGATTAGCTTTTAAAAAAATATATAAGTTATGTTTTAAAAACAGTGAAGGTGGAGGATTCCTGGATGAAAATTGAAATATTATTCCAAATTTTACACCCTTTCACAGCGATGGTATTTTTTCTCACAGTAGTTCTTCTAAGTAGAATCTCACAGTCTCCTATTAACTGCTCTGGTTCTAAGACTTCTATCTTTATTTAATAAATTCCTTTAAAGGAGGTGGGGCCAAACCACGAAGTGATTTATGAACAATGCAGGCATATTTAAAACTTTTAAAATTTTCAAAACTCACAAAATTAAGTTTCTCTATAATTGGACAGTTATGGAATGAATAGTTTTTTTTGTTTGTTTGTTTTTTTTGCAAAAACCTCAATGGCTTTTTTATATATATAGCTGTTCTATAGGTTTTAAGGCGGTAACATCGGCAAATGACGAGACAAGAAAGCAGTACTCAAATGTGATAAAATCATACAATGAAGAAAAGATTTAGCAGCAGTTGTAGAAATGAGAGATCTGATTTGTTTAAAATTTTGAAGATTAAATTTTATAGTATTTAGAACCTTTTTAATATGTTAAAAGTTAAATTTAATTTCCAACATACTTCCAAGGTACATGAAATGAGGCATCAATTCAAGTACCTCTCCACCTTAAGAAACTGTGAATTTCCTTTTTATTAGTATTTTTGTAAATGTCATACAAATTGTTTTCTTGATATTTTCTTGATATTAATTATTCTTATTATTTACTAAGCCAATCCTGAACCTTTATGAGAGCGTTTGTTAGCTAAAAAAAAACTGTATCAGTTGTTGAATCATGAGTAAAAATAACCACATCATACATTTTAATATTAATATGGGGGCAAACATCTGGAAGGTTATTAATGTATATAGTAAATAATAAAGGTCTGAGAACTGATCCCTGAGGAACATAGGCAGAACAGCTAAGGTAAGGTGACTTGACTCCATCAACCACCACACACTGTATTCTGTTTGACAATTAAGACTCAAAGCATTGGACAGCATCAGCAGAAAAACTGAAATATGATAGTTTTTGTAATAACACTTGGTGGTTGATGGTTTCAAAAGCCCTCTTAAAATCCAGAAAGACTGCTCCCACATAAGAGTATTTATCCAGTAAACACTTAACTTTTTCAGTAAATAAACAATTTGATAACTCAGTTGAATGCTGCAGACAAAATCCAAATTGTGATGGATGCAGTGGAGTAAAATCCCTCTCCAAGTCTTCTATTAACTGTTTTGCCACCCATTTTTGCTACTTTTGACGTAATTGGAAGGATGCAAATTGGTCTATAATTGGATTCTAATGTTCTCAATGTTCTCATACCAGATTCCACACTCGTGGAACTGTTTTTTTGTTGAATTGATAAATTAATAATGTAAGTTATTGGTTGTAGTAAGCCATTGGAGTTACTTTATAAAAAATTGGAAAAAATGCCGTACACATCTTTAGCTTTATGATCTTTGCAACCTCATTTTCTGATATTTTTTCCAATTTGAAATATGGGCTTTTAATGATTACATGGGTTCTGGACAGTACAATGAGGAGTAACATGTGTTATTTTAATCACACTCTTTCAAAAATATTGATATAAAGTAGTTGCTACCAGCAAAGGATCTTATGTCAATTCCTTATTAATATATCGTTGTAGGATTCTCTTTACATTTCTTTCTCATTACCCAACAATATATAAAATTTGTGACACACCTTTTTTCCATTACCTTTTGCATCCTCAATAAGAAATAAAAAAGGTTGTTTTTGCCTTTATTCATATACGTGTTACTTTATTTGTACATTAGTACGTTTTTGTCTGTCTACAGACAAATGAGTTTTTAAGTAACGCTGAAGTTGTATATCTCCTAATTTAATTAATCTTTACATGTTTGATCTAGCCATGGAAGGATGACTTTTCCTTACTTTAAAACTCACTTTACGACTGAAGGAAATCACCTAAAATAATCTCTTTATGAGAGCTAAATGAATTTAGTAGTAAACAAAATTCAACCTTGGAAGTTGGAGGTGGATATAAACAAATAAAGATAAAATACATTTCATTAGATTGCTTAATTTCAACAGCAACACAATCATATTCAGTAGTTTCTGGTAGTTCCAATTCTATATATGTTAAGGTTGTTTTTGAACCACCACCACCTTTTCCTCTTTCTCTATCCTAAATATCTAATAATCAGGCATTGTTACCAAAGCTTCAGCTGAAGATGGTGTCAACCAAGTCTCGGAAAGTCCCAGAAAATCCATATTAGAGTTACTCAAGAGATGCTCTAATTGTTCACGTTTGTTACAGTTACTTCTATTTAAATGTCCACAAAAAAGTCCTTTTGGTTTGCAATGAGGAAACCAAACCAGGAAACAGTTCGAGCCCAATTTAAAGTTGGGAATTTTTTTGTTCTATGTTTCTTGAATACTTCATTTCTGGTTCTTACCCTGGGATAAACTTGAATTACTTGTTGTTGTTGCACCAGAGGTAATTGATGTTGAGTTTCATGTGGCTGCCTGCTGCTCCTGCTAAGCTTGAGACAGAGGAAGCCATTGTTGTAGTCCAACTTGCTGCTGTACTTGAGATGCAGGAAACCGTTCTTGTAGTCCAATCTGTTGAACTTGAGGTACAAAAGACCATTGCTGTGGTCCAACCTGGTGTTGGACTTGAAACGCAGGAGACTATTGCTGTAGTCCACCCTGTTGAATTTGAGGTGCAGGGAACCATTGTTGAAGACCAACTTGTGTCACTGGGAGCCATTGTTATAGTCCATCCTGCTCGGTTTGTGGCACAGGAAGCCATCGTTGTAGTCCGACCTGCTTGGCTTGAGGCCTTGTCAGCATTTGCTGAAATCCAAGCTGTATTTGTAATTTAACATGTTGATCTCCATGATAATCAATCAACTCAGACGGAAGACCATGTTGAATTTGTGCAGCAGGTCCAAGGAACAAAGGCCATAATTCACCCAGCTGTATTTGTAGCAGTACTAACTGAGATTGTGTAACATCCTTAAAATTCCAGGGAACAGGCCCATGATTTGTTTCAACATCTGCAGCTAAGAGCAGTATTACCAATAGGTGAACAATCCCTCAGTACTTTTTACGATGTTTCTGCTGTTCATTTTTACCTGGAGGTATTCAAAATCACTAGTTGTGTTGAAATATATATCTTACAAGATGCTTCACAAATAATATAAGCAAAGAAGTATAAAATGAACTACAGATCCCTTCACTTCAGCTATAACCCAAAATGTATCAGCTGATTCAAAGTAAGTATTGCCGGTTAAAGCAAACTGATCTTTTTTTTTTCAAATAGAGGAGTCGTTGGAGGTATGTAGCCCAATAGAGGTCATAGGTTTACATAATTTTTTTTCTGTCTCGTACATACTTGTGTAAATGGCAAAACATTTAAAACAGCTCACATCATTAGTCACTGAACATACAACTACATAAGCAAGTACAATTATTAAACGCTATAAATCCTGAGAGAAATCCTAGCAACCCACAAAAGAATATTCAGACTAAAGACATTCAAATCTGGACAGAAATCCTGTTTAATGACACCTGAACGGACCTCATTTTTTGCTCCACAAATTAACAAAGCTATGTCTGATGACAACTGAATGTTTGAATTCCAGGTTGGACTTGAAAGCAGAATGTGTCATCAGGTTTTACAGAACAAGAACTTAATCTGATATTCTGTCTGCAAATGATATATCATGTTCTGGTCCAGCCCATAAAAGTAATGTTCTTTGTGTGAATAGTAAGGTAAAATCCTTTGAAGGTAGTTATGACTGTTTAAAACGAATGTTTAAAGTCAAGTTACTTCCTGTTGGCTGATTGTGTATAAAAATGTTCCTTTGTCAATGCAGATAAAATATTTTTGCAAAATATACTGAGGATAATACAAAATTAGTCAATAAGTGCTCTATCTAGTTCAGTGATTGCTAAAATAGCTTTGCTAAAAAACTGCAAACAAATAATATTCTAAAACATCCATTTCTGATTCTGGATTCTATTGTCACTTTTGCTTATACATATTTAGTTGGATCCTTTCGGTTTTTTCCTGATCGTCTTCCTTTTGATTATACTGTTCCAGCTTATTGCGGGTGGGTGTCAGGGATGTGTATGAAGTATGGACCCAAACGCAGACGCTGAGGAAGTGCAGGATGTTTATTAAAGGTGGAGGGGGTGGTGATGATGAAGAGGACGACGGTAGGAACGGAGAGACTGGACATCGGGCAGGAACGAGACAGCAGGGAAGGTACACGAGACATCAATAGTAATGATCCGGCACTGAGTGAAAGGAAGTGATGGGTTTTAAAGGCAGGGGGTGAGTAGGATCAGGTGTGAATGATTGGAGAGACAGGTGAGGACAATGAGTGAATAGGGCAGCGTGACAGTGGGTTTCCTATCTTGAAGCAAAACAGTTGTTTCGAAGTTTAATTACTTTCCTTATAATGCACGACCTCTATTACTTTTGAAGCGTTTTAATGTTTGATATAGACACAGGAAGACTGTACCCTTAATGTATTGACCTATCAAATAGAAGAGAGCAAAAACAAACCTGTATAAGATTTTGTCAGTTTTTTAAATGGTTAAAAAAAAGGCAGAACTTGTACCAAGTAATGTGGAAAAACCAAATCTCATTGTGCGACACTTAACCCATAAAGATGCTGCGTTTATAGGCCGTTAAATTTTCACTGGGTTGATCTGAAGATGACTTGAAGACTTGATAAATATCTGACTTTTAAGCCCTGTACTGTTTTCAGCAAGGCTAATTTGGCAAGCTTCCATCCTTGGCAAGGTAATCTCCAACAGAGGCAGCGGCTGATACTGTAGGTTACACAGTTAGACGTGTATGAGTTGTTATCTATGTTGTTACCTATGTTGTTACCTATGTTGTTACCTATGTTGAACGGATACTCATCTCCACCCACTGGCCTAATAGTTTTCTTCACTGCCTTAGGTTGGTTAAATCAGTTAGCAGTTGACCTTTACAGTCTTTTTAGTAGTCTCAGCTTCCCTGTGCCATAATCTCCTTAAAGGGTAGAAATCTACAGCTGACATTAAAGCAGTATGTTATTTCTTGCATTTACAAATCAAAACATCTATCACAATCCTGTATTAAAAAATAAAAAACAGATACAAATTTTGCATACACATGATTTTAGGAGGCCTGCATGTGTTTCTGTGGGTATGTACACATTGTTGTGTGTGGATATTTTTACAACTAAGTGTATGCGTCTGTGTGCTGCACTCTCTCTCATGAGTCATGTTCTATTTCTGTGTTTCATGGCAGCGTGTGTTGTGCAGCAACTTTTATGTAGAAAATGTACCAGTGTCTTCACATGACCAGCTGCTCTAAAGGGGCAGTATGATTGGACAAGAGTGTCAACCAGCCAAACATGCAAAGGCAACAAATTGTCTCTAAAAATACCCATTACTAACTTATGTATATTGTTGACAACACAATCTGTAGAGCATGACCTTTACATACATATAAATGATAAATTCTTACCTTTAATAAAAATCCATATCCACTCTATATTTATCTAATATCATGCTGAATACTGAGAGTTCATGATGTCCTCTGTCTGTTCCTTTACAGTGTCAAATTTCATGAACAGACCTAATAAATCAACAACAAAATCCCTCAGCTCAAATTTCTGTTTTTATAAATGTATCCAATGTTTTTTATATTTCTTTCCTTAAATAAGGATTTTCTGCTTTCATTTTTTAAAGAGAACATTACTCTAATGCCATAGGTGATTAGTATGAAATAAACCCCTTTTTTCTCATTTTCTTTAATTTGTCAACGTTATCCTTTAGTCACAATTTTTCTTTCCTTCTGCAGCTACTCCAATGATTCATTTGTTTTTGTTGAGCTTAAATGTTAATGGTTTTCCTTCTGTATCTCACATTGCTCTCATTTCTGCAACTCTCTCATCTATCTCTCTGAACTATTCACTCACATTAGCAATTAGCTATTTTTTTTCTTGTTTTCACATAGCGTTTTTTCCTGAGCCTTGTTTATCTTGACATTGCCACTTTTGTGTTTTTAGATGCATTTAACCATTGCATATAGAACACAATCTACACTTATTGTCATGGCTCATGAAGCTGTATAAGAAGTCTTTTAAAAAAATGACACTTTTATCGCAGTAGCATAATCAAACATTGAACATCCCCTTCTATAAATGGTTTTAAAACTTGCCTGAAGACACACTATTTTAGCTTGGATTTTCATCAGCCTTAACATCCTCTAATTTATGATGGCTGCTTAGAAATGGATGTCTTTCATAAGTCCAAGTGCATTATAAAAGGGTTTTAGGCATTTTTATCTTGTTATTATTAATTGTACAGTTTTATATTAATATTGATAGAATCTTTTCTCTTTATTTCATTAGGCTATCTCCTTTTATCTATTATATCGGTTTTTACCCCCTTTTTTACTCTTTTACGTATCTCTTTGTATTTGTAGGTATATACACATTCTTATATTTATTTATATTTCTGCATTTATTTCCTACTGTATAGCACTTTGGCTGACTGTACTTGTCATATTGAATGTGCTATATAAATAAAATGGTATGGTATGGTAACATTTTAATATACTTTTAATATAAATACATTTATTCAGTTGGGAAAATCACACATTACCCCTGCTGTTAATACTTTGAACCACTCCTTTTTGCTCATAGAACATCACTTACTCTTCTGCTATAAAATTTCACAAGGCTGGAGCCTGTAGAAGAAGGGGATCTTTGATCATCTTGTTTTACACAATCTCTCTCTTTCAAGTCCTGGGTCCTTTCGTATGCTCTTTTTGTCTTCAGCTTACCTTGGTATTTCAAAGAGTTTATGATGCCATTTTCTCAAAGGTTCTCAGTGCTTTTGGAAGAGAAATGGACCAACAGGATCACATGTCTTCCAGCTTACTTAGCAGTGAGCATGAGGTGCCCACTCCAAACCCAACTAGGAGTATTTGTTCCTGAAAAACGGAATCTTAGTCTGATCTGAACAGAACACTTGGTTCCAGTTAAAGTGTTAGTAAAGTTCAGCAAGCTCCACATCTTTCATTTGTGATGGCAGAGGAAAAAAACTGTGTTTTTCCTACCAGGTCTCCCAAATATTTTATGCGGTATATTGTCTAATGGTTGGTATTTAGATGTGGTAACCTCAAGATGCTACTCTACTTATTGCTGCAGTTTTCTAAGATTTTAGTTTTCTTATCTCCCTTACCACCCTGTTCATTGTGTATGGTGGCACAATTATATTGGGTCATGGTCCCGCCCTGTTTGTAACAGTTACAGCTGTTTAAACTTTAAACCTTTATTGCACTGACTGCAGAGATGGGCATCATGGGCAAGAAAAAAAAAAGATTATTTCTTGTTGTCTTTTCCTGGCTTGTGAAAATCAAGACACACGTGTCGTACTGGAGGGAAATTTTCACTTTCTTTTGTCATTTTGAAGTTAAAGAGACTTCTATGTGGTGAGATAATTACAACAGACAGAAAGTAATGAATTTCAAATTAAAGGTTCCCAAACACTGTTCAACATAAAAACAGAAAGGTTTTAACAAATACTTCAGGTAGGTTTGTTTTAAAGTAATTTTAGGTGTCATTTCTAAATGTGCTCATATGTTTTTTCTGAAATTTTAAGTGAGAATGTGAGCTTATGCTCCGACAATATAAGCTTATTTTATTTGGAAGCCATTTAACCATTTTTACCAGGAGGGCCAACAGGTGTGGAGGGTGCTGTGTAGTAAAGAGCTTTTAAGATCTGTCTGTGTGGCGAGTTCGAGACAGTTGACCTGGATGCTGTCCAAGGAAATTTCAAGGAAGTTCAGTGAAACATTAAAGATGACCCTGTGTAATGATCTACAGGGATTCAGATTACAGGTTCCTCCTCATAAAGGGATAGGATCTTATCTGTGAAAAAACCAAGGGCACAATGAAGTACAGTTCTGATGTGGCAACAGATTACTGTAGTCTCAGTCTGAGTTGCATCAGCAAAAGTAGGTTGATGGTGAAATTTTACCACAACTAAACCCTAACACTATCCGTGTTAGAATATTTTTTTGTGAGTATGAGTCCTTACTAATATGAACCATTCAAAATAATTCTGAATAAATGTGTATTCTAAGGTGGTGGTAATTTTGTGGTTTGGTGTTAAATGCCAGAGCATATTTTACTGTCAGTTTTAAAATCCCAGGAAAAAAGCAATCATATCAAGACCTAGAAGATTATACTGAGAGGCAAAGTTGGGCCAAGCTGCTTTTCAGGCCAAAAAAAATGTGTCATTTAGATTTTTGTGCTTAGACTGAACCGCCATAGCAACTTTTGCAAAAGTTATTATTAATAACAATCAATTTCACAGTATATCTTTAGCACATATCTGTCTGCAAAACACACTGAAGAAAACTTTCTGAACTTTCTTTAGCTAACTGTCAGAAAGAATGCAGAGTATTCTCATCATGATTGCTGTTTGTTTCAGTTCTCTTTTAATTGGAGATTTGGGATAAGGTTAATAAGTGATACACAAGTATTGCATTGGTTTCAGTTTGATACGGACAGTAACAATGTGTCACCTTTATCTGAGTTCCTGTTCGGGGAAGAGAAGTCAGAAATGATGGAATTTCAAAAACCTTTTTTTCTCCAAAAAAACAGTAGTTTGTCATCTGAAAAGTTTTGTAACCTTGTTATTTGTCTTCTAATATGATTTCCAAAACCGCCCATGATTACATTGAAAATGAAATAATTATAAGTTCTCACTTTGTCCTATGTCGTTCAGCAGCATATAACTTCTCTGGGTCATGCATTTTCTGAGATTGTTTTGCAGTGAAAAAGGAACAAGTCCAATTGAATACTTCTGATGCAAGGTTTTCTCGATGAAACACACAATGATTGAATGAGACAGCTGCTGGTTGACCAAATACCATTTAAACAGCAGCCCAAATTGCATGCTGTGGAGCGGATGGACCAACAGCTGCAAATTTAAAGTGTGCATGCTTAAAAATATGCAACATATCAGGAAAAGTAATTTCCGACGCCAGAGGCAAAGAGAGCTTAGCTCCTTTGGTTTTTGGAGAGAATGTGCTTCATGGCTTCTTCTGCTAAACACACAGCTAGAGTACTATCATAATTACATAAATTGTTCGAGAATACAAACATGAACTATATCAGAATATATAATCCCTATCCACTAATGCTCCCACTTTTCAAGTGGGAGCATCAGTGGAGATGTCTATGCTTGCTAATAACCCTACAAAGAACAGGAAAACATTCACATTGTGTTCAAAGATCTTGATATGCTTTATGAAATAAATTATTAGGCTCTCTCTCTCTTAACAAATAATAAATAGCTTCATAAGCAGCTCATATTGTGTACATCTCGTGACCTCCAAATGACATAGTAAGTAAGTATATTTATTTATATAGCACTTTTCACAGGGTAAGACCACAAAGTGCTTCACAATGATATAAAACAAATGTACATAAAACAGAGATAAAAACATAGAAGCAAAATAAAATTGATAAAGCATGAAGTCATACAGCCGAAATCTAGTTAAAACCCAGTCTGAATAAATGAGTTTTCAGCTGCGGTTTAAAAGAATAAATACAGTCAAGACAACTTAAAAATTGAGGCAATTTTTTTCCACAACTTGGGGGCCACCGCTCTAAAAGATCTGTCTCCTCTGGTCTTAAAACGAGTTCAGAGTACAAAGGTGCTGTTTGATCACAGTACAACAGACTAACTGGGCTCAACACATACTTTAAAAGACTTCACTCATCATCACTCTAAAGGTGTAAACTGTAATCATTTTTCAACTTTTCTGTTTTTATTTTATTTATGTACATAAATCAATATATATTTTGTGAGTTCAAGCGCCAATGCAAATGACAAGCAAAAGTTGCAAAAAAAAAATAGATTTCCTTGTACAGGCCCTTAAATGGTACAGTTAGCCCTAAAATGTTCTCAAGAATTTGACTGTAGGTTAGAGCAGTAGTTCCCAAATTTTGGTCGGTACTGTCAGGAGCGTGGTGTGAAGCAAGGACCCAAACGCAGACGGCGATTAGTGCGAGGATATTTATTAAAGAGAGTGCTGCTGGTGGAAGAGGTGATGAGGATGATAACGGCAGGAACGGACAGACAGAACATCGGATGAGCAGGACGGGAGGAGCAGGACAACACACCAAGGAGACATCAACACAATTATCCGGCACTGAGTGAGGGGAAGTGACGGGTTATGAAGGCAGAAGGGTAAGGAGAATCAGGTGTGGTTGATGGGAGACACAGGTGATGACGATGATTAGGAGAGGGTGGATAGGGCAGCTGGACAGGTACCTGACTTGGGGTCACAGATATGTAAGTGTGGGGTCTTGAGATCCTTATGTCAGAATAAGCTAAATGCCAAAAATGGCAATGAAAGGGCAAATGTATTTTATAAATTGTGTAAAAGAAAAAAGAACTGTACTTTAATAAATAAAAGTAACATTGCGGCCAAGATATTGAGGCTGATTGTATTTCCATTGTACCCGTTTTTATTGACTCAGTAAAAATAATTTCAAGCTCAACCAAGATTTGGGGTCATGACCCTATTACATTTTAATTTTTTGGGTTAGAACCTGGAAGTTTGGGAACTACTGGGTTAGAGCATGTGTATGTCTGCACATGTGTGTGTGTGTGTGTGTGTGTGTGTGTGCGTGTGTGTATGTATGTGCTGTTTGGGCAATGAAAAGCAGAAGTTGCCCCGACACCAGCAGATTGAAACATCAATGACAAGAATGCGACACAATAAATACAGAGTACACACCCGCAGCTTTGAGTCAGCCTCACACTTTCACACAGGCCGGACCCCCACACATTAACCTCCACACACACCTAAATACAATGTGCTTAAACTCCTCACAGAGGGAGGATGAATCAGTGTTTGCACATGATTTCCCACAAAGGCTGTGATAACCCAATGTGTTTTGTCATGCATAAACCACCAATTGGAGTTTTACTATGCACACAGAAATTCCTTACTAGAACTCAGGCACACTCTTAGCAAATACAGGAACATCCTGGTCAAATTCACACACTCCCACAAACACGTTCTGACTTTAGAGATCAGAAACACAAATGTAAAAAAAAAAAATCTTAATTTGGGTTAGATTTTACTTAGAGCACATTGTGAAAGTATTCAAAGAATAAAGCACGGGGGTTAACTGCAAGAGCCTCATGTCGTTCATCCCCGAGCCGAGGTAGCCGAAACGACCTAGAGTTGTTCTGTCAACAGGTTCTCCAACCTGAACTGTGGATCTCTGCAGCTCCTCTAGAGGTACCATGGGACTCTTGCTGGCTTCTCGGATTAATGCTCTCTTTGACAGTTCGGTTGAGTTTAGGTGGACATCCATACCTTGGCAGTTTGCAGTTGTGCCATATTCTTACCACTTCCGTGTGATGGGTGGAAGAGTGGAATGTGTGAGATATTCAAAGCTTGGGATACAGATTTATAACCTAACCTTCCAGCAAACTTCTCCACAAAATTATCTCTGACCTTAATGCAGTTTTCCTTGGTCCTCATGAAGGTGTTTGTTCACTGATGGAAAAGCCACAGGGATGAAGAGAAACCAAGCATAAATAGAGAGGGAACATTAGCTTCAAACCTTTGAGGCTTTCACAAAACAGCTGTAACAATGTAATAAAGCAAACAGTTTCTGTTTGTGAAATTTTGCAAAAACAGCAATTGGGGAAAAAATACTACGTAAACGGCGACTCAGTTAAGATAGGACTCTTAAGTACATGTTGAAAATACAGCTTCTGCTTCTTCTCTGTTGATAACTTTGTAATGAAGACTTGTTTGATTAAAAGCGAGAGATTCAATATAAAAGCAATACAGAAGAAGATATTTTTTAAAGAGGAGGGCTTAATGACTGTAGCTCAGGCTGAGATTTTTATGGCACCATTACATTTACTAAAAGATGTCTCCAGAATTCAATAAAATTAGGTAATTACATGAAGGTGAAAGACATAACCTTAAGGAAGACTGATTTCCTGTATGTGAGTTAGATAAGATTAAAAAACACCACTGTTTCCTAGGGTAAAATGCTGTTTAGTCGAGTCATCTTTTTAAAGGTTTCATTCACTTGTTTTTTCAATACATTTGCTGTGGTCTCTAGTATGAATGAATGCCCCGTGAGTCATTTCATGTGGAAAAAATGGTCTGGCTCGCCTATGTTGGAGATTGAATTTTGTCAGAGGAGTTAGAGGAATGGTTAATGGTTAGCTTCTACTAGCAGAAACATGCTCTGCTCTCTCCTGGCAGCAAAATCAACACAGCCTTCCCGTGGGCGATCGCCTTCCAAGGTAGGCAAGACCATGAATACTATTTTCTCTGTGACGTAGAAGAGACTGGGTTTTTGTGACTAATTTGTTTTTGTCATCTATTTCCTTTCTGTGGCTAATGCAGGCAATAGGGGTTAGAGAAAATATTCATGTGCAGCATGCATATGCAACTCAGAGTGACAGATTACATTTCAGATAGAATAAGTATCTAACCGTTTCTTAGTGAACCAGACGTTTAAGTGATGTTGCTTTGAGATGTACTGGTCACTAAGAATCAAATATGATGTCTATCAGAGACAGGAATCTAACTTGTAAGGTCAGAGGTCCCTGAGCAGAACCCTGTTTAAAGTCAATATGGCTGCCACACACATTGTCTTCAAAGTCGAAGGTAACAGTTTCTTAGCCATTTTAATAAATTGTCTTTTTTTAAATCAGTTATACAACTATACTTTACAACATCTATTTTGGAATATTCCTTTTGACATTGATGCCTGTCAAGCTTTTTTACATAACTAATAAAGTTTTTACATTCACTTAATCTTTACATTTCAAGTGTAATAGGCAGCCTGGAGAGTTCTTCATCTTCACTATGTAAGAATTGTATTGCATTTTATGTACAGCATGCAGAGGTTTGGTGTTGGTCACTAAAGTGTTGGCTCAGATTTATAAACAATAACTACAATATAGAAGAATAATTGAACAATACGAAAACTGAAGTGGACAGCACTTTTACATGTATTCAAAACTGCAATGCTTTTGCTTATTTTGTATGTTGTGTATTCTATATGAAAAGACTGAATGATTTGTTCTTGTAGCCTTTTAGGGTGATTTCTGTGAATAGTTTTTTCCCAAAATGTTGCTTTTTCAGTAATTTTTTTGAGCACTTATATACCTTGACCATGACTGCATATTTTGCAGCATGTTCCCAATAGAAAGAAAAAGGGATGACAACTGTAAAGCATAAAAACTGCAGAGGATGAGCAGAATCTAAAAGGCATGTCTTTTTAGAAATACAAATGATAGCATTGATTAGCACAGGTCTTTGTTCTACTGTATGCTATAGGTAAGCTTTTAGGTGAAAGCAATTAGATGAAGTAAAACTGTATTTTATTTCTATCAAACTTTATCTTTAGTATTCTTGATAGTTTCAACTAAAGAAATTGAGAAAAGTTGTGCTCTTGTGACAGTTTTCATGTATTGAAGTGCCTAGAAATCAATTCATCCCTTCATCTATGTTCACTTGTTAATTTTGGGCCAGTGCCTTATTTAAGTGCTTAGTTGGTAACATGCAAGGTACATGCTGAACATCTCAGCAGGCCTAAAAATATGACAAATCATTCACAGAGGCACTCACATGGAATGACAACTTAGTATCTCCAAGAAACTGGAGTACACAGAGAAAATCCAGATCTGCACAGGAAGAACATGCAAAAAATGACTTTATGGCAGCAGGAAAATAGTGCAAACATCTATGCTTCCTGCTTTTTTAAAGCCTGCCTAAAACTCTGTTTCAGATTAGTTATATACTAAATTGTTTCTTTTTGTGCAGTTTTAATAATAATAATAATACATTTTATTTAATAGCGCCTCTCGGGACACCCAAGGTCGCTTCACAAGATAAAAACACTGTAAAATACAGTACGATGGATAAGATCAATTAAAATCAGTTAAAACATGTTATACATTTTATGTATGAAACATTAATAGGTCACACTTACATAGCTTGAAATAAAAAAAAAATTCTTTTGAAAATAGTCAGGTGATGGACTTGAAAATATCATCTAATGATCAAAGTGAGAGGGAATTAAGACTGACTCCTTGAAATATTTTAAAATGTGGAATGACTCAAGACTGTTTCTGTGTTTTATGAGCATTCCTTTTGTGCAGGATTTAGTGTTGAATGAACCTAGAAAGTGCTGAATAAACACTGAGTTTCTTTCCGCTTGGGACGATAGCTTCTCTGACCACCTTTCATATACATATCCTTCCACTCTGTCAAGCTTGTCTGCTTTGCGTGGGCAACCCTGCCTTTATATGGCTGTTGACATGTGTGTGCATGCATGTGCATGAGTTAGCAGGAATGCAAGTGTGAATATTCCTTTTAATATTCTTTCTCTGGCCCCAACAAGCCGCACAATTTTGCTCACGTTTCTCCCCTTTGACAGCCGTGAAATGAAAACAATGGAATATGGATCAGCGCAGCTGCTGTTTACCTGCAGGATGTGTGGTGACGACCAAAAAAAGCTATATGTGAGAAACTGTTCTTTATCCTTGTTTTGTCCTGTACACACCAGCAAACCCTATAATCCATGCAAATTACACTCATGGTAGGGATCAGGGATTGATTTTTAGTAAACGTATGTTGCCATTTTAGGTTCTTCTCATGCATAAACCAAAAGGAATCAAGAGAGTTGAACAATTGATTAGCATAGCAAAAAAATAAAAATAATCTGACCAGAAGCTTCTTTCTCTCTTTGAGGATATGTGAAGGGAAAAAAACATTGCTTTTATGGACTTTGGATATCTGTTCAAGTTTTTCCACCATGAAAGTGAAATAGAATCTCTCTTATTAGGAGAGTTTCTGTTATCGAAACCTCAGGGTAATTTTACCGGATCTTATCTAACGTGGTCAATCTGTTGGCCATCTACTCTTAGCCCTCGTTTCTATATATAAAATTGGCTTTTTAAGGAATTTGCTTAAGACTTCCACACATCGCTACTGTTTCGGCAGTGAGTGGCATCATATATCAGTGCCAAAAGGTGCCCACAGCAGTAAAAATAACAAGAGAGTCTTATGTTTCATGGCAAACAGAAATGAAATAATGAATGAAATAATAAATAATAAAATTAAATAATTTGCAAACATCCTTTTGTATTACTGTGAAGTGGAACTGGATAGAACTGTTAAATTGTACTTTTCATCTATCATTTCTTTATGTGGTGGGATATGCAGGCCCAGCGGGTTTAAAATATTTTCTCAGAATCCCACTTCTTCCGTTTATTGCATATCACTGAGGCCTACATGTGATGATTTGCTGGTGTTTTGGTTTCATTTGTGTTTGTATTTTGATGTTTTCTAACTCCTCAATAACTATCATTTGGGTTTTTCCCAAGAGGCAAACACCGCCGGCCAAATGTGATGCCAGTGCGGAAGTCACATAAATTGCACCTCCCCCCCTCATAAGGGCTGTCTCTAGAAAGAAGCAAGTTCCTATTGACTCCTATGTTAAAAATGGCAACCTTCCCCACATCACACCCCTCTGTTTTAAATGCACATCATAACAAAACGCATCAACACCATACTCGAGCGGGAGGATGGAGGCTAGGGGTCTTCTCACACCCCTGTTCGCTACGGGCCATCAGGGGTTGCGGTCCGGAGGAGGAACAGGTGGTCTGGTCGGGGTCAATTCAATTCAATTCAATTCAAAAATACTTTATTGATCCAAGAGGGAAATTAAGTGTTGGTATAGCTCATATGATTAATTCTTTAAGGAGTTGTTGTAGATAATGATGGCTGTGGGCAGGAAGGATTTCCTGTAGCGGTCTGTATTGCAGCGAAACTGAAGAAGCCTCCGACTGAAGACGCTCTTTTGTTGTATGACTGTCTCATGAAGAGGATGCTCAGGGTTGTCCATAATTTTTTTGATTTTATGGAGAATCCTTCTTTGCATTATCATCTCCAGATTTTCCACAGTTGTCCCAAGAACAGAACCAGCCTTCTTTATCAGGTTGTTTAGCCTATTTAAATCCCTGGCTCTGATGCTGCTACCCCAACAGATGACGGCTGAAGAGATTACACTCTCCACAACAGACTTGTAGAAGATCTGAAGCATCTTGCTGCAAACCTTGAAGGACCTAAGCTTCCTCAAGAAGTACAGTCTGCTCTGTCCCTTCTTGTAAACGGCTTCACTGTTCGCTTCCAGTCCAGTCTGTTGTCAAGGTGAACTCCGAGGTATTTATATTCCTCAACCACCTCCACTTCTTCTCCCATGATGGAAACAGTGTTTGACTTATCCCTGTTTCTTCTGAAATCTACAATCATCTCCTTTGTTTTGTTCACATTCAAGGTGAGACGATTGTTTCCACACCATGTCACAAAGCGGTCCACCAGCTCTCTGTATTCAGCTTCTTGTCCATCTCTGATACGCCCAACAATTGCAGAGTCATCTGAGTATTTCTGCAGATGACAGGTCTCTGATTTGTACTGGAAGTCTGAGGTGTACAGAGTAAAAAGGAATGGTGAGAGTACGGTCCCCTGTGGTGCTCCTGTGCTGCTGACCACCTGGTTTGACACACAATTCTTCAGTCTCACAAATTGTGGTCTGTTGGTCAGGTAGTCATCGATCCAGCCGATTGTTGAGGGCTCCACCTGTGTCTTCAGGAGTTTCTGACAAAGCAAATCAGGCTGAATTGTGTTAAATGCACTAGAGAAATCAAAGAACATAATCCTCACAGTGCTGCCTGCTTTGTCCAGATGACAGTGGGTTGGTTGAAGTAGGTGGATGATGGCATCTTCAACTCCAACTCCACAGCGATAAGCAAACTGCAGTGGGTCCTGATACTTTCTTGTTTGCTTACTCAGGGGTGCCAACAGGAGTCTCTCCAGGACCTTCATGATGTGGGATGTCAGGGCAACAGGTCTATAGTCATTGATGACTGATGGGTGAGTTCTTTTGGGTACTGGAACAAGGCAGGATGTCTTCCACAACACTGGAACCTTCTCCTGAGTTAAGCTAAGGTTGAAGAGGTGCTGCAGAATCCCACAGAGCTGCTCTGCACAGGCCTTCAGGACTCTGGGGCTGACACCATCTGGACCTGCAGCCTTGTTCTGGTTCAGTTTCTCCAGCTTCCTCTTCACCTGACTTTTGAAGACAGACAAGTGGGAGGGGGAGGCAAAGGGGATAGCAGCATTTCCTGACTTGGTTGAAGTCAAACTTGTAGAATTAGAAGAGTCCATGGCTGAGGTGAAGGATAAACCATCCGAGGTGTAACAGGAAAGCTGTTGATCAGAGGATAGTGAGATGTCTGTTTGGCTGGGAACAGGAGAGGAGGATGCTGAGCTAGTTCCTGAACTGAACCTGTTGAAGAATATGTTCAGTTCATTGGCTCTGTCCAGACTTCCATCTATCCAATCCTTCCTGTCCTTAAAACCTGTGATCTTTCTCATTCCTGACCAGACATCTCGGATATTGTTCCTCTGTAGTTTGTTCTCCAGCTTCTTCCTGTATGCCTCCTTGCTGTCTCTGATCTTGACCTTAAGTTGCTTCTGTATACTCCTCAGTAATTCCCTGTCTCCCTCCCTGAAGGCTCTTTTTTTCTTGTTTAGCAGTTCCTTCATGGCACTGGTGATCCAGGGTTTGTTATTAGGGAAGCATCTCACTGTTCTGGTGGGGAGGATGTTGTCCACACAGAAGTTTATATAGTAAGTCACACACTCAGTCATGGCATTGATGTCCTCTCCATGTGCTTGGCAAAGAGTCATCCAGTCTGTGGTTGCAAAACAACCCTGCACGGCTTCTTCAGCTTCCTGTGACCATTTTCTCACAGTTCGTTTTGTCACAGGTTGCCTCTGAACAAGTGGTTTATATTCTGAACAGAGAAAAACAAGATTGTGATCTGATTGTGCCAGAGGAGGTCTTGGTTTGGACGTGTATGAATCCTTTACATTTGCATAAAACAAATCCAAGGTCCTGTTTTCTCTTGTAGAGCAGCTGACAAACTGTTGAAATGTTGGAAGTGTAGTAGAGAGTGAGGCATGATTAAAATCACCAGATATTGCCACAAATGCATTGGGGTGCTGTGTCTGTAGCTTAGCAACAATGGAACTGATGACATCACATGCATTGTCGGCAACGGCTGAAGGTGGAATGTAAACAACTGCCAAAATTACACTGGTGAACTCTCTTGGGAAATAATATGGACGAAAACCTACTGCCAAGAGTTTGAGATCTGGGCTGCAGAGACGACACTTCACAGTAACATGTCCTGGATGACACCATCTGTTGTTTACAAGCACTGCTACTCCACCACCATTCCGTTTTCTGCTTGTCTTCAGATCTCTGTCTGCTCGTACAGTCAGGAAGCCTGGCAGACAGACGTTGGAGTCGGGGATATGATCCAGCAGCCACGTCTCTGTAAAACACATAACACTGCATTCACGGTACTCTGGCTGAGTCCTTGTAAGGGCTTGGAGTTCATCCATCTTGTTAGCCAGTGATCTTATGTTGCCCATTATGATCGATGGAAGAGATGGCTTGAACTTCCTCTTTCTCTGTCTCCTTTTCGCTCCTGCTCTGCATCCACATCTCCTCCTTATCAACTCATCAGGGATTTGTGGTTTCAGTTGAGGTATTATTTCAGCTTTTGCGATGTTAATCAGCTGCTCCCGGCTGTAAACCACATTGTTGCCATGGTTACGCATCATAACAAATTGTCAAAAAGGGAAAAATTTACAGCAAAATTCCTTCCAGCTTCACATTACCAAAAACTAGAAAGTATACAGGTCAAAAAAATGCAATCTTCTTTAAGAAAAAAGAGGAACCAATGTACAAAAAAACAAAACTTAATATGTAGCCAACAGAGCCACTCCAACATGCAGCCACCCAGAGCAGCGCAATTCTAGAATTGGGCGGTCCTGGGCTGTCGGGCTGCTCCGCCACTGTGGGGCCCTTGGCGGTCTGCTTGTCTCCATCCTAGAAGGTAGGGGGTCCATCTCCTGGGTCCGGGGGCTGGTGGCTCTACTGGGGCATTGGTACCTGGACCTGGGAGCATAAAGTGTGTATGGGGTGTGTGAGTGAGGGTACAGCGTCATCTTTTTTAAGATTTTAGAATTTAAGATCCTTCTTCTTACATACAAAGCCCTTAATAATCAAGCTCCATCATACATCAGAGATCTAATTGTTCCATATGTTCCTAACAGAGCACTTCGCTCTCAGAACGCAGGTTTACTTGTAGTTCCAAGGATTTCTAAAAGTAGAATGGGAGGCAGATCTTTTAGTTATCAGGCTCCTCTCCTGTGGAACCAGCTCCCAGCTTTAGTCCGTGAGGCAGACACTCTGTTTACTTTTAAGGCCAGGCTTAAAACTTTCCTTTTTGATAAAGCTTATAGTTAAAGTGGCTTAGGTCATCCTGAGCTATCTCTGTAGTTATGCTGCTATAGGCTTAGACTGCTGGAGGACAGACTTACCAATTTTCTTCACTCTGCTACTTCCTTTTCTCCTACGACTCTCCAGTTGTATTACAGTACATTCTGTTATTTCGACCGTTAACTTTGTTTTCTCTCAGTGTTTTTCTCTCCATAGAAGATATACCTGGTCTGGTATCCTGCTTGGCTGCAATGCCCTGTTGGACGGGGGGCATCGACTGGGATGATCCTCCCAGTAACTGAACATCCACTGTGTCCTGTTATCAACTTTTTACTTTCTGTAACATAGAAAGTTCTCTTATATCAGATCTTCTGTTCCTTCTGTGTTTCTGCTCTGTCTTCTCAAACCCCCAGACGGTCGTGGCAGATGGCCGCTCCTACTGAGTCTGGTTCTGTTGGAGGTTTCTTCCTGTTAAAGGGGAATTTTTCCTCTCCACCGTCGCTACATGCTTGCTCAGTATGAGGGATTGCTGAAGGATTGCTGTACTTGGAAAGTCTGCCCAACCTCACGCCAATGACTGACGCAATCTGCTGGGATTCCTTAAATAGGAAACTTTTTAACTGATTGGAATGTTTGTATAAATATATTGAAATGACTTCTTGTTAAGTGCCTTGAGATGACATCTGTTGTGAATTGGCGCTATATAAACAAACTGAATTGAAAATTCAATTGAATCTCTTGGGTGTCTTGGTGAGTCAGTGAGAATGTATGTGTTTAAGAGGGAGGGAACGTATGACTGTGTCTGTATGTCTGTGTCTACCTGTCAGGTTGGGTCTTGGGCTGTCCTCTCGCCTGGTGCACCTCAGGCCTTACATTTAATGGGGGGCCTATTTCCCCTCCGTCACTCCCTGCCAGTGACGGATGCCACCGGCCTACTGGTGCGTCTGTGGTCAATCCGGTTCGGACCTGGTGCGGGGGGCCGGTGTGTCGGTCGGCCGAGGCGCTGGGCCGATATCTTCCTTTGGTTGGCTGGGACACCTCTTTTAGGAATGCCAGGTTTGGGATTGTTGGGTGGTGCCTGCTCGGTGGCTTGGCGGGATATGGATCCAGCGTCTCTGCTCGTTTGATCACCTGCTCTGTGCGCACCGTGCATGGTCAGTTCATTGGCGGGTTGGACTGGCCCTGGCCTTTGTTGGATGCCTGGTCTCGGCGCTCTACGTTGCGCGGGATCAGGCCTCGGGAGCTGGTACAACTTGGTGTCCAGGTGCTGGCTGAGCCTGGCCTGGGGATGCTGTCCATCCGCTGCGACTATCTGTGGGGCGCCCCGACGTGTGGCAGGGGTGGGGCGCTGGGATGTTGGCGGTGGGGATTGGCCTAGGGTGGTGGTGGCGCGTGGCGGCCGCGGCCCCTGCGATGCTGGGGGCCCCTCGTGGGGCAGTCCCTTGTCGGGTCCCTGCTGGGGGGTGGGGTGCCCCTGGGCCCCGGCTCTCCCGGTCCATGGACCGGCCCGCCCTGGCGCGGCTGGTTGCTGGTGGGGCCCGTGGGCTCGTCACTGCTGCTCCCCGGTAGCCGCTGGACATTCCCCTGGGGTTCTCCTTTGCTCCTCTCTTGGGGGATGCGGTCTGCCCTGCCCGGGTCCGCCTGGGGCCCTGGGGGTCCTTTGGACGTCTTGACTCCGATCTCCTTCATGTCTGCATCGATTCCTGGGAGACGGATTGATGCCTGCTCACACCAGCTATCAAACACTCTTGTGGAGAAACCTTATATGCACCAGCATGCTCACACACACACATAGGTGTGGGGTCTCTGGTGTTTACAGAAATATTCTTGGGCTGAGGTTATCATTACTAGAGCATGATTAATTGGTACTATGAGTTTTTCTGTGACATTGTTGTTGCATTTTTATATCCATTTTTGTGTGATGTAGTTGTGTAGTTCTTAGTTCACGATGTTTGTTTTGTTTTGTCGATGTTCCTTTTTCGTGTTTTGTTTTGTTTTTTCCCCTCTCTCTGCCGTCCTGTGGGTATGGAGGCAAAATTCAATGTTTTCCTGTGTTTTCTTTGTTCCCTTTCCTCTCTTGTATTCTCAACTCACCCTCTCTCATGACTTTTTGTTTCCTACCTCTCTTCTTCAGAAGAACAGGGACTTCTATGTTTCAATAGGAAACTTTTCATCAGAACGAACAGAAATCACATGTGGGGTGCCCCAGGGCTCCATCCTGGGGCCCCTCTTATTTAATATCTACATGCACCCACTAGGCAAGATTATAGCGACCAATAACATTGGCTACCATAACTACGCAGATGACACTCAGGTCTACATTACAATGTCACCAGGTGACTCTGAACCCATTCAAACCTTAAATCAATGCATTGACCAAATAAATGGATGGATGTGCCTTAACTTTCTCCAGCTGAATAGAAAAAAAACTGAAGTGATTATTTTTGGACCAGCACACAGCTTCAATTAATACAGCTAGAAACTACTGATCAGGTTCGTAACCTAGGTGTAGTAATGGACTCAGACCTGAACCTCCAGGGTCACATAAAGGCAATAACAAGGTCAGCGTTCTATCACCTGAAGAACATCTCTAGGATTAAAGGACTGATTTTGCAACACGACCTAGAAAAACTCATCCATGCGTTTATCTTTAGTCGGATTGATTACTGCAACAGCATCTTCACAGGTCTGCCTAAAAAGTCAATCAGACAGCTGCAGCTGATCCAGAACGCTGCCGCTCGCGTCCTCACTAGAACCAGGAAAGTAGAGCACATCACCCCAGTTCTAAAGTCCTTACACTGGCTCCCTGTAGCTCAGAGAATAGACTTTAAAATACTTTTACTAGTTTATAAATCATTACATGGCTTAGCACCAAAATATGTTGAAGACCTGTTGTCATGGTACCAACCACCAAGACCACTCAGGTCCTCCAACTCTAGCCTACTAAACATCCCTAGACTCAGAACTAAACATGGAGAAGCAGCTTTCAGTTTCTATGCTCCCCTTATCTGGAACAGACTTCCTGACGAGTGTAGAGCTGCTGAAACTCTGAACTGCTTTAAATCGAGACTAAAAACCCATCTGTTTAGAATTGCCTTTGAGTAAATGCTTGATGTTATATGTATGAAATGTGTTCATGCTCTCTTGCTTTTTTTTTTTTTTTTTTCTCTTGCTTTATTGTGTATCATGTGTAATGTGTGTTTCTTTTATGTGTTTCTTTTAAATCACCAAATCATGTAAAGCACCTTGAATTACCCTGCTGTTGAAAGTGTGCTATACAAATAAAATTGCCTGGCCTTGCCTTGCCTTGCCTTGCCTTGCCTTCATCTTTTTTCTTTCTTCCCCTTAATTTTCAGTCTTCGTGTCCATATCTTCAGGAAATAAAACTCCCAGCAATTCATAATAAAGATTTTTCACACATATATCAAGTGGAGTACTATAGCAAAAGCTGTACTGCTCCGCTTGTGAAAGTAAATCTGTTGGGCTTCTACTTGGTACTCAGACACCAATTCTGAGCTCCACACTGCCAAACAGGACACGTAAAAAACAAAAAGAAATGGCAACTTCACAGCAGAAATAACCATGTTTACAGCCTGGTTCAAAAATACCGGTTTAGGTTTAATAGGTCAAGTTAACCGTCATAACAACTCTGAGGGGGATTTTTTTATAACTCATCCGCTTAGATGTAATTTAAGATTAGAATGATGAATAAACAGGGCTGTGTCCTTTTGATTGACAGGTCTCAAATGAGTCGCTGGTGTCTAGCAGTGTGCCCAACCCCTCCCCACACTTGCTCTAGGGAAGCCCTCCAGCCTCGGACTCATGTTAACAGTCTAGGTCATCTTGTTTCTCTGAACTCGACCATCAGTCTCGTCCGCAATGTTTTTTTGTGCTCGGATATTAATCGTGCACTTATTGGACAAAGATGGCTTGCTGTGGTATTGATTGCACTAACTGTATAAGAAGCCCCAGCTCCATTTTCAGTAAGTAAGATTATTTCTGCTGTGCATTTAAAATAACACTGCTTGGTCAAAAATGGGTTGAATGATCACAATTCCTCTTTACAGATTGATTATTAAAACTTTTTTAACATAAAATTCTTCATGCGTTTATTTGATAAATTTTTAGAATCTGCCTAGAAAGCAGAGGGGTAGCAGAGTGCTCAAACTTGGTTTTCTGGCTTAAAGCACCCGGCAACTTCCATTAGCTTCGGGTTAGCTCAGTTAGCTCATAGCTACATTGACTCATAGTTTGATTGATGTCAATCACCCGCTTCCACCCTCACAGCCCCACTCTAATCTCCACTTCTTTTCCCATTTTATGTATTTTCTGGGTGTGATGACACGTGTGATGTGGCCAAGATGGCGGTGATGGGAACAGCACAGTCAGCTTCAATTGAGCTCTTCAGAAACCTATGCGTGACGTCAAGGAGGCTCCATCGGTCTATATGCAGTCTATGGTTTTTCCTTATTAGTTCATTCCTCTGTGCTCTTTGTTGTGGTTAAGGCATGTCTTATTACTTCATTCTTTGTGTTTAACTTGTGTTTTCTGTTAGCTAGTCTACTTCCCTATGATCCCCTGCTCAGCATTCTCATCTCCCAGCTGTTCCACATTCCCCTGATTAAGCACACGTGGATCTAGTGTCATTCTTCAATCTTCCGTCATTCTATAATTTACCTAGTTTTCATCACTCATTACTGCTTTCTCACGTCACTCTGCGGTGTCCTGCTCTTTCTGTGAGCTTCCCTTTTGGTCTCTGTGTTGTCAATAAAGGCTCTGCTCAGTTAGGATACACATTAGCCTACTATATTTAGCGTTGTGCAAAAGCAAAGCACAAAGGTTTTTTCAACAAATACAAGAAATACCTTTTAAGTAAAGCTGTGCACAGCTGTAAATGATAGCCTCAGTGAAAGCTAAGGTCCATCTGAGAGAAATTGATCAATTTGAGAGAAATTTTCAGGAAAGAATGTGAATGTGAAATTTGCTTGAAATTCTCATCTCAAGGCACTTTACAAGAAAAGTCATTTCCATTCAATCATACAAACAAGTGCCAGTGTATGTACCAGGCTACAAAGTCTGAACCTTCTCACCTCACAATGCCTCACATACAACATTTTAGTCCATCACAGAAGAAAAAGCTCTTTCTGCATTTGTTTTCTCTTACTGTATGATGGTAGCCTATAGGTGTATATAGTTGTGTGTTTATTTTTTGCACAAATGTGCTGACACATAGGCCATTTGCTTTGTCTAAGGGGTCACAGCTACAAAGCTTAACTGCCAGTCGGATTTAGCAGCTGAGCCAGGATGAGTGACTGCAACACAGACAAGGAGGGAGGGATAACCTTAGAGGAGAAAAAGAGAGATGAAAGGAGAGGCCTAGGGTTGGGAGTTGGTGGGAAGTCTGACAATACTGATTATGAGAGAAAAGTGTGAGAAACACCAAGCTTGATCATTGCTATGTCACCCAAAAAGATAATAATTAAACCTTTTCTGAAGCAGAGAGTACAATCATTGAGGATCCAAGGATGTAAGGAATTGCCGGGGGGTTCAGTAGTGTGTTTATGGGACTTTCATTTGTTTTTCTCTGTTTTGCTTCAAATGCTGTATGTTCACATCATTTGAGAGGAAAAAAACACACAAGCAAAGAGAGGTTGAAGAGGCTGAGGGGATAAGGGGATATGAAGCTAGATGGACATAAGGTAAGAAGGATATATAACGTAGGGAGGAGAGAGGAATGTGGCCGGATGAGAGAAAATAGAGCAGAGCAGAGAGGAGAGCGTGGAAAAAGCCCAAGCGAGGGAAAGAGATCAGCGCTGAGAGTCATGTGACAGAGCAGCACGTGTCAGCCGGTAGCATCAGCTCCCTCTCCTCTTCCTCATTGTCCTTCTTTCCACTTAGATACAAGAGGTGCTCTCAGCCAATCAGGACACAGCAACTCTGTTTTCCTCAATGTATGTGTCTGTGTGTCTCTGTGTGAGTGTGTCATACTATTTTATCTTTAATGTTCAGAGCCATGATGGTGATTTCAACATCTTAGGCAACACAACCTAAACTCAGAACATGACCAGAGTGCACACAATTGTAAATAAAGTAACGACTATGACGAACATTAACATAAAAAAGTGAGTAGTAAAAAGTGTTGAATCAGAGAAGAGACCAACTAAATAATACACATTACTCCGACTGCAACATGCAGGCTTTCTATCTTCTTTTGAACCTACAGTAGTAATTATGAAACCCAGCAGTCACAATGGGCATTCATCCATAGTGGATGAACTTCATGCACATTTTAAAATTTTCCCCTATCACCCAGTTGTTTTCCTGGTTCTGTATGTTCTTTTGAACAGCTTCTTTTATTTAAAACTCCACGACTTAGCAGTGGTTAAAACAATAACTTTATTCTGTCAGCTTTAATGTCCAGTGTCTCAGACTCACATTCATGAACACCTGCATCTTTTTTGTAGCTGACTGCATTGATGTATGTATGTATGTATGTATGTATGTATGTATGTATGTATGTATGTATGTATGTATGTATGTATGTATGTATGTATGTATGTATGTATGTATGTATGTATGTATGTATGTATGTATGTATGTATGTATGTAGAATAACTCCTGACTAACTGATAAACTTAAAACCTTCAATTTTGACTATTTTCTGAATGTGAAAAAAGTCCCAGTCATGTAATATGTTTAATGTCCGAAGTACTAACTTGTTAACTTTTTTGTTTCTCTCATCCTCTCATCTAAGTCCACCCCTGACTGGTTGATCAGCCCCTCATGACGCTGCTTACCCTGGAAGGGGGCGCCGCAGAGGAGCTGAGCTCAGTCAGAGACAAAGAAAGTCCAAACTTTTGAATTCATCAGGAAGTCTAAAACAGACCAAATCAGAAAAAAAGTCTGATCAATAACGTGTCAGATTTGACTTCATCAAATGGTTTTGTTTGCATCGTGTGCTATGCTAGGCTTGTGTACTTTTGTGTAAAGTCGAGTAATATTACAGTTTTTCATCCAGCTGCTTGGGATGTGTGCTCAGGTTTCTCTTCATATCCAATCTGGTTCTAAATCTAAAGAAAGAAAATTCTAAACATCCAAAAGCCAGTGCCAGCACAACCCACCTGCCAGTCTGCGAGTGACCTATTTGCTGACAGACTCAGTTGTGTGACAAATGACCCAGTTTGTCCTCTAAGCCAAGACACGGTCATGTGGGAAAACCCACATCAAGAGATCCAAAAAGGCTCTGTGAGAGGGGTGACGGAACAGCCCATAACGGACAAAGGAAGACATTCTCCTGACCCGCGTCATGGGTGGAAAAATACAAGCATTAAATTTCAACTGGTACGGGCCCGGGCGGAAGTTTCTTTAATGCGGGCGTGTTGTGGGTGTAAAAAATATATGTATATATATGTATATATATATATATTTTTTTTTTTTTTGTTTAAGTCTCCCAAAGAGGATCTTGTTAATATATTGTCTTGATGGAGAGAGCATGAGGGAATATTTCTTTTATTTATATTTTTTTTTTTACTACAGCTTTTGCTATAGTACTCCACTTGATATATATGTGTGAGAAATCTATCTTAACTATGAATTGCTGTGGGTTTTATTTTAGGATGGTATGGACACGGAGACGGAAAATAAAGGGGAAGAAAGAAAGAAGATGAAGAAGAGAGGTAGGAAACAACTACTCAAGAGAGAGGGTGTGTTGAAAATACAAGTGGGAATATTTCTTAATATTTATCACAGAATGTTCTCACCATGTCTGTATCCAGTGTTTCCAGTGAAAGAAACCTTTCTACGGCTGGATTTGTGATTCAGGAACAGAGAACACAGTTGAAACGAAGGACTGTAGACAATATTCTGTTTCTGAAAAGCAATCTCTGCATCAAATAAATTTCAGCTGTGCAACATTCCAGAGAAATAAAAGGTACATGATTCATTGTAATATAATTCCCAATCAGGGGATGCTTTATTTACCGCCTTTTACTATTTTGTCAACAATGTGGTGGAAAAATCTAATCATTTCGGTTACAATTCACATGCCTGACCGCTGACATTTACAACTTAACACACAGAGTTCAGGGAACTGAATCAACCAGAAAAAGGTTCCTATGAGAGCATCTGACCATCACCTCAGAACTGGACACCGTACTTAATGTATATCGCTAAGCAGGAGCTCAGCTGACAGCACCATGGAGAGTTACTGGCGCCTGATTCACACCAAGTACAGAACGGATGTGGTCCGGACTCTGTACAGCTTCTGCAAAGACCAAAAACCATTTAGTCCATTCAGGCCATTCTCACCAGGAGCGGTGCGGTGTGGATCAGAATGCGGAGCTCCTGAAAGTTTCCGAACAGCAAATGCCGATTTTCGTGAAGTCAAAGAAATTACATGAGCCAGACAGGAGGTAAAACGTGGGCCAGCAAGGTGCATCCGGTGTATATGCATTTTCTTCTTTTTTTTTAGTATTAATGACAGGGATATCAGTTCACGGTGTGAGGGCTCATGTTATTTTTACAAGTATATTTTTTAACGTATAATGTCAAATTTCTAATCCTTTCTGTCAATGTTTTGCAAACTATTGTTAAACATTTAGTGCTTTCCAGAGACATTCAGCACAGGAACCTCTGTCAGTCTAAATGGCAGTACATCCAGAAGTCTTCCGGAAACCGGACCGGATCTGTTCTGTAGTCGGTGTGAATCAGGCATGAAGCTCTAACCCTAGTTTATACTTCTCCGTCAGCAAGTTTGCACCCACAAGGATTGACGGAAAAGTTTTCCTTTTACACTTCTACGTTGGTATGTTAGTGTTGCAAAGCAATTCCCCACCAAAACAGCAGGGGGTGCAGACCTTTTCTGGCGGGTCTGCCTACCATTGCAGTGACTTGGTTGACAACAGTTTATTTCAGTAAATAAATAAGCTGAAGTCAGCTTGTAAATGCATTTCCACCCAAGGAGCAATGGCCGTCAGAGAGTGAGTTTTGCTTGAGCTGAAAAGCTTTTTACTAGAAGTGCAGCTCATGAAATTCTTTAAAACACAAGTAAACAAACAAACAAACAAACACAGCGGTCCCTTTTGTTGTTCTCCACACATCCTGGTGTTCAAAATCACCAAAAGACCTTATTAGATAAACTGGCCTTGCAATATAAAGCATCCAGTGTCCAGAAGCTGCACTGAATAGTAATTACATCGACTATAAATCGTGTTTCCGGTGAAATGATCTGGGACTGATGTTGGGTTGACCAATCACAGACGTGCGCTCTCCTTTGCGTTCGACAGATAGTTAAAAAATTGGGCTCTAATCTGCGTGAGTGACGAACAACCCTTAAGACAACCGATAATGGCGCTGCATGTCTCAGCACCTCTGTAGATGGAGAAGTATAAACTAGGCATTAGAGTGTGTAGCTGCACTCTACATAGACCAGTGCATCTTACCCATGGAGAAGGAGCGCATGCTGCAGATTTCCTGCGTTAAGGCCACAGCAGGCGAAATGCTCATACTTAATACATCTGCTCAATGTATGATGGGATGATGGCCACTCGTTGTCCAGCTTGTTCGGACTGAATATTTATTCAAATAAATGAAAATGAATACTATTGAACGTGTCATTTTCATTTTACAAATTGACAGGTAAGAACAGATTAAGATGGGAATTTTGGGTTAAAATGAACCTAAATGTTAAGAGCAAGCTCTGCTGAAAATAAATCGTTTTCAAAGAGTTACATATAGTCACTGTATTGTGTCTGTGTGTGGGTCTCGAGTCGGGTCACTGGTTTGAAGTCAGCGGGTCGGGTCAAGTCGGGTTCAGATTTGATAGATAACCATATCATCCTAACGGGTGGGTGTGGGTTGGTAAAAGGGGACCAGTGCAGGACTCTGCCCCAGCACAGGTCATCATTCCATCACAGGACTTTGAACTCATTTCCCTTTTTCTTTCCCCTTTTAAGTTAAAGTGAGACATTAGAGCTCAGAACCAGGCCATGTAAATTATTTTTTACCCAACAAAAATATAAATAAACACTTGACAAATTTCAGGTCTTTATCAATCACTTTAATTAAAAAATTTGTGAAGTATTTATTCACTTATCATAAAACATCCTGTTAGAATTAGTATATCTTTGTTTTTATCTTTATGAGCTAATTTTGCTCAAGTAAAACAGTAGTAAGGTTGCTAATAAGTTCTTGATTTCATTGGTTATGAGTTCTAATAGATTCTGTTTATAATCTTAGTATGATTTAATTAACCCTACTGTTAAGTTTAAATAAATTCTTATCCGGATAATTAAACAGAAATCTTTTAGTGCTTCCTAAGTGTTGTTCAGAGGGAGGTTCAAGAAATCCCCTTTTAAATTGGTTATGGAATTTTGAGACTGATTGTTTTTTCAGATAGATCAGGAGACTGATTCATTTATGATCACTAAAATATTTTAAAATAGTTCATTCATCCCACAATAGCAACTAGACACCTGGACTACAGCAACCAAATTGGGCAATCTGACAGGACTGAGTAGTCTGTATGGTCCTCCTGAGCCATGGCTTGATGAGATGATTGCAAATGGGTGAGTCAGTGTAAAAACTAATTATTTTCTTAGTCCGACTGATTTCAGACATTTGAAATCCATAAATACACCTTAGTCTGAATTTGAACCAAACTGGCATACTATTTTTTGAGCTAGCACACCCAGATAATGCCAAATTTATCTTCTTGTAAACCTGCTTCCCAGCTAAATCGAGTTATTATCAGCCTGCACACTGCCAATGACGAGACTGCGTAAACAGGAATAACAACACCGGTACAAAACCAAAATGTAAATTGTGATAAAAGCTACCATTTTGGTTAAGGTATTAGCTCAATTATTGCCAGAGCTCGATTTGGATGTGCATTTAAATGTACTGAGGGACCACCATAACAGAGTGCGCAGGATAAGAGAGACAAAGAGAACGCAGCATAGGAAAACCACACAGTAAGGATAATGAAAACATGCAATGTATCTATCTATCTATCTATCTATCTATCTATCTATCTATCTATCTATCTATCTATCTATCTAGATAGATAGATAGATAGATAGATAGATAGATAGATAGATAGATAGACAGACAGACAGACAGACAGACAGACAGACAGACAGACAGACAGACAGACAGACAGACAGACAGATAGATAGATAGATAGATAGATAGATAGATAGATAGATAGATAGATAGATAGATAGATATTATTACAGACATTACCATAAATACTAGAAAGTTAAACTAATACATACAGAAAAGTTGATGAGAATCCACCAACAGTTTGTATACAAGTCTGCTGAGGTCAAATGCCTTCTAAACAGTACTGCATGGTGGTGTTCGGGAAAAGTATAATGCAACAATTTGCAGGCGTGTAGGAATTGCTCAAATACTGTATTGGTGTGGACATGCATTTTAGATTCAGCTTCACTTAGCGTTTGGTTTCTGATTTTTGTACTTCTGTTAAGTCACAGGGCATGAATAACACATTATTGTCAAATAAACCTCAAGGTTTGTGTCCAACCTTTTTTACATTGCTGTTTCTCTCAGTTAATCATTTCAAATTAGCACCTTGCGACCTGAGTACACTTTGAGTGTTGTTTGAATTAAAGTTTTGTTCATTTATTCGGATTGATGATGTGCAAAAGCTTTATATGAGGTAAATATTTCTCTCAGCCCTTCTTTTCCTCTCATCTTTCCCTCCATCCTCAGCATTACTCGCTGTTTAAATCTGCATAGACATTTACATCTGTCTTTCTGTCTGCTGTTCAGATTTGTGCAGCGTGCTCAGTCGTGGATAAAAAGCTGATGCACACTCGAACACACTAGGATGACTTGGTTGAATGTGGTGCACCCTAAGCCTCTGTGTCACTATGTGGCAGATGGAAGAAGAGAGAGAGCGTGAGTGAGAGGCATAGTTGAACAAATGCAGGTATTTGCCTTGCAAGAAGATTCACAGTTGATCCTCTTGTTTACGGTTAATTGAATGGGTCCACAAGTGTTCATGTTTTCAACTCAATGACCATCACTATGCAAGCAGATCAATACACACGTGATTGATTTACAACACAGTTTATGAGAGTTAACATTGTGTAACATGGAGGAACGCTTGTGCATGGTGATGGTATCTGAGTTTGTGTGACAGATGTGCATTGGGATCATTATATTGAATGTAAATACCACATGCCGCTGCAGAGATTATCAGTTATGTTAAGTCATTTGAATCAACTGTTCTCTTAAAAAGGAAAGTATTTCTGTGTAGTTCTGCGGCATATTTAATATTGAGTTGAGTGGTAGTGTATTTTTTAGTACTTTTTCTCCATATTTTCAGGTGTTTCTTCAGAACTGACTTATGCTTACAAACACACTTAAAAAAGCTTTGCTAAGTACAGTTCAGACGTTCTTTTCTTTCAGAGATGTTCAAAATCAGGAGTGGGGAAGTCACATTAGTGTTGACAATCAATTTAAAACTAAACTTCTGGTTTTCAAATTGATCTAACAAGCAAAACTCCCATCCATCCATCGATTATCTATACAGTCCATCCTATGCAGGGTTGCGGGGGGGCTAGTGCCTATCTCCAGCAATCCTTGGGCGAGAGGCGGGGTACACCCTGGACAGGTCCCTAGTCCATCGCAGGGCAACACATAGACACATAGGACAAACAACCATGTACACACAAACTCATACTTAAAGGCAATTTGGAAATGCCAATTAACCTCATGTCATGTTTTTGGACTGTGGGAAGAAGCCAGAGTACTCTGGGGGAACCCACACATGCATAGGGAGAACTGGTGAAGCTAAGGTCCCCAACAGGAAGCTACATAAATGAAGAACTGATAGATTTATGAACAATGATATAATATAGCTTAATCACACCAAATTAATTTTGATAACTTAAATGCTCCACAATGTGTTATTCCAACATATTTATGTAGAAATGGTAATTCAAGATCTAATACATTAAATAGAACTACAAAAATAGAATTGAACTACAAACATTATGACTATGAGCTCATTCAATATATTACATCTCTCAGTCACTGTTCGCACATCTGTTATTTATGCATCATTTGCTGCTCATCAACCTAGGTGCACCTTGCACATCTGTGACTTTGCTGTCAGCTGCTAATTCTGTTGATGCCATGCAAGAAGAATCTGTTTTGTCTCTGAGGATGCGAATCTGTGACTTCCACATATGGAATCTCTTGGTTGTTTGTCTGCCTGGAATAAATCAGGATATCGTTTCAAAATTAGTCGGCACTCTTGGTTGAACAGATCACAAGTTCATATACAGTCTAAAAGGTCTTCTGGTTATTTTGAGATAAAAAAGGTTTTGCATTAGTTCTAGGCAATTTGGCCTCAAATCAATATCCAAATATACTGAGCTGTTTAATTTTCAGTTCATTTCATTTATTAAGATCCCCATTAGCGCCCTGAAATCGCAGTTGCTATTGTTCCTGGGGTCTCCTCTGCATTACATCACAAATTTACAAAATTCATCATTTTATTACATTATTCACACACTCACACACTCAATCACTCTCACACACATACACAACCTGGAGATAATCTTCAATAGCCCAATGCATTTAACAAAATAAACAAAAACTGATATACATTTGTACATATAGACCATAAATAGCTCTCCAATACAAACTATAGTGCATCTTTCCATGTTACCATACTCTTCCCGTATTAGGACTCTTGTGTAAACAGAAACAATTTTAACTTCTTTTGAAAACATTTCCTGTTATTTTCTAAGTAGCTCTGTTACTTTGGTTCATATATTATTTTTCTTTTTTAAAACTTTAATTTTTCCATTTCTGGTAGAAACATTGTTTTTGTGGACAACTGTTCTCTCTGGTTTTCAATGCTTTGCAGCTGGAAGGATTTTTGCTGATACTTTTTATTTTTGGACATTTGTTATGATGCATAACCATGGCAACAAGGTGGTTTACAACTGGCAGCAGCTGATTAACATCACAAAAGCTCAAATAATACCTCAACTACAGCCACAAAACCCTGATGAGTTGAAAAGAAGACACCATAGATCCAGAGCATCCTCTACATCAGACAACTACAGAGAGTCTTCAGTCAGAGGCTTCTTCAGATCTGCAGAGCACTACAAGAGATCATCCCTACCCACAGCCATCAGCATCTACAACAAATCTTTGAAGGAACTTGCATAAAGAGTTACAACAACATTTAATTTCCCTTTGGGATTAATAAAGTAATTTTGAATTTGAATTTGAACAACAGAAATCCTGGTAATCAATTCCATGCAACCATGGCCCGATAAAAAACTGCTCTCTGATTAGTTCTGACTAAAGGCAGAACACATCTCATTATAGTGGTATGTCTTGTGCAATAATTATGTTGATCAGCAAAAAATGACAATTTTCTGTAAAATATTTCAGGAGTTGTTTCAATGATATTACGAATAAATGATAATAAAAGATATTTCAATCTATAATTTACAGTTAACCATGCCAAATTGTTGTGCATTGTGATTATATTAGTTGTATATTGACAACCCAAAACGATACGTGCCACTTTATTCTGTGCAACTTGCAATTTATTTAAATTATTTTCATTGGTATTTGACCAAACAACGGATGCATAGTCTAGATGAGATAATACTAGAGATTGGGTTAACCGTTTGATCAGCCATTTGGGAATAAACTTCTCACAGTATCTGATCATTCCCATACTACGACCCATTCTTTGCAATATTTTATGTATTTGGGTATTGCAAGACAGTGAGGTATCCACGATTACACCCAATAAATGAATTTCTTCTACTTGCTGAATCACATTTCCTCCTATATCTAAGTGCAATGTTAATGATGGCTTACGAAAATATTTTGACCCAAGTATCATACATCTAATTTTTTACCTGCATTAATCAGTAATCTGTTGTCGATAATCCATTGTATGACCAAGTCCGTAAAGACTCCGTATTTAGCATAATATTCAGTTGATCTACATCTCTTTTTGATAAACACAACGTTATGTCATCGCCATACATTGCCATGGTTGCATGTTTAATTACAAGTGGAAGATCATTTATAAAAACAGAAAATAAAAGGGGTCCTAAACAACTGCCCTGGGGGACCCCACAACTCATTTCTTCCACCTCAGAGTAGCTCCCATTAAAGTAAACTGTGTACTCACGTTTACTAAGATAGCTTTCAATCCATTGAACAGCAGTTGGTTCAAATCCATAACAAACTAACTTTTTAAATAAAATATTATGGTCTAGAACATCGAATGCTGCACTTAGGTCTACAAAGACTGTACCCACCAAATTTTTATCATCAATTTCCTCTAGCCAGTAGTCAGTTAACTGAGTAAGTGCTGTTATTGTGGAATGACCCCTTTTATAAGCATGTTGATATATTGTGTTTAACCCATTGACTTTCAAATACTCTTGTATTTGATCATACACAGCTTTTTCCATCACTTTGCTTACTGCCGGTAGTAAACTTATTGGTCTATTATTCTGACCTGAAAACTGTTCTTTGTTATTTTTAACTAAAGGTAAAATTTTTGCTTTTTTCCATTGTGAGGGAAAAATACCTGCTGTTAAGCTCAGATTAATAATATGAGAAATGGGCAAGGCAAAAACATCTACCACCATCTTTAACAATTTTACATCTAACTGATCAATTCCACAGGGTTTATCTTTACTTGTTTGTAATATTTTCTTTACACTGTCCTCTGTTACATTTTTAAATTTAAATGTGCAGTCTTTTGTTATCATTATCCTGTTTGTTATTAATTCTTATGAGATATTTTCATCTTGTCCCAAATCCATGGCTTGTTTTATATTTTTTTATTTTCTGCTTAAAAAAATGGCTTAAATAATTAGCAATCTCTTTTGGTCTAGTGAGGCAAATCCCATAAGCCTCTAATTATGTTGTGTTACATTTTGTTTTCCTTCCCAGTAATTCATTAAGTGTTTTCCATACCTTTGCACTATCCATTCCAGCATCTCTTAATTTATTTTGATAATATATATATTTTTTACGTTTGTTCATTTTAGTCACCTGATTTCTTAATTTACAATACTTATTCCACTGAGCCACGTCATTCTGTTTACTAGCTTCTGCTTTGGCTTGATTCCTGTGCCTCATATATTCTTTGAGTTCTTGATCCAGCCATGGAGTTGAGACATTTCTTACGGTTTGTTTCCTTAAAGGAGCATGTTTGTCTATCACTCTAGTTATCAAGTTTTCGAAGATGGCCAACGCTCTACCAGGATTCTGCTGCTGTGTAACCTCCGACGTATCTACACTCCTCATTTCTTCCATGAAATCATTCTCTTTAAACTTTTTATATGTCCTTTTATGAATAAAATTTTGACCGGATTTAGGTACTTTTGTTATTCTTTTCACAGCTATTAAATTATGGTCACTGCAACCGACTGGAATAGAGACTGCCTCCGAACATAGGTCTGTTGCATTTGTAAAAATTAAATCAATAAGAGTTGCTGAATATGTGCCATCTGTTCACCTCTATAACGTTAAATGGACAATAACTACCCCACCACCAAAAAACATTTTTCTCTGGATGGGGCTGTGGTTTCTCCTCTTCCTCCTCCTCCGCCAACTCTACGTCCCCCTTCAACATTCAGTGTCCCATCATCGCCTAATTTTCATTATGTGCATGGCTACCTGCTGTGAGTGCTCTGGGATGGAGAGAGGAGACCACTGCAGAACAACTGCTCAATGAGAAGAGTAACAAGGATACATGCTTTAAGTGAGAGACTCCAAAGGTCTCCAATAATACCATAAAGGTTCACTAGATTTGTCGCTTTGTTTTAAATAGAGTCACCAGAGCGGTCTAAAATTTTGCTAAAAGACAAAGTTGCTTCGTTGGCATTGGCAACACTCAGTACGTTTACATGTACACGCGCTGTAGATTTGTTACATTCTGTACTGTTTGATCGTCTTACATCAATTACAGCATATTATTACAGCATAATACATCGCTTTTTTGTTGATTACGGGGCTTCTGAGCTCGTCATTTCCTGGAGGGACAGGGCACGGCTCCTGATAGCTCGGCTTCTCAAGGCGAGAGTATGCATGCAGAGAAATTCGAATTTCTAACCGCATTATCTAGCTGCATTAGTCGAGCTTCTGAAACCCCAGCTCGGTTCGACTCCAGCCGAACTAAGGTGTATACATGCATTTTTAAAGTCTGATTTCAATCGGACTAAGGCAATAATTCGAATTTCTCTTGCTGCATGTAAACGTACTGACTGTTCCCTTCTTGTTATAGACTAGATGGATTCACGACTGCACATAGTCATGTGACTCCACCCCATCCAGTCTGTAAGGTAGTACAGTCAGCCTCTTAGAGTGTTGGTAAACAAAAACACATCTTTTCATTTTTTTTAAACAAAATGACATCAGTTGCAGTCAAAAATGTCGGCACCAGCCCACTTTTGCAACAGTTCTTGTTCTAGAGAAAGTTGGAAGTTTGTGCACAGTTCAGTGATTATCTGATTACAAGTGAACTGAATAAAGACAACATGTTACTGGAATAGGTGAGACAACTTGTCTGATTTGGGTACACTATGGGATCCTTTTGGATTCCAAGGAAAGAACACTAAGGAATTGTTGGGGAGAGAGAAACATCAGTCTTCCTTTATTTTTACAATATAACCACAACTTGGATTTTATCACATTTACAGATTGTACATGTCAAAGAGACTTCCAGAGAAACCATGTTTGCACACCTTCAGTGACTCAGCTAGTACACTGCATGAATCTAAACACACAGATAGCTTCAACTTTGCTCAAATTATTTCAAGATTTATGTGCTGTTATTTTAGTTATACTTACCTCTACCCCCAACCTGTGTGAAGCTAAGAAGAGCAAATTAATCATCGAGTACATGGACAGAAAGTAAGTACTCTGCATATAGATGGTTAAGGCATGAACATTTAGTTTATATTAAAATGAAAAGGAAGGGGATAATTACTTGCAAGTATCACTATTGGTCTTGGTATTGGTCAAAATACATAGACGCACAAACACAAAGTACTCACCAAACTCTTACCTTGGAGGGAACGGAATGCAGTGACTCCTTTGTGCAAAAGGAAACTTTGTACAACAAATGTAATTCATATTTTACATCTTTGATTTTTATCAGTTCACAAGCACTCACTCCTAAACAAAGAGCATAATTTAACGACATCAGGTATACTTAAACGATAAGTTAATGGAATTCATAACTGCTTTCCAACATATTCATGCACAGGAGTTCACTTGATGAACAAAAACTAAAGCCTCAGATCCTGATCATCAAAACTTAAGAGGTCTAGATTATGCTGATATGTGTCTGCATTCTCAGTGACTAGACTAACAGCAATTTCTCTAATATAGCCAAAAATTATAAGGGAACAAATTCAAATTTAATCTATTTTGACTAATTGGACAAGTAGTTTCTAAATGGGGGCAAGGTTCAGATCCTACCATTCTGTTCATTTGCATTACTCTCAGCAGGGGTTATTGTTTCATAGTCCATTAAACTGGAACTGCACTTCACGGTGAATGACTGATCCAGTAAAGGCTACAGAGGATCTCACATTATTTAAACATCAGAGCAATCCCGTCTTTCCTGTCTTTTAGGCAGCAAAAAGCAAACTAAAGCATGTCTGGAACGGCAGTTATTCAATGCCTTTTACACAGGCAAGAAAATATTGTGACATTTCAAAACAAATGAAAAAAAAGAAAAAGATTCAAGCAAAGCTGAGGACACAAACACATATTACAAAATGTTTCAAAAAGACATGCGACTGTATCTCCTTTTGCTTAGGCAAAGCTGAGGACACAAACACATATTACAAAATGTTTCAAAAAGACATGCGACTGTATCTCCTTCTGCTTAGGCAGACGGACAAAAATCCAACAACTCACAATTTCCATCTGAAACTAAAAATGTACTTCTTCTCAGAGGAACAAATCAGGTATCAGTTTTTTGATGACTTTTACAGATACAGCTCTCAAAGGCTGGAACAATTCAGTTATCTTTTACTTCTCTATTGCTGAAGATGAGTGTCAGAAGAGGTTTGTCTTATGATCCAACAGTCACATTTCTGCTCCTGGAAGCTTGAAGAATTCTGGCCTAAAAGAAGAAACAATGTCAGAATAAGTAGATCCAGTTGGAAGTTTCATTGCCTGAAGTGAATGACATCCTAACCCACAGTTCTGGTCAATGTTTCGTACTTGAAAAAACCCCAACCTCAAATGGGTAAAATGTGCAACCACACAACACTGCTCAAGTACAAAACACTATGCAGTTATAACCTGATATTTATGCTGTACAAAACGATGTATAGGCTAATTTTCACAAGGTCTGACATTAAATAAAAAACCCAACTTTTCCTGCTTTAGGTCAGCTAGGATTGGCAACATTATTTGTATTTGTTCAAAAAAATCATGAGGGATTTTTTTTTGTCAGATTTTTTTCTTTAGATTCACAGATTTACTTACATTGTTATGCTTTAACGAAATTTGGGAAAGCTTGGTTGATGAAAATATGTCTTTGTAAGTTTCTAATAAGTTAAATCTCATAATAATAACATATGTTATTTGATGGGGCCTTTCTAAAACACATGATTACCTTACATAAAAGAAAAAAAGGAAAAATAATACATAGATGGATTATATGGGCTACCAGTGACACTGCTAAAGAACTGGGGTAAAGTGTTATCTTGAGGGAGTCCTAGTTATGATCTGAGCTGCAGAGTCTGCCGGGTCTTATTGGGGAGACCCAAAATATCAAAAAGAAGAGAGTTGCAATAGGAGGAGGTGACGAGGCTATGGAGAAGGATGGGAGCAGCATGGGGAGTAAGGAAAGGACAAAGTCAGTTAATGTTATGTAAACGGAACTATGCAGACCAGGTGATATAATTAATTTGAGACTGAAATGAGAGAGTACTATCAAGTATGACACCCAGACTGTTTACCTGAGGGGAAGGATGAATGGGGGGTGGTTATCAATGTTAATGGAGAAACTGAAGTTTGGTTAAAGTTTGGTTAAAGTTTGTTTAAAGTTCAATTTTATTACCGTTGAGTTCGAGAAGATTAGAGAAGAATTATGATCTATTCTCAATGAGACCATCTGAAAGGGAAATAGTTGAAAGGGAGGAATTGGGTTCAGAAAAAATGTAGCGCTGGGTATCATCTGCATAACACTGGAAATTAATATCAAATTTACTGAATATTTGACCAAGAGGAAGGATGTAAATAGTGAATAGAAGGGGCCCTAATACTGAACCCTGGGGTACACCTGCAGATATGGGAAATAAGGCTGAGGAGTGGGATTTAACCTGGATAAACTGGGTGCTATGTGAAACATGTGAGGTAAACCAGGCAAAAGTGAAACTTGAAAATAACTGACAGGAAGACAGTAGAGAGAACCGGGAGTCGACTTCAGAATGAGCACCTCCTGCAAAGTTAAGTTGTCAGTGAATATCAGAGATTTTGCAGATGAAATAGGACATGAGGGAGTTGCAAAAGAGAAAAAAGGGAAATTTTGAGTTCTCTTGGTATAACCTAATAAATCAAAGTAGTATGCAGGTTTAGCTGAGGGAATGTAGTGATTGTAAAACAAAATATGATTATTGTAAAGTTCTTTGTGTAAGGTAAGTCCAGTTTTCCTAAACAGATGTTCCAGTTGCCGTCCTTTGGCTTTTAGATTATGTAAATTAAGAGTAACTCATGGAGCTGAGCGAGAAAATTAGACAGATCAGTGTTTGAGTGGACTTCGGTCAGACTAAGGTGTAGACTAGGGCTGGGGGTAAACAACTATTTTTTAAACAATTATTTGGGCAATTATTTTATCGAATAGTCGACTATTCTAATGACTAGCAGCTCGTCACTTTGGTGATGCCAACTAGCCATACGCCGACGCTTGTGACTAGCTAGCTGTGTTCTGTTAGCTGTAAGTTAGCCACCGTTACCATTCATGCCAGCATTATATGCTATTTCTAACTAATGTTAGCTAAACACAGATGTTTAGTCACTAGCTACTAGCAGAAACCAAACAGAGTTAGCTCGCACCTCCGAGCACTGTGGTGTTCCTGTACTGCTGACCACATGGTTTGACACACAATTCTTCAGTTTCACAAACTGTGGTTTGTCAGGTAGTCACTGATCCAGCCGATTGTTGAGGGCTCCACCTGTGTCTTCAGAAGTTTCTGACAAAGCAAATCAGGCTGAATTGTGTTAAATGCTCTGGAGAAATCAAAGAACATGTTCCTCACAGTGCTGCCTGCTTGGTCCAGATGACAGTGGGTTGGTTGAAGCAGGTGGATGATGGCATCTTCAACCCCAACTCTACAGTGATAAGCAAACTGCAGCGGGTCCTGATATGTTCTTGTTTGCTTATTCAGGTGGGCCAACAGAAGTCTCTCTAGGACCTTCATGATGTGGGATGTCAGGGCAACAGGTCTATAGTCATTGATGACTGATCGGTGAGTTCTATTTGGTACTGGAACAAGGCAGGATGTCTTCCATAACACTGGAACATTCTCCTGAGTCAAGCTAAGGTTGAAGAGGTGCTGCAGAATCCCACAGAGCTGCTCTGCACAGGCCTTCAGGACTCTGGGGCTGACACCATCTGGACCTGCAGCCTTGTTACGGTCCATTTTTACCAGCTGCCTCTTCACCTGACTTTTGGAAACAGACAAGTGGGAGGGGGAGGCGAAGGAGGTAGCAGCATCTCCTGACTTGGTTGAAGTCAGACTTGTGGAATCAGAAGAGTCCATGGCTGAGGTGAAGGGTAAAACATCTGAGGTGTAATCGGAAAGCTGTTGGTCAGAGGAGGGTGGTATGTCTGTTTGGCTGGGAACAGGAGAGGAGGATGCTGAGCTAGTTCCTGAACTGAACTTGTTGAATAATGTGTTCAGTTCATTGGTTCTGTCCAGACTTCCATCTATCCAATCCTTCCTGTCCTTAAAGTCCGTGATCATTTTAATTCCTGACCAGACATCTCTGATATTGTTCCTCTGTAGTTTGTTCTCCAGCTTCGTCCTACCTGCATCTTAGCTGTCTCTGATCTTGACCTTAAGTTGCTTCTGTATACTCCTCAGTAATTCCCTGTTTCCCTCCCTGAAGGCTCTTTTTTCTTGTTTAGCAGTTCCTTCAGGTCACTGGTGATCCAGGGTTTGTTATTAGGGAAGCATCTCGCTGTTCTGGTGGGGATGATGTTGTCCACATAGAAGTTTATATAGTCAGTCACACACTCAGTCATGGCATTAATGTCCTCTCCATGTGCTTGGCAAAGAATCATTCAGTTTGTGGTCGCAAAACCACCCTGCAGGGCTTCTTCAACTTCCTGTGACCATTGTCTCACAGGTTTCTTTGTAACAGATTGCCTCATAACAAGTGGCTTATATTCTGAACAGAGAAAAACAAGATTGTGATCTGATTGTCCCAAAGGAGGTCTTGGTTTGGATATGTAAGCATCCTTTACATTTGCATAAAACAAGGTCCTGTTTTCTTTAGTAGAGCAGTTGACAAACTGTTAAAATGTTAGAAGTGTAGACGACAGCAAGGCATGATTAAAATCACCTGATATTGCCACAAATGCTTTCGGGTGCTGGGTCTGTAGCTTAGCAACAACGGAACTGATGACATCACATGCACTGTCGGCAACAGCTGAAGGTGGTATGTGAACAACTGCCAACATTACACTCGTGAACTCTCTTGGTAAATAATTTGGATGAAAACTTACTGCCAAGAGTTCGATATCTGGGCTGCATATACGACATTTCACAGTGTCAACAATAGATGGAATACACTATCTGTTGTAGACAAGCACTGCTACTCTACCTCCTTTTCTTTTCCTTTTTGTCTTCAGATCTCTGTCTGTTCGTACAGTCCGGAAGCCTAGAAGAGAGACGTTAGAGTCGGGGATATGATCCTGCAGCCACGTCTCAGTAAAACACATGACACTGCATTCCAGATAATCTGGCTGAGTCCTTGTAAGGGCTTGGAGTTCATCCATCTTGTTAGCCAGTGATCTCACGTTGCCCATTATGATCGATGGAAGACATGGCTTGAACTCCCTCCTTCTCTGTCTCGTCTTTGCTCTGGCTCTGCATCCACTTCTCCTCCTTATCAACTCATCAGGGATTTGTGGCTTCAGTGGAGGTATTATTTCAGCTTTTGCAATGTTAATCAGCTGCTCCTGGCAGTAATATATATATAAATATATATTTGATTAACTTAGTTTTAACGAGTGGCTATTTGAGCTGCAAAATATTATTTTAATCAAACTGAACCATTGGCTCATTCCCTTTAGGCAAGGCAAGGCAAGGCAATTTTATTTGTATAGCACACTTTCAACAGCAGGGTAATTCAAGGTGCTTTACATGATTTGGTGATTTAAAAGAAACACATGAAAGAAACACACATTACACATGATACACAATAAAGCAAGAGAAAAAGAAAAAAAAGCAAGAGAGCATGAACACATTTCATACATATAACATCAAGCATTTACTCAAAGGCAATTCTAAACAGATGGGTTTTTAGTCTCGATTTAAAGCAGTTCAGAGTTTCAGCAGCTCTACACTCGTTAGGAAGTCCGTTCCAGATAAGGGGAGCATAGAAACTGAAAGCTGCTTCTCCATGTTTAGTTCTGAGTCTAGGGATGTTTAGTAGGCTAGAGTTGGAGGACCTGAGTGGTCTTGGTGGTTGGTACCATGACAACAGGTCTTCGACATATTTTGGTGCTAAGCCATGTAATGATTTATAAACTAGTAAAAGTATTTTAAAGTCTATTCTCTGAGCTACAGGGAGCCAGTGTAAGGACTTTAGAACTGGGGTGATGTGCTCTACTTTCCTGGTTCTAGTGAGGACGCGAGCGGCAGCGTTCTGGATCAGCTGCAGCTGTCTGATTGACTTTTTAGGCAGACCTGTGAAGATGCTGTTGCAGTAATCAATCCGACTAAAGATAAACGCATGGATGAGTTTTTCTAGGTCGTGTTGCAAAATCAGTCCTTTAATCCTAGAGATGTTCTTCAGGTGATAGAACGCTGACCTTGTTATTGCCTTTATGTGACCCTGGAGGTTCAGGTCTGAGTCCATTACTACACCTAGGTTACCAACCTGATCAGTAGTTTCTAGCTGTATTAATTGAAGCTGTGTGCTGACTCTTGATCGTTCCTCCTTGGGTCCAAAAATAATCACTTCAGTTTTGTTTCTATTCAGCTGGAGAAAGTTATGGCACATCCATCCATTTATTTGGTCAATGCATTGATTTAGGGTTTGAATGGCTTCAGAGTCACCTGGTGACATTGTAATGTAGAGCTGAGTGTCATCTGCGTAGTTATGATAGCTAATGTTATTGGTCGCTATAATCTTGCCTAGTGGGAGCATGTAGATATTACAGTCTCTGACATTAACAACTGCCTGTGGTGGCATCAGCCATCTTTTCTGATGTGTTGGAGCAGCAGTTTATCTACAGCTGAGAGGAAGAGGTTGGATAAGCTCATCAGGAAGGCCAGCTCTGTTCTAGGATGCCCCCAGGATCCAGTGCAGGTTGTGGGAGACAGAGGGACTCTGGCCAAAATAACATCACTGATGGACAGAGTCCCCTCCTTCAGTGACTGCTGCATCCTAGATGCATGGAGGAACGTTTTCACAGGTCCTTTCTCCCTGCAGCTGTTATATTTACAACCCAAACTGCTTCTGAAAGAACCCAATAATGTTTACATCACTGCACTGTTTGACTAATTGAACTAACATTTCTGTGGCTGCTATTTGCAAATCTGTTTTTTCAGTTTATATTCTATTAAATACTTGTAAATATTTTGTTTACTTTTTTACTCTTTATTGCACATCTACTCATGCACATTCTGTAAATATCCACAGTTTTTAAATTATCCTACTCAGTTGCACATACTAATCTGAGTATGACACTTTCTTTTAGTAACTGCACAATACTTTGATTTTTTTGAATAGGGTCCTTAATGTACATATATAATTCTTAATTCTGAATTTCCCCTTTGTGGGACAATCTTCGTCTCCCACCGTAGTCACAGTGAAGCCAAGCGCTACATAGGAGAGGAGAAGCTCAAGATGGCGCCAGTGTGGTCGGCTTGCCGTCTGTCTCTACTCTTTGGTATTTAATTTCTCTGTATTTTTGACCTTCTCCCTGCAACAAGTGCTCTGGTGACGTATGACAGATCTACTTTGCTGTACTTGCGTTCGTCTTTACCGGAATTCTATCATTTTTCTCAAAATAACTGGAATTCTGCACGCCCCCTGTTTTCGAATGTACCTGCCTCTTTGTTCCGTTGATCACGCCCACCTCGCCTTCGGAAGCGGCCACGCCGACGTGGTAGACGGGGGGGTCGTTTGGTGAGGGTGAGGATTTGGATGGCGCATTCAGCGGGACTTTACCAGCATAGGACCAGCATGGCCCTGGATCTGTTTCCTCATTGGCGTATAGTTGACCGGAATTGGATGGATCGTTGCCTGATTCCCGTTCTTCCTGAGGCTCATGATGGGTCCAGCTTACGTGGATCATCTTTCTGCCTGCACCGCCGAGGAATCAACACACAAAATCTTCGTCCCGTGATACCTATTCCTCGGAGCGTCTTACCTGACCGACCTCCAAGGAAGCAGTTGGTTCGCTTCTCACTGATCAATGCCAGATCAGTCGGTAATAAGTCTTTTATCCTGAAGGAGTTTTTTATTGATAAGATGCTGGATTTCCTCTGTATCATGGAGTCCTGGATGTCGCAGGGTGAGTCTGCTGTTCTTACTGAGTTAATTCCACCTGACTGCTCCTATTTTAATTCACCTAGGGAGCGAGGCCGGGGTGGCGGCCTCTTGACTATTGATAAGTCTAGCTTTGGATGTAAGCAATTCTTTCCTTCACTCCCCTGTTCTTCCTTTGAATTCCATGCATTTGAACTCCCTAGCTCTCCCACCTTGTTATGTATTGTAATTTATCGCCCTCCGAAATATAACACTGACTTTATCGAGGACTTTGCATCTCTACTATCTGAAATTGCGCCCAAATATGAGCAGGTACTCATTGTTGGTGACTTTAACATTCATGTTTGTTGCCCTACCCGACCACTGGTTATGGGCTTCCTGGACTTAATGGACTCCTTCGGATTAATTCAGTCAGTATCGGGTGCTACTCATGACAGATCACATACCCTGGATCTGGTTCTGTCTTATGGCGTTTCTATAAATGACCTATCTGTCTTGCCTGACAGTTTTTCGGATCACTTTCCTGTTTTATTTAATCTTGATTTGTGTGGTTTTGTTTGCACTAATAGCAAATCTGTGCGTTTATCTCGGGTAATTTCCTCAATTACTGCTCTAGATTTTAGTATGGCCGTTTCGGCTACAATGGCTACTATCTGTTCCACAACTCATGTTTGTTCTGTTGACAATCTACTTAATTATTTTCTTGCATCCTGCACTCTGGCATTAGACTCTGTAGCTCCTCTGAGACCTAGGCGGCAACTTTTAAATAAAGATCCGTGGCTCGATGATCGCACCCGTCAGATTAGGTGTAGGAGCAGGTATTTTGAGCGAAAATGGAAGAAAGATAAGCTGCAGGTTTCCCTTGAGATGCTTCGAAATACCTGGTCCCTTTATCAAAAATCTGTTAGAAATGCTAGGTACAGATACTTTGCGGATATTATTACCTCTAGTCATGGTAACCAACGCATTCTGTATAAAACTCTTGATGCTGTCCTTTCTCCTTCTGTCCTCCCTTCACTGACATCGTCTGTGGATTTATGTACCCAGTTTCTCTCCTTTTTTATTAACAAGGTTGCAAATATTTGAAAACTTACTTCCTCATCATCCTATGTGTCTCCATTACTCCCTCCCTGCCCTGTGGCATTTGAGTGCTTTGACCAAGTATCTCTTGACCACCTGAAAAAAATGGTTGCTCATATGAAACCTTCTGGCTCCCCCACTGAGCCCATACCCCCTCGACTGCTCAAAGATGCCTTCTCTGTACTTGCTCTCCCTGTCTTGCAAATCATTAACTGCAGTTCATCATCAGCAGTGGTTCCCCATGCCTTTAAACATGCGGTGATCCAGCCAGTACCAAAAACGCCTGTTATCGACACATCGGCGCTCTCTAATTTCCACCCCATCTCTAAATTGCCATTTTTATCTAAGGTACTTGAAAAAATTGTATATCAACAACTTTTAGGACATCTTGAAGTTAATAATATTCTGGAGGTCTTCCACTCTGGTTTTAGGGCTTTGCATAGCACTGAAACTGTCCATTTGAAGGTGCTTAATGATATTTTCTTAGCGACAGACTCTGGCCATCATGTTTTAATGATCCTTATCGACCTCTCAGCTGCTTTTGATACAGTGGATCATACCATAGTATTATCCCGGTTAGAACAAGTGGCAGGGATGAGAGCAGCTGCACTTCAGTGGTTTCGTTTTTACTTACAAGATCGTAGCATATGTGTCATGTTCGAGGAACATGTTTCCACATCGTCCCCTCTTCCTTGGGGTGTTCCTCAGGGATCCATCCTGGGCCCTCTTTTGTTTTCATTGTATCTTATTCCCCTTGGCAATATTTTTAGGAAACACAGGGTTCAATTCCACCTTTATGCTGATGACTGCCAAATTTATGTTCCTTTTAACCAGGAAACTTCACTCCAGCCATTACTAGACTGTCTGGATGAGGTAAAGAGCTGGTTGGAGGCTAATTTTTTATATCTTAATGATACCAAAACTGAAGCAGTCCTCTTCGAGCCCAATAGTAAAAGTATGCCCACTCCTACCGTAATGGCATCTATTCCTGTATCCCTTAGTAAGGCCGTCACCTCTCTAGGACTAAAAATAGATTCCAAGCTGACGATGGATGCAAGTTAATAGCTTAGTTAGAGCATGTTTTTATCAACTAAGGCGAATAACGAGATTGAAGTCTATACTAACAACTAAGCATCTGGAAACTGTACTACATGCCTTTGTTACTTCTCGCCTTGACTATTGTAATTCCTCCTTGGCTGGTATAAATAAAGCTTCTCTATCCCGTCTGCAACTCGTTCAGAATGCGGCAGCTAGATTTCTGTCTAGGGCTGATAGGAGGCAATATATCACCCCCGTTCTGAGGTCTTTGCACTGGTTGCCTGTTCATTTTAGAATACGGTTTAAACTGCTTTTATTTGTTTTTAAATCACTGAATGGACTGGCCCCTCCATATTTGATAGAGCTTCTTTGCCAATATCAGCCTTCCCGTGCTCTTAGGTCTGCTGACCACCTTCTTCTGCGAGTCCCGTCAGTGCGTCTAAATGTCGTGGGGAGAGAGCTTTTTTTGTGTGTGCTCCGAAATTGTGGAATGTGCTCCCTCTTGAGATTCGCCAGTCTACTTCGCTTCATGTTTTTAAATCTCGAATGAAAACGTATTATTTTAGTTTAGCTTTTAATTAGCCCTACTGTCACCATTAGCTTAGAGGGTTGACCTGTCATATGTGTTCTCTAGCACTTGTATCAGCTTTTTGATTTTGATTTTCTGCTATTTATCTGTTTTTACTGTGTTTTATATTCAGTTTTATTTCCTTTTGTTTCTAGCCTGTGTTCTGCGCTTTGGTTGACTTCTGTCATTTGTAAAGCGCATTATAAATAAAATGGTATGGTATGGTAATAAAGTTTTATTCTATTCTATTCTGTTCTATTCTAACAAGGCCTTTACAGCAACTGCTTCTCACTGGAAATGCTATAGTTTTACTTCTCTCTGGATTTGGATCTGAAACAAGCAGGATTTTTTGTTTAATAAGCAGATATAAAAACTAGACATTACTAGCAGCAGGAGCTTGTAAGCAAAATGGATCACTGGAGTTAGCTGGAATGAGAATAATGTTGTTTTGGTGCTAATTTAATTGCATTGTTATCACAGCTGTGTAGAGTGAGGAAGCAGCACCCTGTGGGAGCAGAGAAAGATCTCTGAGATGAAAGGAAAAGAAAAAGAGCATAAATGAAACATTAAATGAGGTGAAAAGGAAAACTGAACTGTGAGGAAGATTGGGAGGGTGCTATGCATACAAATATTGGCTGTATTAAACTAAAAATTAAAATAGTCTTAGTATAAGCATTTGCTTATCTATTTATTCATAAATCCACTATCTATACTGTCTTTCCAGGGTTGTAGGGGGGGTTGGCAGGTGCCTTTCTCCAACAGTCATCAGGCAAGAGGTGGGGTGCACCCTGGAAAGGTCGCCAGGAAAGGTCGCCAGCTTGAATGACCAGTCACCATTCAAGCTTTATAAACAACGTTGTTCCCAAAAAAAGAATATTTTCAAAGATTTCATTAATATGAGATACTTATTTTATTTGTTGGAAAAAACATAAAATGATGCAAAAAGATAAAATTTAAAGGATGAAATAAGATAATTCAATAAACATCTACTGTCTAAGAACTGTGAGTCTTGTTCTAACGTTTAGGCTGGGTAAAAAGGCAATATTGTTGTAACACTTTGATTAAAAATCAATGCTCTAGGCTTGTCTATACCCTTAGTATTGACCTTATCCCTTTGCACTTAAATCAAATAATGTTACAGTGTGTATATATATATATATATATATATATATATATATATATATATATATATATATATATATATATATATATTTATAAAATAATTCCCCTCTCGCCCACCGCGGGGGATTTCTTCCCATCCATTCCAAGCTCGGGTCTTCTACCAGGGGCATGGGAGCTTGAGGGTCCTGCGCAGTATCTTTGCTGTTCCAAGTAATGCACTTTTCTGGACTGAGGGGCTGTTTACACGACAACGTTTTTCAGCAAAACTGAGGTTTTTCTCTCCGATTCGGCCTCCCGTTTACATGACAACGGGAAAACGGGGGGGCGAAAACGCATCTTTTGGGAAACGGCTTCCAGAGCGGAGAGTTTTGTAAACGCTGGGTGATTCGTTGTCGTGTAAACGCAAGCCGGAGAAGTTTGAAAACGATGACGTCACTGCCAGCCACCTACGGATGTGTTGCACTTGCGCACTCCGCATTTCTACATAAAAACAATGGGAGATCCGATCCAGGTATGCTGTTACTACTGATGCAGCTTCTGAAGTTATTTGGTCTCTGTAAGCAAAACTTAGAGATCATCAGGCTTCTATGCGATCGCCAAAGGAAACGCATGCAGTACGTGCGTCAAATAATCAATACGCCTTTATTTAAGCGGAAAACTACAAAAAGACCGCCATTGTTAGCTATCATGAAATGTTTCTTTTCCGGGTTGTGAGGGGGAAACCTTGGAACCCTGCATACACGGGCCACACTGCCATCTAAAGGCCGGGCATATGTACTACATCGTTTTCCATCGCGTGCCCTGTCGTGTAAACGCAGTGCGTTTTCACCCGCGTATTCAAACAAAAACGGCAACATTGTCGTCTAAACAGCCTCTGAGATGTCTGAGGTTCTTCCAGGGATCTGCTGAAGCCATTCCTACAGATTGGGGGTCACTGCCCCGAGTGCTCAGATTACCACAGGTACTACTGCCACCTTCACCTTCCAAGCCTTCTCTAGCTCCTCTCTGAGCCCTTGGTATTTCTCAAGTTTCTCATCTTCCTTCTTATTGATGTTACCATCACTTGGTATTGCCACATCCACCACAATGGCTTTCCTCTGCTCTTTATCAACCACCACAATGTTAAAGATTAAAAAATATATAACACAGTTGCATAATATCATGCTACGTAACACAGACACTCTGTACTGCTGACGATTTACACATTTTGCTTTGTCAGATGCTTGAAGTGGCTCCAACACCAAGGCAGTATGAGTTATTTTCGAATTTACTCAGTTCTTATAACTGTATGGAGCATTAAACTTGTCCTCAATATGGTCAAGTAATCATTGAGTATAGCTAAAAGAAAAGAGAGAGTTGGTGGAATCCCAGCAAAAGTAACCTTGTCAGTCCTGGCACCATAGCAGTTTATACATTTTATTCCCATCACTGAAATAGACACGAACAGTACAAAACCGCACAAGCAACACACACAGACTTCATGTATGGACTTGATGTTTTCACAAACTGCTTCATTTTGTCACTTTTAGAACCATATAAAAAAACGTTTTTATATGAGCTAACATATGTGGCATGATAAGAAATGGTGCAAGACTTACCTAACCTCATAAATATAATGCCGAAGCAAGATGTCAGAAACAAATGAAATAAAAAATGTAATCACCATAAGGATATCAATAAAAGAGAGCACATTGTCTCAAGGGGCAATGACCTTAGAATCTGGCATGACAATCCCTTCACTCTCTGAAGTGCCATGATAGCATATGGTCAAATTATTTGGCACAGATGCAACCAGGCCAATATTTGTGGTTATTGAAGATGACTTCTTATCAATTCTGTGAGAAACTTTTAAACCTTTCCCAAAACTTACATATATCTACAATATACATGTTGCTATTCAAAAGCAAAAGATATTTTTTTTGCAATGTATTTATTCTACTGTCATAGAATTGTGCAAAATATTTAATAAGTATTGGACTCATGTAAAAAAGTCTTTTTCTGTGGAATAAAGGTCATCCCCAAAAGCATATTAAAAAATGTTTGTGTCTTAATTTTACAACTTTGTATTAATTGGCTGACATTTCTTTATGTTGCAAAATGAAGTTAAATAAACATGTTCCAAATGTTTTAGCACAACACAGACCTCCAAGTCATGTTGTGAAAGCCCACATGTAATATGCTCCTTTAAGATGTTCAGGCATTGTGTGCAAAAATTTACATTTAATGTCAAGTCAGCACATTTACAATCCCATTCTGAGGCCTTCTCTCAATGTGATGGTGTCCATGCTTCATTTCACAACAAAAATTTAGAAATACTTCATATTTGATCATAATGAGGAGTGGGCTACATAAGTTTCCTCTTGACCTGGTCTGTACCTTTAAATAACCAATCCAGGTCCAAATCATACTTTGGACCTTGTACTGACATATGGCATTGAGTGTGAATAAATAACAGTCCTTCCACATAACTCTGTCCTCTCTGATCAATTTTAAATGTATTTTAACTGACCATCTTAAACCTGAAAGAAAATGTAATTATTGTAGAGCTTTATCAGACGAGGCTTTAACAAGTTTTAAAGAATCAGTTCCATTCTTACTTTCCTCAGAATCGCAGAGTGGAGTGGAGGGCAATTCCATCTCTATCCCTTTAGATTTAGGACACAAACAATTGATGGTCTGGTTCATAGCGTTACTTCCTCATTGCATTTGGCATTAGGTATAGTCAGTATTCGAGTTGTAAAAATATTTCAGGGGGGATGGTCATTTTTTTCGCCTATTAAAAAATCTGGATTTTAATTTTAAAAAAGGTGGTATTTATAGAGTACTTTGTATCGCCGAATTGGCCGGAATGTTAGGGGACTACAACTGAAAAGCCTGCATTAGAATTAAACAAGATCGGGTGAAATGAAGGCTTTATATATCTGTGAAGCAAAGACGATACCAGCACCTTGCAAAGAAGCCTTAGCAAATAATTGCAGTGCAGAAGAAGTTCTTTCGTGCAAACTAGGCCTATACAAAACAAAGTATTGGATTAATTTAACATGAAAGACCAAACAAAATGAGTCATTTATATTTTATTCATTACAACTCTCACTTATTCCACATGTTCATAGCAGTTTCCAAACACTTTCGTAATCATGTTTTTTTTTCTACAGTTTTTCTTACTCTTGTTCACATTCGTCCTGATTATGGCTAAATGTCGGCACTGTCAGATGAGCTCTGACAAGGGGATCATTTTTCCTGGGCCGATTAAGGCTGGATGTGTAAAAAGAGTCTACATCTAGTGCAGATTCAGCAAGCCGCATGCGTGTCTTGACTGAATGACAAGTCATGTATTTTACAAGCTAATTAACAAGAGAGATGTGGGGGGTCGCGTTCACCTTAGCTAGTTTGGAGGGTAGCATCCTGGGATCTGTGCGTACACCTGTTGCGAGTCGGGTGGTCTTTAGATAACAAAAAGCAGGCTAGGTTAATTATTGAGATTAATAGTTCATCTGTTATTTTTATTTTATTTTTTTTAAATCCCGGACATCCCGCTGACCAGCCGCTCGTTTGGGCAGGTTTGCACTTCTGTAATGTAATGCAATTGCACTTTACCCCGAAAATGTCTTTAGAAATGAATCTCATTCCGACCTCTGGCATCTACAAACTGTTTACTTCATAAAATAAATACATTCGCACTTAGTTCAAAAGTAAAAGTTCTCCTTCTGTAATGCCGCAGTTTTTTTATGATCGATGTTTTAATTCGGGACTAGTTTGTTTTCGCCGTAGTGAGAAAGGAGTGACCCGTTTTAGACCAATGCGGTGGCAGAGTTTAACCGACGTGATGACGTATGTGGATATGGAGAGAGTTGAGGTCATGATGAAAACTTCTTTAAAACTTTTACAAAACCGAGTAAAAGCATGTAGGCCTATGTAAAATGTGTTACATGCATTTAACTTCCATGAAACATGAACAAGACATGGATTTCATGTTAAATCCATCTCTTGGTCTAAAACGGGTACGTAGCAGCCGTGTCATTCCTTTCTCGCTACGGTGAAAACAAACTAGTCCCAAATTATAACATCGATCATAAAAAAACTGAGCTATTACAAAAGGATAACTTTTACTTTTTAACTCAGTGCGAACGTATAGATTTTATGAAGTAAACAGTTTTTGTAGATGCCAGAGGTCGGAACGAGATGAAACGAAAGCTGGGTTCACCTGGCCTACTCTCACGCAAAAACAATGTTGCATCATTGCGTTTCGTGCCCCTGTGTCCCAGATTTTATTAGACTGTTTATCTTCGCTCAACATGCAGAGACCTAACATTTTCTGATGATGAAATTATTTCATATAGGCTAAGCCTATTTATGATTTATATTTCCATACAATATTTACTGTAAAATTGAAGGGATGGAGATGGAGGATGGGACCTTCCTTTGCTGGTGGGACGTTATGTGTCGGATTTCTTTCTAAGGGGAGCGGCGTCCCCCCCCCCCCCCCGCAACTACTCAACTCAGTAGTGATGACTTTATGAGATTCATCATAAATAAAATTAATTCTATTGAAAATAAAATAATTGGCATCCTCATATACATGATTACTTCTTCCTCGGTGAGTGAGACAGCATCGGAGAGAATTCTTTTTTGGTGAGTTAAATAAATTTGATGGGTTCATACTCCAATGTAACCTTGCCTTTTCTCACTCTCCACAAACTTTTTCTTCAGACTCCAGTAAAATTTGTTATGTTATCGGTCTCCTACGAGGCAAAGCCCTGAGATGGGCTGAAGCCTTTTTTGGTACAGATCCCATTGAGGGAACCTTTTATGAGGACTTCTTAGAATTATTCAGACTCACATTCTCCCCAGTTAAAAACGCCGATCAAGCTTCACGAGACCTCTGGAATTTAAAAAAGGGAAATAGACCAGTGGCTGAATTCGCTGTAGATTTTCGCACGCTTGCAGCAGAATCAGGCTGGAAAACTCCAGCCCTTAAAACTGCCTTTTATAATTCAATTCAATTCAGTTTATTTATATAGCGCCAATTCACAACAGATGTCATCTCAAGGCACTTAACAAGAAGTAATTTCAATACATTTATACAAACATTCCAATCAGTTAAAAAGTTTCCTATTTAAGGAATCCCAGCAGATTGCGTCAGTCATTGGCGTGAGGTTGGGCCCCGTTGATGCAGACTTTCCAACCACAGCAATCCCTCATACTGAGCAAGCATGTAGCGACGGTGGAGAGGAAAAAGTCCCCTTTAACAGGAATAAACCTCCAACAGAACCAGGCTAAGTAGGAGCGGCCATCTGCCACGACCGTCTGGGGGTTTGAGAAGACAGAGCAGAGACACAGAAGGAACAGAAGATCTGATATAAGAGAACTTTCTATGTTACAGAAAGTAAAAAGTTAATAACAGGACACAGGGGATGTTCAGTTACTGGGGGGATCATCCCAGAGTAGTAGGAGAAAAGGAAGTAGCAGAGTGAAGAAAATTGGTAAGTCTGTCCTCCAGCAGTCTAAGCCTATAGCAGCATAACTACAGAGATAGCTCAGGATGACCTAAGCCACTCTAACTATAAGCTTTATCAAAAAGGAAAGTTTTAAGCCTGGCCTTAAAAGTAAACAGAGTGTCTGCCTCACGGACTAAAGCTGGGAGCTTGTTCCACAGGAGAGGAGCCTGATAACTAAAAGATCTGCCTCCCATTCTACTTTTAGAAATTCTAGGAATTACAAGTAAACCTGCAGTCTGAGAGCGAAGGGCTCTGTTAGGAACATAAGGAACAATTAGATCTCTGATGTATGATGGAGCTTGATTATTAAGGGCTTTGTATGTAAGAAGAAGGATCTTAAATTCTATTCTGGATTTAACAGGGAGCCAATGAAGGGAAGCTAAAACAGGAGTAATGTGATCTCTCTTTTTAATATTCATCAAAACTCTTGTTGCCGCATTTTGGATCAACTGAAGGCTTTTAATGGCATTTTGTTGACTTCCTGATAGTAAAGAATTACAGTAGTCCAGCCTTGAGGTAACAAATGCATGGACTAGTTTCTCAGCATCACTCCTGGATAGGATGTTTCTAATTTTAGCAATATTCCGGAGGTGAAAGAAAGAAATCCTAGAAACCTGTTTAATACGGGATTTAAATGTCAAGTCTCGGTCAAAAATAACGCCGATGTTCTTTACGTTATTACTGGGGGCCAATTCAATGCCATCCAGATGAAGTGATTGACTAATCAGTTTCTGTTTAAGAACTTCTGGTCCAAAGACAGCAACTTCTGTTTTGTCAGAATTTAAAAGCAAAAAGTTTAGATTCATCCATGTTTTTATGTCTTCCAGACATGCCTGTAATCTACCTAACTGACTGGGTTCATCAGGATTAATGGATAAATATAGTTGTGTATCATCTGCATAGCTGTGGAAATTTATCCCATGCTGTCTAATGATTCTACCAATTGGGAGCATATATATGGTGAACAGAATTGGTCCAAGCACAGAACCCTGTGGAACTCCACAAGTAACTCTTGAGAGTGAAGAAGATTTATCATTTAGATGAACAAACTGGAATCTATCAGACAAATATGATTTAAACCAGCCTAGTGCTGTTCCTTTGCTCCCTGCAACATGTTCAAGCCTTTCTAAGAGAATATTATGATCGACTGTGTCAAAAGCAGCACTGAGATCTAACAAAACCAGAACAGACACAAGTCCATTATCTGAGGCCATGAGAATATCATTAGTAACCTTCACCAGTGCTGTTTCAGTGCTATGATGAGCTCTAAAACCTGACTGAAAGTCTTCAAACAGCTCATTATTGTTTAAATGCTCACAGACTTGATTAGCAACAATTTTCTCAAGGACTTTGGATAAGAAAGGAAGGTTAGATATAGGTCTGTAATTCACTAAGTCATCTTGATCAAGGGAAGGTTTCTTGAGTAAAGGTTTAATTACAGCTATTTTAAATTCCTGTGGTACGTATCCGTTTACTAAGGATAGATTCATCATATCCAAAATGGGGCCAGGAACCAAATGGAACACTTCTTTAAATAATTTGGTTGGAATTGGGTCCAACATACAATTTGAAGGTTTAGATGAGGCTAATATTTTTGATAATTCCGAAAGCTCGACTGAATCAAAACAGCCTAAGCAAAACTTAGGATCTACAGTTCTTTCCGATACTGCCTCATTTACTGAGGAACAAGTAATCATGTTTGGGAGGATGCCAATGATTTTATTTTTAATAGAATTAATTTTATTTACGAAGAATCCCATAAAATCATCACTGCTAAGAGCTGGGGGAATAGTTGGCTCAACAGAGCTATGACTGTGTAAGTTTGGCAACTGTACTAACAAGAAACCTAGGATTGTTTTTATTCGCCTCTATTAATGATGAAAAATATGCTGTTCTAGCTTGTCGAAGGGTCTTTTTATACAGCAGCAGAATGTTATTCCAGGTTAAATAGGAATCCTCTAGGTGTGTAGAGCGCCATTTTCTCTCCAACTTCCTAGTATTCTGCTTTAAAGTACGCAACTCTGCGTTTAACCAAGGAGTCAGCCTCCTATGGCTAGCCACTAGGAAAGTAAGAATGGAACAGATTCTTTAAAAATTGTTACAGCATTGTCTGATAAAGCTCTACTATAATGAAATTTTCTTTCAGATTTAAAATGGTCAGTTAAAGTAAATTCAAAAGTTATTAAGAAGTGGTCAGACAGGACCGGGTTATGTGGGTGGACTGTTATTTCCTCACACTCAATACCGTATGTCAGTACAAGGTCCAAAGTGTGTTTGCCCGAGTGGGTCGATCCCTGTACTTTTTGAGTAAAGCCAATTGAGTCTAAAATAGCACTAAAGGCTGCATTTAGGCTATCACTTTCAGTATCCACATGAATATTAAAGTCCCCCACTATAATAACCCTATCAGTATTTAATACTAAATCAGATAAAAAAATGTGAGATCTGATCCAAGAATTGAGAGTAAGGGCCTGGTGGACGATACAAAACCACAAACAAAAATGGTCTTAATGTTTTGCAACTTGGATGAGGAAAATTAAGGGTTAGATGTTCAAAAGAACTGTAGATTTCAATTGGTCTGGGACTAATTAGTAAATCAGAACGAAAAATGGTTGCAACTCCTCCTCCTCGCCCAGTATTTCTAGGAATGTGAAAATTTAAATGACTGGAAGGAGTTGACTCATTTATACTGACATAATCCTCCTGCTGCAACCAGGTTTCTGTGAGACAAAGGAAATCAATGTGATTATCACAAATCAAGTCATTTACTAACAAAGTCTTTGAGGAGAGAGATCTTATGTTTAATAAGCCACATTTAATAGATTTATTTTTCTGTTCAGTCAAAGTTGTATTTATTTTTATGAGACTTCCATAATTTGCTTTTGTTGGCTTAACTTTTAATCCATTTAATTTTGGCCGTGGGCAAGACACTGTTTCTATAGAGTAATGGGGGGGTAACAGTACAGAAGCAGCAGAGAGGTGGGTTAAACTACGACTCTGCTTCCTGGTCTGGACCCTGGGTTGTCAGTGTTTTGGAGGACTAATAAATTCGGCCATATTCCTAGAAAGAAGAGCTGCTCCATCCAAAGTGGGATGGATGCCGTCTCTCCGGATCAGACCAGGTTTTCCCCAAAAAGTTCTCCAGTTATCAATGTAGCCCACATCGTTTGCAGGACACCACCTAGACAACCATTGATGGAATGACAGCATGCGGCTAAACATGTCGTCACTGGTCCGATCAGGCAGGGGACCAGAAAAGATTACCGAGTCTGACATTGTTTTGGCAAACTTACACACCGAAGCAACACTAATTTTAGTGACCTCCGATTGGCGTAACCGGGTGTCATTACCGCCACCGTGAATAATAATCTTACTGTATTTACGCTTATCTTTAGCCAGCAGTTTCAGGTAGGATTTGATGTCGCCCGTTCTGGCCCCTGGCAAACATTTGACTATGGTCAATGGTGTCTCTAATGCCACGTTTCTGACAATGGAGCTGCCAATTACCAGGGTCGGCTTCTCAGCGGGTGTGTCGCTGAGCGGGGAAAATCTGTTAGAAACGCGGACCGGTTGGTGGTGGCCCGGGGGCTGGGTCCTAGAACTATGCTTCCTACGTACAGTCACCCAACCAGCCTGAGGTCCCGGCTGCGCGGGCTCTACCGGAGGACAGCTAGGGGGATCTATCCTTGTTGGCTCCGCGCTGGCTAATGGGCTTCGGCTATCTGCTGGTTTTTCAACAGCGCGGAGCCGTGCTTCTAATTCTGATACCCTCGCCTCCAAAACTACAAAAATATTACATTTATTACAGTTACCATTATCACTAAAGGAGGCAGGGAAGTAACTAAACATCTGACAGAGAGAGCAAGAGAGAAGAGAAGAGTTAGAGACAGGAGAGAGAAAAGTAGCCATAGCCGCAATGAAGCTAAGCTAACTGAGCTAGCGAGACCTTACCACCCCAAGAAAAGCTGTGTGAAACACAAGGAGTTCCCAAAACGTAAAGTACACCACCACAAAACGTGTGTTTTAGTGTGCTTGTGTGTTAAAATAACTTAGAAAGGGCTCAGCAGAGAGAAAATAAGATCAATTCAAGAGACTCTGAACACCAAACAGTTTACAGGGAGTGCAACAGTGACAACAGGACATGACGCAATAATGCTCTGAATGATAAAATAAAAGACGATCTCGCAAGTAAAGATGAACCAGAGACATGAAATCAGTTAATCACCCTTGCCATCAAATTAGATAACCGTGCCCGAGAAATAATTAGGTCCAGATTCTCAAATGAAAGCAGCCGGTCGTTTCCCAACTCCGAAAGATCCATCCCTAATAGTTCTTCACCCCCCAGTGAAGACAATCCTGAACCCATGCAGTTAGGCAGAGCTCGCCTATCCCCAGAGGAAAGAAACAGACGAATGTCATCTGGTTGTTGCCTCTACTGTGGCTCACCTCATGATTTCATTTCTTCCTGTCCTGTTCGCCCAAAAGGAGATGCCCGTCAGGGATTATAGGGGTCCTGACGGGCCAGTCAAACAAAAATAGGTTGGTGGTCTCAGCCACCCGTAACCTTGCTCATAAAAACCCCTTCCAATGTCCTGCTCTGATTGATTCAGTTTCTGAACAAAATGTAATCCACTCTGACGTTGTTGACCAATGCAACATCCCTGTTCTTGCTCTAGATCCTCCTATCCGTGTTACAGATCTAGACAGCAGCACTATGACCACCATCACCTATCAGACCCAACCCATTTCTTTGGTCATCTCGGGAAACCATCACGAAAACATTCAGTTCTACGTTTATCCCACCAGAGAAAGTGCCATCGTTCTTGGATTCCTTTGGCTTAACCTTCACAATCCACAGCTCAACTGGTCTGAACTCCGTATTGATTCCTGGTGCCCTTTCTGTATGAAGACGTGCCTTCACTCCGCTATCCCTGTCAGACCCACAGAACATCCTAAAGTCTCTACTCCTCCAGACCTGTCCAATGTTCCACCTGAGTACCACGACCTACAGCAAGATTTTAGCAAGGATTTGGCTTTGTCACTTCCACCTCACCGTCCTAATGATAGCTCTATCGATCTCCTGCCCGGTGCTCCACTTCCATCTGGTCGTCTTTTCAGTCTATCCGTCAAAGAAAGAGAGGCTATGGAGAAATATATTCACGATTCCCTCGAAGCTGGCATCATCCGTCCATCATCCTCACCCTTAGGCGCTGGATTTTTCTTTGTCTCCAAAAAAGATGCTTCGCTCCGCCCGTGCATAGACTATAGAGGGCTTAACCAGATCACCGTTAAAAATAAATATTCATTACCTCTCATCTCCTCCGCTTTCGAACCTGTCTCTAAAGCTACCATCTTCTCCAAACTCGACCTCAGGAATGCATATCATCTAGTCATAATCCGGGCAGGAGATGAGTGGAAAACAGCATTTAAGACACACGTCGGTCACTATGAATATTTGGTCATGCCATTCGGTCTTTGCTACGCCCCAGTCGTTTTTCAGAACCTGATTAACGACATCTTGAGAGACTTCCTGCACACCTTCGTATTTGTTTACCTGGATGACATCCTCATCTTCTCCAACGACCCCGAAGAACACAAAGTCCACGTCCGTCTGGTCCTACAAAGACTCTTAGAAAACCGTCTATATGTCAAAGCTGAGAAGTGCGAGTTCCACGTTCCACCCATAACTTTCCTGGGATACATTCTGGAGGGCGGACAGGTGAGAGCTGATCCTGCAAGGACTCAAACCATGAAAGATTGGCCCACTCCAGACTCCCGAAAACAGCTACAGCGTTTCCAAAGTTTTGCCAACTTCTATAGAGGATTCATCAAGAACTTCAGTGGGATTGCTACCCCTCTGACTGCTCTCACATCCACAAAGAGTTCATTTCAGTGGACCCCAGAGGCTGACCAGGCATTCAACCACTTAAAGGAACAGTTCATCAAGGCACCCATACTCACACATCCAGATCCATCTCAACAATTCATCTTGAAAGTGGACGCATCAGACTCAGCTGTTGGAGCCGTCCTCTCTCAAAGGTCCCCCCGTCACAACAGACTTCATCCATGTGCCTTCTTTTTTTAGAAGATTCTCCTCCACCGAACAAAACTACGACATTGGTGACCGGGAACTCCTAGCTATCAATCTCGCACTCGAGGAATGGAGACATTAGCTGGAGGGCACGGAGCTCCCGGTGATTGTTTGGACAGATCATAAGAAACTCGCTTACATTCAATCTGCCAAACGACTCAACCCTAGACAGTACCGATGGTCCCTTTTCATTTCCCGGTTTAATCTCAACATCTCCTATCGCCCTGGCTCCAAGAATCAGAAACCAGACGCCCTTTCTCGACTTTACCATCCTGAAAATCCACCTCATCAATCCACCACCATCCTTCCTCCCACTTGTTTCATTGGATCCCTCACCTGGGACCTGGAACACTCCATCAGGGCTGCCCAACAAACCGAGGCAGACCCAGGTGGGGGTCCTCCCAGACGTTTATATGTTCCATCAGCCCTTAGAGCACGGACCATCCACTGGGGACACCCACCCAAGTTTTCCTGTCATCCCGGAATCAGTAGAACCATCTCCCTTCTCCGCAGATATTTCTGGTGGCCGTCCCTTAATAAAGATGTAGCTGAATGTGTCTCCGCCTGTCACATTTGCAACCATTACAAATCATCTCATCAATCCCCTTCTGGTCTCCTCCAACCACTCTCCAATCCCGCTCGTCCTTGGTCACACATCGCCCTCAATTTCATCACAGGTCTCCCTCCATCTAAAGGTAAAAGCGTAATCTTAACCATCATTGACCGTTTTTCTAAAGCCTGTCATCTGGTTGCCCTTTCCAAACTCCCATCCTCTGCAGAAACAGCCAGATTACTCACCTGTCACGTGTTCCGTCTTCATGGCATTCCCTCTGAAATCATTTCTGATCATGGTCCACAATTCATCTCCCAAGTTTGGAAAGAGTTCTGTCCAGCCCTCGGAGCTAAGCCTCGTCTGTCATCTGGTTTTCATCCCCAAACTAACGGTCAATGTGAACGCCTCAATCAGGAAATAGAAAATACCCTTCGTTGTCTCTGCAGTCAAAACCCAATCTCCTGGAGCACTCATCTACCATGGGTAGAATAATCTCATAACTCTCACATCTCCGCAACCACAGGCCTATCACCTTTTGAAGTCACACTCGGTTATCAACCACCTCTTGTGCAGTCGTCACTCCCAACCCCAGTGGTTCCTTCGGTCCCTGCTCACATCCACTCCATCCGTCGCATCTGGAATCAGACCCAGAGAGCGTTACAACGAACCTCAGCCCAAAACAAGATAATCGCCGACAGGAAACGGAGACCAGCACCACTTTACACCACCGGTCAACAAGTCTGGTTATCTGCTAAGAATTTTCCACTAAAATCTTACTGCAAGAAACTCCCCCCGGTTCCTTGGCCCTTTTCCCATTGAGTCTGTTATCAGCCCATCCACGATCAAACTTAAACTTCTGCTCATCTCCGCGTTCATCCAGTGTTCCATGTTTCCCAAGTTAAACCTGCCATCTCCGTACCTGTTCCCTCTCCTAGTCCGGTCCAAATCTCCTGGTTCTTCCCGAGACGACCCTCCGGCTTTTCTTCCCACTCCTTTCCGTTCAATAAACCTTTGACAAACACTAATCATCATCTGTTTGCTGACTGGAATTGTAGCCGCTTCAAGAGTCAAAACAAACGATCATGTCACCAGAAGCTTTGAAAAAGAAACTGCTTAGTCAATCACTTTATCTGGATGGCATAAAAATTGGTATTCAGTAATAATGTAAAGTGCCTCTGTGTTATTTTTGACCAACACATGACATTCAAATACCATATTAAACAGGGGTCTATGATTTTCTTCTTTCACCTCCGGAATATTTCTAAAATCAGAAACATCTTGTCCAGAGTGATGCTGAAAAACTGGTCCATGCATTTGATACTTCAAGACTGGACTACGGTAATTCTTTACTATCAGGAAGTCCACAAAATGCAATTAAAAGCATTCAGTGGATCCAAAATGCTGTAGTAAGAGTTCTGATGAATATTATAAAGAGAGATTACATGTCCCCTGTTTTAGTTTCTATTCAATGGCTACCTGTTAAATCCATAATAGAATTTAGGATCCTCCTTCTTATATATAAAGCCCTTAATAATCAAGCTCCATCATACATCAGAGATCTGATTGTTCCATATGTTACTAACAGAGCACTTTGCTCTCAGACTGCAAGTTTACTGGTGGTTCCTAGGATTTCTAAAAGTAGAATGGGAGGCTTACAGGCTCCTCTCCTGTGGAACCAGCTCCCAGTTTTAGTGTGTGAAGCAGACACTCTGTCTTCTATTAAAACTTATTTTTGATAAAGCTTAGAGTTAGAATTTCTTAGGTCATCCTGAGCTAGCTCTGTAGTTATGCTGGAATAGGCTTAGACTGCTGGAGGACAGACTCACTACTTGTCTTTTCTACTACTCTCCAATTTGCATTACCTGGTGTTATTTCAACTGTTCAGCTTTATTTTCTCTCAGTGATTTTCTTTCCATGGAAGCTACACCTGGTCTGGCATTGTGCTTAGCTGTGATGCCTTGTTGGAGGGGGGCATCGGCTGGGATGATGCTCCCAGAAAACTGAACATTTTCCGTGTGCTTTTACCAACTTTTCACTTTCTTTAACATAGAAAGTCTTACAACAGTTCTTTTGTTCTTTTAGTGTCTCGGCTCTGTCTTCTCAAATCCCCAGTCGGTCGTAGAAGCTGGCCGCTCGTACTGAGCCAGATTCTGGTTCTGCTGGAGTTTTCTTTCTGTTAAAGGAGATACTTTTTTCTCCTGTGGCTACATGCTTGCTCAGTATGAGAGTTTGCTTTGAAGTCAACGACACAATGCAGGCGACTGTCTACTGTTGCTACATGTTGGTCCAGGAGGAGTGAACGCTGCAAGTCAATGACTCGATGCAATCTGCTGGGTTTCCTTGAATAGAAAACTTTTAGATTGATTGGACAAATGAACTGAAAGATTGCATGGAATGTATGTACATTTTAACTGAAAATACTTTTTATGTAAAGTCCCTTGAGATGACGTGTTGGAATTGACGCTATAGAAATAAACTTAATTGAAATAGATGACAGAAAACACTTATTTTTGCTTTGATAAAGCAACAAGTTAATTTGTAGCTTAAACTAATGTAGCTGGGAAAGTAGATTTATATTAGGGGAAAATGTATGTGTGAATAGCTCAGGGCAGTCTGCAGCTGAAGTGAATTATGAACTGCTGGGAAGTAAACAATGATAGAGGAGTGGCCAGAGAGAATGGGATTGAAGGTCAGACCATTGTTTCTTTTCATGCCCCCCTCAGGTGCTATAAAGAAAACTCTTACTGGCTTCTGTTTTGAAAGAGTATCACTTGCAGTTTATTGTGCAATCGTAATTAATAGCTGGTTTAGCATTTTTTTTGACCAACTTTTAAAAACTGTTCTTGCACTCCCTGACTTTTTGCTGTCATTTCATTATTTTTTCTTTAAACTTTTATTCAATCATGTTCATACAAGACTGCAGAGGTGGAAAGAGTACTAAAATATTCTACTCAAGTAAAAGTAGGCTACTATTACTGTGATAAAAAGTAAAATTACCTGTCTAAAAATGTACTCACGTAAAAGTAGTACTTAAAGTAGCTTATTTAAAATGTACTCAGAGGAAAAGTTACTGAGTTACTTTTTTTGGCTCTCTGACCACCACCAACAGACAGATGGAGCTGGGGCTCAAACCAGCAACCCTACAAGATGAACTCCTAACTCCTGAGCCACAGTCTTCCCCTGTCTACTGTTGTTACATGAGTGAACGGTGCAAGTCGCTGACTTGATGCAATCTGCTGGCTTTCCTTAGATAGAAAACTTTTAAACTGATTAGAAATGACTTGTAAAGTGCCTTGAGATGACGTGTTGTGAATGGGCTCTATATAAATAAACTGAATTGAATCAGTGTTTTATATCAGTTTTCTTTTAGGATATGACACGTAATTAAAGGTAAAAACTAAGGTTGCCCAATATTATCAACAAACCATTGTTATCGGCTGGTGTTGGCATTAAAATGTTATATTGGTAATTATCGGTATCAGTTTTACTTTTTTTGTGACACAACATTTATATCTTACTTTCATACCATTCACACATTAGACATCAAAATCTTCAGCTACCTCTTCTTTCACTCCAAATGTCAAAATGTGACAGATCCAAGGTATCGTTTTTAAGATATTTTTGTTTGTTTGGCAAAACTCGGAATATATCCAACCTTGAACGTTTAGGTAGATGTCTCTCGGTGGTATCGATGATATCGGTTTATATCTGTGTCAGAAATTAAGATTTAGACTATATCAGTATATTGGATAGTGGTAAAAAAGCTGATATAAACAATTCCTGACCAGTGGAAACTGAGATATTTTCGTGTTGAAAATAGGAAAATAGATAGATATTTTTGGCAATATTTATGGTAGTGGAAGGACAAGACTCAGGAGTGCTACAGAAAAGTAACAAGAACCTTGAGCAGCAACAGGAAAGTTACCTTCAGTACAGAGAGCTGATTTAAATAATTCTTTGAGCTTTAAACATCTTTCTGACGGAAGTTATTAATGATATGGAAATTGCAGTTTGTTTTTAAGACAACACATTAGGCTGAAATATTTAAACGTGGGTATCAGGATCAGACCAGAACCCAAAAATACTCTATCTCTGAATCCAATATTCATGATCACATCATGTGCCATGGATTGGCATGATTCACCCATAGGACAAGAACATCACACAATGCTAGGTCAACATTTCTGTGCCAAAACGTTTCTATGACCTTGTCATAATCTACAGAATTTCCACATAAATGGGAGGTGTCTGAACCTCCATCATCAGTTTCAAACTCACTGTAGATTAACTTATCACCAACATGAGATGATGCTTATGTGCATACTGCACTCAAGTTAAATGTTAAAACTACTTTAAGCTGGGAACATCGCTCTGTACACATATCTTGGTGGGTGCGGTCAGAAGGAATCATGCACACAGAATCTAAAATGTCTATCTGTTTGTGCACCAATCACTGTGATTTAAACATGATGAAGCTGAAAATTTTGGGGGTTTTTTTGTCATGCTTCAGGTTTTGTAAACTTATCTGAGAAACCTAGTGAGTTCCTGCTGATGTTTTTTTCATCTTTGTCCTCATTGGTAGTTAAACATTACACAAGGACTTTTGTTTGACAACCAAAGAGCTACTTGATGTATTCTAAATGCAGCCTGATAAACCCACAACTTCCTTTGGTCTCCTGGCAACTAGCACAGCTGAGTCTATGTACAATTTTGAGTTGAGCGCCCTACTGTGCATTTGGGAACCCTACAAAAGTAATGGAAACTCAGTGCATACGGATTTCTATGTACGAGAAGCCTACAGATACTATATTGTTTATATACTTGGAGAGTGGGGGTTGTTTGTTGCAGCTGTATGTTGAGATCCTTTTGGTTTAAGCAAAAACAGCAACAACTTGGAGTCCCACCAGATTCCAGAATCGTGCGGGTGTGATTAGGTTGTAGCCTTGGGACAAGGCCTATGTGGCCATCTTGCTTTAAATTCTCTTTGACCAGGCCACTTTGGTGCTTATGGGTCCTACAGATAAGATACAATGCATTGACTGCCAATACACTCCCTAAAGCTCCTTTATGCTCCTCCCAGGACCCTGATATGCTGCCAACACAACAATGAACCACCATAAACTCAACATGGAAGTTCTATGCATTCTAAGGAGGAAATGTCATATCTATGACACTTAAAGGAGAGTGCACTTTGTATACCATTTGCGCAGATAGGTAAAATTAAAACTTTTCCCCTTAACCAATTCTTCTATCATGTGACACAGTTTGTCAGAGTCACAGAAACTTATTAATATCTTTCACAATTTATGAGTGCTTGATTTTGTAGAAGTGCGACCCTGGTCAACGTTTGAACCCAGAATCTTTTTTGGTATAAGGCAATAATGTAAATGCATGAAACAATACATAAGCCTATACTTAAGCAGGGTTATTTACAGGTCAGAGTCTCTCGCTAGGATTTGAATTTGGTCAGTGCTCGAGCAGATCTGATTTAAGGGGTTAATCCAGTTGAAGGCTTAGGTGCAACAATTGAAATCCTTGGTTTTTCAGCCACCAGGAGTGTCTAGTTTGACTGTTCGATGACAGAGAAATAAAAATAAAAACTGCTAACCAGCATATTTTAGAATGTACCCATGTAAAATCATTTCTTTTAAAAAAGAGGTATGCCGTAAAGAAGAGGTTGCAACAAGAGTGAAGTACACTAACTTGTATTCTGTAATTTTCTGCCTGTAAGCCTCTACTTTTTTCACACGCTTTGGGCCCTGCGTCCTATAGAACAATGCAGCTAATTTATAGCCTTTTATAGTGCTTCCGAGGAGCATTATAGGAGGAAGCGCAAAAAAGAGACAGACATGTGGGAAAAGATTATGCGCCGAAGACAATACGGGTAGTTTTCATGCACACATCCTCATCATGGAAAACACACAAAGAAATGCAGCTTTTAAGTTAAAGGCAATTGAGATGACCATCTGAAAAGGAAATAGAGCTACTGCACGTAAGCTTGACATCAATGAATCGATGGTAAGACATTGGAGGAGGCAGTGGGAAGAACTGAGTCAGTGTAAAAAGACGACAAAAGCTTTCAGAGGACATAAAGACATGAAGAAGACGACTTCAGTGGCCTTAATGAGGAAAAGTTGTGTTGGTGATCTACTGCCGATTTTCAGGCAGAGTTTGATAAAAAAAAGCACATCTTAAATTAAAACTTGAAAAGCACTCAGACCTCCACAAGGGTCACTCAAACCCAGCCCCGTTCATGAGAGGCATGGCTGTGCTCTTTCAGCTGGGAGCAGAGATTCGGCTTTTATAGTTTTATAGTTGTAGGAATAGTTATGGCTTTTACATTCTCCATTTTTACTGCAGCCAAACTGAGCCCCAGCTGGTCTAAAATATCAAGCTAAGAAGGCAAGAAGAAATTAGCATTACAAAACTTTTTCAGGGTTGTTTTTTTTCCCAGTTGAAATAAAAACCGGTTTGGACGTCATGTGGGAAATAGCTGTTACATGCTCAGGAAATGTAGCCAAGCCAAAGCAATTTGTTGGGTGTGTTTTTGCAACACCTGGCTACAAGACACTCTTTAAAACATGTAACCTACTTTGACATTAAAGAGTGTCAACAAACACACACTGGGAGTAGGGTGTGTTGGAGGGGGGGGGGATGTTGGGGTGCACACAGAGTGACATAAGTGGCAAACATTCCATGAGGAGTCCTTAATACAGGAACAGTCTGTTATAGGTCACAGTGAGGACATTTGCGAAGGAAATCTATTTACAGCATGTCTTCACATGCTGTTTTGTAAAGGCTGATTATGGTTGTATAATAAGTTTACATCAGAAAAAGAACAGTTGAAATGATTAAAAACACCTCAACAAAATGAAATTTGTGAATATATTCAGTGGTGGAAGACAATAGCTTGTAACCACCACTACTTGTGCAATAAAAAACAAATGAACAATCAAACAAGAACAACCAGCTTAAATTTGTTTATTCAAAAGTCTTTATGGTTATCTATGGGTTGTGGTCATTTCTGCTTTTCACCATTTTGTACCCCTACAGATTTAGGACTCCACTTTCTGCAGGTATAAAAAGGAATGTGATTCATTCTGATGTTTCTTATCACTCCATGCAGCAATTTCTACCTGTATTGAAGACATTTCATTCCCGCCTTGACGATAGACAATTTAAAAATCATTTTAAACATTATACCCACAGCCAACTGTTAGACAATGTTGCTTTATGATGCGAATAAACAGTGCCTATTATCGAGAGGTTGTTAAACGTATTTTGTCATAATTTGTCAATTTCACATGTTTTAGCTGGACTTATCTGGAATCTGAACCAAAATAAAAAATAGTGCAGATTTTTTTTTTATAGAAAAAAACAATCTATTTAAGTCATATGGAGCATTTGAGTATTTATGTTTATAATTCCTGAACATACTTAACTACAATGAGAAAGTCATGAAATGAATACAAAATGGTAAAAGTAAGCAGTAGAGAAATGACACCAAGTGGGTTTGAAAGGGGTTATGTGTTAGTTAACAAGCCGTGTTGACCAAGAGCCATGATTTAGTCTTAATTTTGTAAAAATACTGCTACAATTTACTGTGTACATGTATTTACACACATTATAGAGATGCACAATATATGGTTCAACAATTTGAATCACAATCATCATCACAATATTAATATTAACAATACTGCGATGCCTAGAGGATTGCTGGAATGCAATATTTGGTAGAATATAACATCTCCAGTGCCTTGTAAAACTTAGTTGATCTTTAATGATCAGTTGAGACCGTGAAACACTACCCAGCATGGATTTTTTAAAATATTACCTGTAGAGAAAGGGATTTTGTTGCCATAAATGCAAAGTATAAAAATACGTAAACAAGAACAGCTAACGTTTTTCTGTTTTAAATGTTAAACTCACATTCTTTGGTGATATTTAAAGCATACTGCATGTTGAGGGGGATGTTAGGGAAGTAAGGCTGTCCCCTGGTCAACAGTTGTAGTGTAACTGTATTTGGATGCACTGGCATTTAACGGGACACACACATGATCTGTCAGCCCAGCTGTGATATGTAGTGCAAAAGTCAAGGTCAGCCTGGTAGCAAAAGAGAGAGAGACTGATGAGGAACATAAGTGAGTGAGCTAATGCCTACACAAGCATGTGCAGAGGAGAATATTGTATAGCACAGGATAAATTAAAACCTATATCACTTAGATTCATACCGCAAACAATTTTTCCATCAGCTCTTCACCAGATTGGCCAAGCAAGTAATGAAATTCCCTGGTTAGATGTGAATGATGCAGGTTGCCTTGAATGACATACTCCTATAAATCAGGATGCTCTTCATTCAGTGATGTACATTTAGGATGAGGAATGGAAATGGTTTTACACTGACCATACATCTGGAGGGGAACATACTTGCAAAAGAATCAACACATGAAAAAACAAAAGCTGAAGCTGCCCTGTTCTCAATGTTCATCTTCATCCAGGAGTTGTCGTCCTATGTGCAGTTATGTGCCTGCTGTGCGGCTTACCCACCTCCAAGCCCTTACTACACTAAGCCACAGTGTAGGAGGACCAATATGATTCCCATTCAGGGTATTGGTTGTGGCAATGTAACCCTTCTTCTCAATAAGCAAAGATTGAAAATGTTACTTAGCCCTTGTCTCCTTATGCCCTTCATCGTAAAAAAAAGCAAAGAAAAGTTGAACAAACTCAAAAAAGTAAAGCAACCAGCTGCACAACATTTATGATTAAACTCAACAAAGGTTTCTGTAATTGTATGAACCATAATTAGGACATGAACTTAAAGATTGATCCAAAGCTGAACAAATGTAAGATTGCTTTTCAGTTTTTGAGTTGAAACTATCCATGTTAGGTTAAAAATACCTAGGGCAACCTGTGTACATATTTTGCCTTAACTCACTTGTAAGAGTAAATGCGACCTATAGTCTTTTTTCTCCAGCTGGTTTGTCAACTGGTCAGTTGGAGAAATTTAAAATGGCAAATGGACTGAACCTATATAGCAGTTTTCTATTCAAAGTGACCACTTAAAGCACTTTACACTGGAACCATATTCATACACATGCACACATTTGTAAACTAATACACAGATCAGTAGCAAACTCAAGGTTGAGTAGCACATCAGTATGTGACAGAAGATGGAAGCTGGATTTCAACCTACAACCCTTTCAATACAAGCCACCTACTCTACCCATCAAGCCACAATCGCAGAAATAATTGAGAAACAAAAGACTTCATTCTTCGTTTGTGCGACCAAAAGTCTTTTGTTTCATCTTGATTTGTGCGATTGAAGGAATAGTTGTTCCTTCAATTGCAATAGTTATTCACATCTGTTATTTTGAATTGACATTTGTTATCACTGTGACCGTATACAAAATAGATCAGAGTGTATTTGCAAATGTATTGCGATGGAAAGCAATAATATTGCGAGGGATTGTGACTAGAAAAATAAAATCCATTATGTCCCCTATGAAAAATTGTGGCTCAGTGGGTAGAGTAGTTTTCTTGTAATCAGAGGTAGTTTTGATTCCAGCTTCTGCCTGTCATATGTTGATAGTCCACTTAACTCGACATTGCTTACTGATACTGTGTGTAAACGGGTGAATGTGGCCTTCAGTGTAAAGTGCTTTGAGTGGTCAGTATGATTAGAAAACTCCTTTAAAAGTTCAGTCCATTTGCCATTTTAGGTTTCTCCAACTGACCAGTTGGCCCACCATTATCCCATTCATATGGGTTTTAATGCAGCTACCTAATCAGAGAAACAGCTGCAGTAACCTTCAAAATAAAAGATGTCTTCTCAAAATAAAATCCGAAAATTTAAATCTTGACAATTAATTAACACTTCATGCATGATTGCGTTGGCTTAACCGTCTGCCCGGGCCAAAATGGTTTATGTCCCACAAGTAATATATAGTTATTATTTACATCAACAACCCTATTTCCCATAATGCAAATGTCTGCAGTCAGTGTTCCTGTGGCCTAAAACAAGCTCAGTGGATGCAAAGCCTAACTGTAGTTCTTCTGGACGGCTGCTTTTCTATTTAAAGTTTACTAGAGCTTGAATTCTTTATTTGCTGCACGTTTCAATTACAGAGCAGCAATGGAACAAAGCAACAGAATATGCCTGTTTCTGTTTGCGTTTTTCTTTTTGTTTTGTTTTTTACATTAGTCTGATGTCAGCTTGGGGGGTTTGAAGAATTCAGCTTTGTGAAGTTAAGTTACACAATCTACACAATCATGATAATAGAATAGACATATAACCGTACTTATTACTTAATCCCCGCAGACAGCATTCAACCTCATTCCTATGGAAACTAAATCTGTGTCTGAAGTGAGAAGGCAGTGTAAGAGAGTGTAATATTCTTGCTAACTGGCTGCCTCATGGACTGCAGTCCGTCTGGTTTACAATGTTCCAACGTATTCCCATATCTTGGATGGTTATATTTGGAACATCCCTCTTACATGTCAGGATTCTTTTCAGCTCCTCATTGATCTGCACATCATAAAACAGTCAACAGTCTAACAGTCAGTTGGATTTGTTTTTCTCAACTATTTTGACTTTTCTAGTGTGGGTTCCTGTACTTCCAGAAAAGCCAATAATGACTTTTTTCCTGCCTGTGAAACAGTTTTGAGGGCTGGTAGATCTTTTTCTGTAGGTCTTTGTTGAGCAGAATCACTACTCACGCTGACATGGAAGAGTTATATAGGGTAGGGCTCCAATGCAGTACTCTTATTTTCGGACTGCTTTGAATCATTGGACACTTTAAGAAAGACCTGCAGTCTTTCCACGCTTATGCTTGCACACTCACTTGTTTCACTAGATACCTATTTGGAGATTTAAAAAAAAGAGAAAACCCTAGAATGACCTTAATGGATTCTGTCAATGTGTCATTTACAATTCCCCTTCTAATGAACCAAATACGTCTCTGAAGAGTTTTCATTTTGTCATTTTGCTAATAAATTATTCTATTTTTGAACCTTTAATGAAGTTCAGATGCTATAGCTGTATGTGTTTCTGTAAATAAACCCTAACACATCAGAATTAGTCGGGTTATTTATGTTGACAGCTCCACATTTTCTTTTATCCATCAAGTCAGGGGGGCATGCTGAAATTACATGTCCCCAGGTCACAATGAGACTATTGATCATTGTGCCATGAAATTTTGACATAACAATAATGGTTATCAAAACTGTTTGTACACTCATAGATTTGTTTATATATATATATATATATATATATATATATATATATATATATATATATATATATATATATATCTGTCATGCAATATTGATTGGCTAAAATCTCATGCTTTCATTCCCTTCTTCTCTGGCCTTAGTTCTTTTCCAGTAATGATTAGAAGTGACATTTTTTAATCATAACACCACCAATGGGAAGGTTCAGAATCAATTTTCTTTTTGAAAATTTTCCAAAAAATTCCAAAAATTCTTGGTTCTCCTGCACCATTGGGTTACCTTTTAACATGACCACCTTTTCTTTGGCTACTACAATGCATCCAGTTTACTGATAGGTTAAAGTAGCTATAACTTAATACAGCTTAATACAAATGTTTATTAACACCTTTCCAGATCCAGAAACAATCCACTTGAATTATAATTAAAATTAAAAACCCAGTAATTTGCACTGACTCATTAATTTTGCAGCAAACTTTCAGTACAATCAGGCTCAGAATGAGTGTCCATCCACTGTGAACTGCTGGAGGCTTGGACAACAGGAGGGAGACCTGAAAAATTGAGCACTTTTTATCAAAAAAATACAACCATGACTTCTTCAGCTGTTCGGTACAGGAAAAAGCCACAGGTACACATAAAAGTACAGCGTACAGAATGGTTTCCTCGGGAAGGGAAAAACACAGACGGACCACAAAAGTAATGGCTACAAGACTCCATCACTAGCTCTGCTATGAAAAGAGGAACAACCACACATAAAAAGTATTAAGTCAGCAGTACATTCTTGAAAAGAAAGAACAAAAAGTTCATAGAAGCTCTAATTCCAATGACTATGTCTACCAAAAGAAAAGAATACAAACCATTCCTAAACACATACTTTGATCTAATGTTCTATTAATTCAAAAATGTCCACATTGAGCTCTCAGAGACCATTCTGATAGTCTATTCTTGATAGGTTTCATAGTAGGTTTTTAGGTTTCTTGAGAAAGGTATTCATGATAAAAACACAGATCTTTTGTATCAATAAACAAGTGAAAAGGGTGAACAAGCATGCACAATTTTAAGTACAAAATAGTAAAACATTTCAAATTCTGTTTACATGCATTATTTCAAAGAAATAAATAATTCATTATAATAAAATCTTCTCTTACCTCCTAGTATAAAGGTGTAACTCCTGGAATGTCCAATTACCCCCAAAGCTATCAGAGGTCAGTCTGACCGTTGCAGTGACATTAAAGAGTTCAAGAGTTCACTGCTATCTTCTCATTTGCACATTAAGGCACAGAAGCAGCTAACAACGTAAGCTTGAGTGCAGCTAGAAAGCCCACTTAAATAAAATAAAGTAGTTATCTTAAGGACTCCATCCCACAGACCAGCGCGGCTCAATGACAGTCTGACCTCAGATCATAAGCTTGGATCGAGACTGCATGACCCGAGGGATAAAAATCTGTGAAATGTCCATTTAAATGGTCTGGATATGAGGGAGACACACATCTTTAGCATTTATACCCCAGTGGTATTGATTGTTTTTGGTGTTTGTTGTGGTCAGCCGCAGCTTGGTGTGATATACGAAGGCATTAATGTTGCCCTGGTTGCTGGAGCTTATTGCCTTTTTGTCATCTTGAGTGGAGTTTTTTTTTTCTTTTTCTCTAAGGATTGAAAGACATTTGTTGTGTAAAGCCCCTTCAGGTTTCAGGTTCTCACTGCATATTTTATTTTCTCTTCTTTTTGATTTAGTTCTCATGGCTTGTACACATAAAAGCTAATAAAGACATAGTTTTTGAATTATTTGTGGTGTGTTCTATGAAAGTAAGAAAAATAAATCTTGCTGCACTGTTTGGTTCCTCTTTCTTGCTCTCCATTTTTAAGGATGCCCCTTCAGTTGGGCTGCCGTAAGTCCTTCTCATGTTATAAATGTTTTGAAGCCGACGGTTACTCTGTTGTTGACCTCATTGGCTGTGTTTCAAGGTCAGGGAGTTGACTGGAGGCCTGCTCCTTAACGACACCAAAATGCAGTAATATTAGAACAGGCCATCACTGGAACATGACTTAGAGTACTTTGTTGGCATTTCAGTCATGCTGGCTTTTTTGAAACACTACCCACAAAACACCCTGTAGCAGTAATTTCATTAGTTGCTATTTTAACCAGTTGTTATGACATATCATTAGCTTGGTGTTCCTCAACTGTGTTCCTGTGTTTTCATATTTACATTGTTTTTGTCATTGGGGTAATTATTTTCTAAAACTTTCCTACTTCTCTTTGTCAAGCCCAAAAGAAAAGGAATAATATGTTGTGTATGTTTAAGCTAGTAGGGGTTGAAATCAGCATGAGAAATGGTGTACATTAAAATAAAATTGCTGTTGGCTTGGAGTCTTTTAGTTACACAATAATATAAGATGAGATCACTTAACTAAGAACAAAAGCTACCACAAAATGTCTCGGGTTTTCGACTGTCTTTCCGTCATAACATTCACTTTTTAGAACTTCTAGGTGTTAGACCACTGGAGTTAAGACAACACATACAGTATATAATAACAGGATAATCGTGGCGCGATTAGTCTTATGTTTGTTTAGAGGCCTCATTACTTCAGTTAGGCACTTAAAATCTATTCTGTATGTGGTATGAATTTAGAAGACAATTTCGGTAAACAAAAATATGTACATCAACTCTACTGAACATGAACCATGAAAATGAACCATGCAACCCCCTCAGAACCAAAGGCCCAATAGGACTCACATTTTGTTTAACAGTTTAACAGTTTAAAAACATTTCTTAAGTTTCTATTCCAATATGCATCAAAGATTAATTCAGTGAAAAGTATTTGTCTTTCTATTTCAAACATGTCCAGTACTGTGGAAAAAAAACATTTCGCCCTTACAGATTTCTTATGTTTTTCCTTTCTTGTCACAGTTAACGGTTTCACATTATGAAAAAAGTGAAACATCAAAGACAAACACAAAGTCAATCCAAGACGCTGTTTAATATTCAAACTTCATTTATCAAGGTTAAAACTCTACCCAAACCAATCTGGCGCGGAATTTCAGTCCAACTTTGACTAGTCCACTCCAAACCCTTGAGTTTGGTGGGCTCGCTGGTGTGGTTCAGCTCATTGCCATGCTGTGTAACTTGAGGGTGCTTCAGCTGAAGACCACAAACTAAGATCCTTTTGTCTCAAAAAAAGGAAACCAAGGGGAAAAGGGGGAAAACCAACCCCATCTAAGTACACTGAGTGCATACACTGTACTGTACTGTACAGTACATTACATATACATGAACATTTCTGTATTAACATAAAATTTCTCTTACTTTGATAGAAAGTTGTATTTTTTCAGAAACTTAATTTTTCAACAGGTGTGAGTCAATATATCCCCAACTGTATTATAGATTTTTTGTATTTACTATATCACTGTGTAAATTTATATTATTCTATTATGAAAAAAAGATACTAAAAAAACCCTCTAAAATACATTAAGCTTTTCAATAATATTAAAATGTATTTAGCAGCAACTGTATTCAGACAACCTTAACTGCAGGTTAATGAGTTTCTCCTTCATAATGAGAACATTAATGAGGCGGCATTTTCTGTCTACATCACAGCCAAAAGACAGTTGCTTGTATATCAGATACCCTACCTTTGGTCAAAATTGCAGTTGTGACTGGCTGTGCAAAAGGACAAGGTATTATTTCCTGCTCCCATGGTTGTAAAACATGATCCCAGTGCCTCCTCGCATGTCGGCTGATAAGTCCTTAATGTCATTCACTCTCAGTGACTCATGTCTTCATGTTGTGACCTAAATACTGTACCTGCCAAACTGAACTTTAGCTACTCATACATTTCAGTTGGTCCCACATTTCTAATAAGGACCAACCTAAAATAGCTAAACATCAAAATCAAAGATATAAAACATTATTTTGATGCTAAATGAATTTGAGAGATTTTTGGTATGTGCTACTTGATTCAACTTGTAAAGTCTTGTGAAGTCTTTTTGGTTAATGTTGTAATACTGTGAATTATTTTGACAAGTGGAGACAAATACTATTGGTTTAGGTGTGTGTCCTTAGTTTTATTAAGTTGTTTTAAAAACTTCCATCCTTAGTTGATATGTTTTTCAGGAATAAGTTGTGATGAGTTGCTCCAATATATACTGTATAAATAAAACCAAAGTCCCTTTTGCTAATGACATTTTCTTGCCCCAAAACACACACCAGTTGAAACCATCTATCTATCACTGGTACTTCAGTGTTTATTCACAACTGGTAAAATGAGGACTTGTCACATTCTGCCACTATCACCTTGAAATGATGTAATTTGAACTAAATTTTTTTGTTAACTGTTCACTCTGGTGTTACCTGAACTGAGAGTCATGGTACAGGCTGCACTGCCAATGCATGTGTGGTGGCGCTTACTGGTGATACATGGCTCAGAAATCTGTCTAGCACGTAAACATTTTCTACAGAAATAATCGTTAACACAGCTCATATGCAGGAAGCATTTTTGGGACTACAACATCCTCTTGATAAAACTCATCAACCATCATAAAGTTATTCAAATAATTTGACTCTGAATGATTTTTAATAACAAAATCTGGCCAGTCTGCCCTTGTCCTCTTCACCCAGCTGTCTCAATTGACCCTATTCCCCTGGCGCCTACTCAGCATGGCGCAACTCAGTTCTAAGTGGTTATAAGGGTTTTCCACTAGAAACGGTTTTGTGGTACCAGCCTCTTTTTCAAAACCTACTGTACTTCCCAAGTCAGGCTCAAAATGCAACATCAGTAGACTGTTGGTCACTAATTGGCTAAGGGATGGAATCACTGGTTGAGTCACAAGAGCAACTGCATTACAATAATCTGACCCCCCATTCTTAAAAAATCACAACAGTAATTGAGCATAATTGAAGTTTTTAAGGAAAATAGCAGACTGAGTAGAATTTGCTAAATAGATTCAATGTCCTCCATTGATGCATTGTGTTCTGTTTGTGCCGTGTACAGATCATGTCTGGGTACTTTTCGAACTCTGGGGCCGCCTGACCACAGGGGAAACTCAAAAATTAGAATATCGTGCAAAAGTTAATTTATTTAAGTAATTCAACTTAAAAGGCAAAACTAATATATGAGATAGACTCATTACATGCACAGTGATATATTTCAAGCGTTTATTTGTTGTCATTTTGATGATAATGGCTTACAGTTTATGAAAACCCCAAATTCCAAATCTCAGAAAATTAGAATATTACATGAAATCAATAAAACAAGGAGTTTAAATAGAGAAATGTCAGACCTCTAAAAAATATAATCATGCATATGTACTCAGTACTTGGTTTGAGCCTTATTTGGATCCATTACTGGATGGTATCAGTGGACTGCTGAGGTGTTATGGAAGACCCAAATGCTTCAATAGCGGCCTCCAGCTCTTCTACATCTTTTTTTTTTTTTTTACATGTGTCCTGTCTAGCAGTGTGGAGCTTAGAATTGGTGTCTGAACACTAAAAAGAAGCCAGACAGATTTTCTATCACAAGTGGAGCACTACAGCTTTTGCTATAGTATTCCGATTGATATATGTGTGTAAGAAATCTTTTTTAGAAATTACTGTGGGTTTGTTTGTTTTTCCGATGCGCCAGGGACACAGAGACGGAAAATAAAGGGGAAGAAAGAAAGTAGATGAAGAGAAGTAGGGAAAAAGGTTAAGAGGGAGAGGTTAAGCTGAAGATACAAGAAAGGAAGAGAAACAAAAAAAACATAAGAAAACATCAGTCTCCCTCCACACCAGCACGACAGCAGGGAGAGAAAAAAAAAACGACAAAACAAATCAAACAATGCGAACTGAGAACTACACATTCGCAACCCACAAACAGATGTTTGAATACAATAACAACGACACTGAAAGGCTCATGGTACCGATAATTGCAAGATTTAGTAATGGTAACCTAAGCCCAAGAATATATCTGTAAACACCGGAATCCCCACACCTGTGTGTGTGTGAGTGTATGAGCATGCTGGTGCATATTAGGATTCTCCATATGAGTGTTCAATAGCTGCTGTGAGGAGCCATCGATCTGCCTCCCAGGAATCGGCGCAAACACGAAGGTGATCGGAGCCATAGAAACCCAAAGGACCCTCAGAGCACAGGAGCCCCAGGCGGATCAACGAAGGGCTGACCGCACCCCCAAGAGGAGCAGAGGAGAGCCCGGAGGAACATCCAGGAGCTACAATGCAGGAACCCAGGGGTCTGCAACAACATGCACACAGGCTCCGCCAGCAACCAGCTACACCAGGGCGGATGCAGCCATGGGCCCGGAGGGCATGGGCCCAAGGGCGCCCCACCCCCCAGCAGGGACCCAACCAGGGACCGGCCGACGAGGGCCGCCAGGCCGCAGGGGCGATGGCCAGCCAATGGCCGAAGTGTGCCGCCGCCACCCCAGGCCAATCCTCACAGCCGACATCCCAATCGCCCTCCGGCCTATGCGAATAGCCCCAGTGGACGGACAGCATCTCCAGGCCAAGACCAGCCAGCACCCATACACCGAGCTCAACCAGCTCCCGAATCTTACTCCTGCACACCGCAGCACCAAGCATGCAACCAAGGTCAACCAAACCCACCAATGAGCCGACCAAGCACGAAGCACAGAACAGAAAAACCAAGTGGAGACGCCGGACCCAACCCTTCTTCTGCATCTTTTGGTCTCATGTCTCTCATCTTTCTTTTGGCAATGCCCCATGGGTTCTCTATGGGGTTTAGATCAGGCGAGTTTGCTGGCCAATCAAGAACAGTAATCCCATGGTCTTTGAACCAGCTTTTGGTACTTTTGGCAGTGTGGACAGGTGCCAAGTTCTGCTGGAAAATGTCAGCATCTCTGTAAAGGTCGTCTGTGGAAGGAAGCATGAAGTTCTCCAAAATGTCCTGGTAGACGGCTGCATTGACTCTGGACTTAATAAAGCACACTGGACCAACACCAGCAGATGAAATGGCTCCCACAATTAACACAGACTGTGAAAACTTCACAGTGGACTTCAGGCATCTTGGATTGTGTGCCTCTCCATTCTTCCTCCAGACTCTCGGACCTTGGTTTCTAAATGAGATGCAAAATATGCAGTTATTTTTGTCTTTACCCCAGGTAAGATGCTTCTGACGTTTGTTGTTCAAGACCGGCTTGACAAGAGGAATATGACATTTGAAGCCCATGTCCAGGATCCAACTGTGTGTGGTGACCAACTCCAGCCTCAGTCCACTCCTTGTGAAGGTCTCCAACAATTTTGAATGGCCTTTTCCTGACCTTCCTCTCCAGGCTGCGGTCATCCCTGCTGCTTTTGCAAATTTTTCTTCCACACTTTTCTCTTCCACATAACTTTCTATTAATGTGCTTTGATACAGCACTTTGGGAACATCCAACTTCTTTTGCGATTGCCTTTTGAGGCTTTTGCTCCTTATGGAGGGTGTCAATTATGGTTAGCAGTCTTCCCCATGATTGTGATTCCTACTGAACCAGACTGAAAGACAATTTGAAGGCTCAGGAACCCTTTAGAGGTGTTTTGGGTTAATTAGTTGATTAGAGTGTGACACTTTGAGTCTAAAATATTAAACCTTTTCACAATATTCTAATTTTCTAAGATTTTGAAATTGGGGTTTTCATAAGCTGTAAGCCATAATCATCAAAATGATCACAGATAAAGGCTTGACATATCTTCTTTTGCATTTAATGAGTCTATGTCATATATTAGTTTCACATTTTAAGTTGTATTACTGAAATAAATAAACTTTTCCATGATATTCTATTTTTTTAGTTTCACCTGTATGATGACCCCACTCACTGGAGCTGTTACTCAATTGTAATAGAATGCCACCAGAACCGTGTAGAGTAGAGCCATGTCAATCCACACTATAGGGGTGCTAGTGGAAAACAGCCATATGTGTTCTTAAACTAACTGTCCAATTATCAAAGTTAAATAAAACAGCTATGGATTAAGTTGTGTGGAATTAATTTTAAAAAATGTCTTGATCGTCCACTGATTTTATAGCTATAAAGGATTAAGATGTAGGTTTGCCTCTGATCACAAAGGATATAATTTGTTTTCAAATTATATTATTTGGAAGTGTCTGTGTGTGCAGAAGCTTGTCAACAAACTGCCAGGGGAAACTGTAAAGAATTAAGTCATCCAATTACCACTGAATGTGTGTAGTCAAGACGAGATTTACTCGAGCGTGCTATTTTGCTTCAGGCTAGGTGTCAGGTCGAAAGCTAGGTAAAGCCGGTTAATTCAGGCCAATAAGGCAAAGTCATGCTGACTTTCAAAAAGCAATGTTGAATAATGGCTCAGTTATTATGAGATCATAAACAATTTCTACATTAAACCAAAAGACCATGAAAAAACTAAATACTACAGAGTATTTAAAACATTTTAGCATAGTTCCTTAGAAAGGTATTCACACCCCTTGACCTAATTAACCTTTTGTAACATTACAACCCCCATCTACACTGTACAATGTTGTTACTTGGATTTTATCTGATAAATCAACACAAATCACCAAATAATTTTGAAGTAGAAGGATTGTTTTAACAGTTTTCCAAATCTTTTCACCTATGCAAATCTGAAGCGTGGATTGAAGTAAAATCCAGCTACCAACTTCATTCAGAGATTACCTAATTAATAAATAGAGAACACCTGAGAGTAATTTCATCTTAGCATACATACTGCTCTTGCGATGAGGTCACAGAGGTTTGTGATGAGAAGGAAGCTTTAGTTGACTGTAAACCATAAGGCAATGGACTCGTGTAGGGGGGCACAGTAAACATGTAGAAGAAGGGGCTGTCATCAGATGAAACACTATGTGCAGAAGAAAACTAACACTAACACAGTTAGAATGGTTTCGCAGAACATCAGCTGTGCTAGGATAGACAACTGACAAGCGTTGATGTGGCTGTTTCCCAGCAACAGCAAGAGGATCTTGCCACTTATAGCTCCGGATCTGAGACAAAAGCAAAATGTTTCAAGAGTTTTTAACTGTACAACGCATGTCCCAATTGACCAGATCCCCTCTTTATATGTATTTTTTTCTGTGTGATTACAAAACAATACCCTTAATAAAAAACAGCTTCTGGCTTCAGTTACACATTTTAGTTTTGTGTAAATTTTTTTTCTTCCTATTTTAATACCAGGATTACCCATCAAATTCATGTATGACATAATTTGTTTACTGATGAGACATAATATTATGAGCACTGAGAGTTAAAGTGAATGAAACTGAGTATCTTTTCATTGTGATACTGGTTAGGCTGGGATATATGTGGCAGCAAAAGAACATTTTGTCCTAAATGTTGATGTACTATAAGCAGTATACCTGGAAAGGTTGTGATGGCTAAACGACTGAGTCATAGCATCTCTGAAACTGCAGCTCTTATAGTGTGTTCCCTTCCTGCAGTGGACAATATCTATCAAATGTGCAGCAGTGGTGGACCAGTGTCAGGTTAATGATGCACGTGGGGAGCAAAGGCTGGCTTGTGTGGCGCAATCCAACAGAATTCCTAAAGAAGTTAATGCTGGTTCTGACAGGAAGGGGTATCAATATTGCAAATGGGGCTGCAGAGCTGCAGACCAGTTAGGGTGCCTATTTTGAGATATGTCCACTTTCAAAAATACCCACAATGGGCATGTTGGCATCAGAACTGGACCATAAAGCAAAGGACAAAAATGGCCAGCTTTGATTAATTATGGCTGGTGTGTGTGTGTGTGTGTGTGTGTTGCTGACCGCAATGGAAAATGGGAAGGAGACAAACCAGTGGAGGCAGTGTAATGGGCAATGCTCTGCTAGAAAACCTTGGGTCCTGCAGTTGATGTGGGGGTTACTTTGACACATACCCCCTACCTAATTGTTGTAGACCATGCACACCCTAACCTGGAAACAATACTCCCCAGTGGCCTTACAGGGTCAGGTGGATTCTATGTGACTTTGTCAGGACTGTTTTAGAACTGTTTTAGGCCTGATTAGTGCGTGGTTATGCTGGACATTATTGAAACTCTATCAATATACAACATAAAATATATTATAATAGGTCATCCTGCAATAATAACAACAAACTTTGAACACAAAGCTCCAAAACTGAAATAATGAATGAGATGTATTTGCCTGTTTGAACTATAATTCATGTCCGAAAGCATATGTAAATGTTGCATATCAGTACATATCATTGCATTTTAACTGCAGTAAACTGTTGGTTATGTTCCAGAAACATTTTTCTTCTTCATATTGACCAGCTACATTGCAATAAGTAACTTTCCAGAATATGTGCATCTATCTGTAAGAGCAGCTCTGTATTGGACGGTGTTAATGCAGTGAAGCAGTCCTCATTTAGCTGCGGGAATCCAAGCATTGACCCCTGGTGCTCCCCGGAGACCGCTTTTGAAGAGCCGCATGTCTTTTAATGTGTATATTTGTCTCCATGTGTAAATAGATGCGCCCCCTACAGGCGGCCCCGTCTCACTCCTCCTCCGTCTATACTCCACTCTCTGACTCCGCAACTCCTCATTCACTAGAAGATGGCGGACTGCGCTCCACTATTAGATGAGGAACTCTCGTCCTTTGTCTTCAGTTACCTGACAGAAAACTCCGGTAGCCAGGTAAGATATCAGCCTGGGAGAGTACACGGAACGTCGGGCTTTGCAGTGCGGGGCGCGTCTCTGCACGTCGCCGGCTCTGGCGCACGCTGTGCCCCGCTGATGGAAGCCTCTCTCTGGGCTGCTCAGCAGCATCTCCCCGGCACAGTGCAAGCCGGCTTCTCGCTCTACATTCATGTGTGAGTGCGTGGGTGTGTGTGTGTGTGTATACGTGTGCAGCCATCTACAATGACTTGATGTCTGGCTTTCACGTGTCTTGGAGGAAATGTCATCAGCCATCGGCAATAAAGGAATTTGATGGATGAAAATGAATACATGTTTGGGTGTTTGTGCTGGAAGCGGAAAGCAGCCGGTGTGCTCCTGCTCGGTCGGGATTATTTGGTATGCAGAGGAGCGCTTTGGAAACTTTAGACGCATTCTTGAGCGAAGTTTTAAATTTCAGTGCCGGGGACTCGGAACACGTGGTGCGCCTCTTCATACGTGGAGGAAGCTGGAGGATTATTATATATTGGCGTAATAATTGGCTTCTGGGCTGTTTTTTTTTATGTGTGTAAAGAAAGGCGGATGTGTGTGTTTTCAAATCCATGTGTTGGACCCCTTGTTTTCGTTTATACACTAATCACATTGATTGAAGAGGTCCCTTCTTGTGGCACTGCAAGGCATTAATGCTGTGTAATGTTATTGATCCACTTCATTATGAAGCTTATTGTCACGGCACAGTACAGCGGGTTTAGAGCGCTGGGGGATCTTTGGATCTCCAGCGTCAGATCTATGCTGGCTGGTGGGAGCGCTCCAAAGTTGAGTAACACCTTTCCCACAACGCCTTCACGGTCATTTCATTATTGTCAGACTTTGTTTCCCAAAACCTGCATGAATATGAGTAGACGTGGCTCTGGATCCGCCGAGAAAGTTGGTGCGGTTTTACGTTTTCGTAACGGTTTGCGTAATCGCTTGTGAACGCTTACAAAACGCGTCGCGGTGAAAACCTGACTAAAATCTACTAGATTCTTGGACCGTGTGTCTAAAAGGGTGATTATCGTGACAGCCTGTTAACCAGCTATCTTAGGGAAATCAGCGAAGATTTGTTGACTCTTCTCTAATTTAAAGACGCAACATCCGAAGATGTATCTCATCCGAGGTTGTCTGCAGGAAAAGCCCCCCTCAGGGGTCGGTCACTGTCAATCCAGGATCCGCAGCACCGTGTGACATAATTTCATTGCGGTGATTGTTTTTGGTCTGGATGATGCAGGGTCATCGCGGGATATGATGCTGCCTGCGTGTGGGTGGGTGGGAGGTATCGGTGTTGCAGTTGATGAGGAGAGGGGGGTCTGTCACCGCTGATTGGCAGCCCTGGCAGGTTGAAATCAGTGCGTGGATGAATGTAGGGAGACTGTGGGCTATTTATAAGCTTTAGCAGTGACATTTTCCTACACATAACACATACTGTAGATGTGAGCCATCTTGATGTGATGCATATTAAAGAGAGATGAGAGAATGCAAAAGAGGGCCTTTGTTATATTGCGGAACATAATGTTACACATAACTCAGCTTTGATATTCATGAATTCTCACTGGAATGTATCACCTATTTAGCCTCTTAAATTGATTTGCAGCACAGCTGCAACAATATATTGAATCACAGTTATCAAACAGTATCAATTCACGCAATATTTCAATTCCAAAGCACTGTGATATTTGATAGGCTACCATTATTCCATCAGCCATTGATTCAAACTGCTTGCCAACAATCCCAATATGAGGCAGGACACCAACTGTTCAAGTGAATTACACTGATCATCTCCTCATCATGTAGCCCATAAGTGGATGGGAAATATTAGGAAACATTTTTTTCTCAAAGTTGGAAAAATCGGCAGGCTTAAGGGTTTGAGTTATTTCCTCAAAGGCAAGATTGTGACCCCTGTACGACCGGGTCTAATTGTGTCCGAAGCAGCAGCAGCTCTCTTTTGGGCTGTTCCTGTTCTGCACGGATCAGTATCTGTAAGAAGTGGTCCAAGGACTGAACAGCAGTGAGCTACGAAACACAGCGGTAGCAGCATCACGCTTTTGTATAGCAGGGACAGAAAAGCTAGACAGAGTTGATGGGCGAATTAAAGGAGCTAAATACAGGAAGATCCTGAAAGAAAACCTGCTATGCTCTGCAAAAGGCTGGTTACAGGGGTTAAGGTTCACCTTCCAGGTGGAACACAACCCTAAACATATAAACAGAGCTTCAATGGAATGGTCAGATCAAAAAATATTCATTTATTGGAATGGCCCAGTCAGAAAAAAATACCTAAATCCAAATTAAAAAGTGTGGAACGACTTGAACTCTAATGTTCACAGATGCTGTTCATCCAATCTGAGTTTGATATATTTTGCAAAGAAAAACTGGAAACAAGTCTCTGGATGGGCAAATCTGGTATAGATTATATTAAGAGAGGCCCTTGTTGGTCATAATGTTTTGCCCTGATTGGTGTACATTTGACCAGTTAAACTGGTTTCACTTTAATGTCCTTTATACCCGCACCTGATCTAGATCTGAGTGACCGAGATGCTCAGTGAGTGTGGTGGAGATTTTATGATCCAAAAAAATAATAATAATAACACCAGAGAAGTAAATGTGTGTTATTTGTAATCGATTTTATTAACACAGAATTAAACAAGTTTTTAGTTCCATTTAGATAGAAATCTCTAATTTCTAATCGGCAATATAACGTCAGAATTTTTTTACACTGTACAAAATAGGGGGCACCCCCCTCCCCACTGACTGTTTATGTAAAATTGGAATAGAAGATCTATTCATGGCATAAATTATAGAATTTTGTTGTCTTTATCCTTTTCCTCCCCAAGTGAAGTGGCGCCCTGGGCGGTGAGTTCTATCACCCAAATTAAAAAACACTATTGTGTATCAGGTTACCGCTGCTTTGAATAAAACTCAGCTTGCACACCAAAAGAGTGAAAGAAATGGTATGCTGAATCGTTTCTGTGCAAAAATCACGTGTGCTTTACAAACCCACACAACCAAACATCAGTCAACCAGTAGAAGGGATTTGGAAATGCATATCGTGCTGAGCACAAGGGGGAAAAATAATGCACAAGACTCCTAATACACATTTCGATTTGGAAAGATGTGACTATAAAACAAAGGTATATTCACGCTGTGCAGGTCCAATAAAGGAGGTGGATGTGGAATGTAAATGGGACAACTGTGAGGGAGAAAAGTGCTCAGATGGAAATAGGCATGCTGTTACGTCTGCGCAGCGGTTTGCTCGGAGGCTTTTAATGCACGATTGCTGCTAAGTCCTTGGCTGGCACGGAAGAGGGAAGATCAACTTGAGTCAGAAACAGAACCAAACTGTGCGCTGTATCGCAGTGTGAAGTCCTTTCTTCGTGTGCAGTCTGATAAGGTTATTTGTAGTGGAAATGGCACACTAATATGTTAATATTTACTCCTGGTTATTAAGGCAGACTTATTGCTTTCTTTTACTCCCGGCCGCTCACTGTGTGTGTGTGTGTGTGTGTGTGTGTATTTGGTTTGTGTCTATAAAAGACACACATTCGCCCCTGCCGGCTGGTTTTTGTAGTACTCTATCCTCGTGACTGGTGTTACAGAACTGCCCTGCTGCAGTCATGTGAGTTGTAGTGGAGGGAGGGGCGGAGGGACGCGTCACCCTGACGTAGTGGAGGGATGGGCTGTCTCGCCTCCCTCCCTCCTCCTCTTCCTCCTCCTAACATGTGACTGCTTCCTCTTCTCGCTGTCTCTGTAGTTCTCTCTCACACATGCACACAGTAAACAAGCATGCCACAGTTTGCCTCATTTTTTTTCTTCTTGTTTGTTTCCCACACACACCTCCACATATGTCAAAATAAATTCCTGTTTGGGTTTAGATTCCATTTCTACAAAGCTAGACAGGATTTGTCCTTCCAACAAACTTAGCTTGTTGCTTTTTTAGGACTTTTTCTGGCAATATTTGCAGTATTCAAACTCTCCAGAGTTATTTATCATGCTTTGTCTTCCAGATGACACACACTACTGCCTATATATGTTGTATTGTGTCTTTGTCACCATATCTTCAAGTTTTGAGCATTTGCCAATTCATCAGTTAAAACAGAAGTATGACCATTGTGGGTTGGTCTCTCACAGAAAATCTGCTGTCGCCTCCGGGTGGAAGTGATGGTTTCTTGAAGTTTCTGCAACTTTGGCATTTCAAACATTCTCCTTGCGAAATCACAAAGTCTTTGACGACATGCTCCTGCAGATGCTGCTGCTGACGTCAGCGTGTTTCGGTTTTTAACACAGGGAGAACATTTAGATACTTAGCAACACTGCACATGTTTAAATTAAGCATCAAAGGGTCTGATTTCACAGTTATGCCTCGCAGCCTTTTAAGATTGTGAAAAACCCTAAGATGAATCTGGAAGTGTCAGCTTGAAGTCTTTTGTGCAACAACTCTTCTGCTTTTATTGATGAGTAGGTCCATGACAATAGTAGGTCAACTTAAAAACGTTGAGTCAGGCTTTTAAATCAGAACTGAAAGTGAAATATGACGTTGTTCTTTTTTTCAGTTGGTCTCCTTACACTGGAAACGTTGGTTTTCAGGTCTTTGTAGTTGATAGGAAAGACAATCAAGTTTTACATTGAACCATATCAGAGGTTGATTGAAATGATTAACTCCATAAAAGACACCATATTTTACAAACTGTATTCAAATTCTTTATAAAAATCTATGAATAGATTTGAACATTTTACCCTCATGGTTGATAATATGAAGATATCTTTCTTACACAAGCATGGTCATTAGGCAGCACAATAATGTTAAAAACACAACAAAAAATCTTCCTCTATTTCCCTTGTTTTGAATAACTTCTGTCATTTCTGTCTTTGCCTTGCCTTTTCTTGTAACCTGTTGCTTGACAACTACAGTGGCAGAAACAGACACACATCAAAGTGTTTCAGCAGTTGTTTTTACCTGTCTTAACAAAGCAACACGTTGGATAGAAAACAGCTTGGTGAATTACTAACATCTTGTGGTTATGGTTTTAATAGTGTGCTACAACCAGTTTTTCCCATGCACATTCACCACTTCACCAAATCTTACCCAAGTTTTACACCTTTGGTATGCATTTGGCTGAATTTCCCAACTTTACGACCATAAAGGATATTTCTATTCTATTCTATTCTAACAAAATTCTAGAAAAATGCACAACATTATTTTATTTAAATAGAAATACAATAGTTATTCCAACTGGTTGAAAAATAGATAACAAATAAACATTAAACAATCACTCGCCATATGTAGTATTTAAGTGTTTATTGCTGAGTTTATTATAACCTTTGGCCACCCAACAAGCTGATATTGGCTGCTTAATTACTCAGGTTAACAATTGGATTAGCAAGCCTGCACTCTGCTTAACAGACGTATCATTCATAGTTTAACAAATGTAGATAGAAGTGCTAGCACAGTACAAAATGTGCTCATATTAACTTAATATTAGAAAAAGATGACCATTATTATCCAATGACAAAATGTATTGGAAGAATTGTAACTTATCAAGTTTTAATTGTGTTGTCATTTTAAAGAATGCCGTCATGTTGTTGGAGTTGCAAACCTGCTGCTTCGCTGGAGGTCTAATTTCAAACTGACCCGACTAAACCCCCGAAGAAGTCGCTTCAGATCACAGAAGGCTTCTCAGACCTCTCTCAGGGGTAATCATTGACCGGGTGTCCAGGGTCGCTCTCAGCCCCCTCGAGGAGGGGGGGGGAACGGGACTTTAGGGGAGATCAGTCCGACTTAACATCAGCAACACATCCTGCTTTGACAGGACACAACCGGCTATGGGACACATGCTGGTAAAATATTAGCCGTGGCACGTCTAGTTCACTTTGCTGTTCAAGGCACCGATTGGGCAACTTCACTTCACGACTGAGGAAGTCCCATGCGTTTACAGAGCACACGTGTTATTTTCCAATAAAAAGAAGGTGAACTCAAAAGTATTTTTTGCCTCTCTGAGGACCATACAGTAGGACAACCAATCAGTCGTGAAGTAGTACTCTCAAATTGTACGAAACCTTTTTTTGTCAAAGTATTCTTTGGATACTTGAAAACCATAGCCACATTTGTATCCATAGATACTGTGGACTTCTAAAATACTTTCCTGCATACTTAGAAAATGTGGTTATAAGGATGGTTTGTGTTCTTTTAAAGCACTTTGAGTTGCCCAGAAATAAAAATAAACTTACCTTGCATTGAAAGTGCTTTGGTTTAAAGTTGCAATGCAAAAATCAAACTTCCAAGAAAGATGGGGTTTGCTTTCAAGAAGTCTCTCTTGATTAATTATTGATCAGCTGTACCAAAGTATTTTTCAGTAAAAATCTGAAAAATATAGTGCTTTTAATGTTAAGTTATATTAATAGGATGCCCTTTATCGTTGGTGTTCCACATCGAAATCTGAGTATTTTTCAACTTTGTTGATTATTTAGTTTTTTGGTAGGGATGCACCGATACTGATACCGGTATCTGGTATCGGCCTCGATACCACATTTTCTAAAGTACTCGTACTCGTTAAAAGTCCCACGATACCGGGGACCGATACCACGGTCTGAGAAATGTCTATGTTTGAGCGGCGTGTAAGGGGTTAATCACAGGCGCCGAGTGCCCGCCCCCAGGCCCCGGCTGCAGCTCAGAGCGGGGAGAAGGCAAGGCGAGACGAGACATGTCAGCCGTGTGGAACTATTTCAAGGTGAATGAAGACGACAAAACAAAGGCGGACTGCAAATTGTGCTCAGCGAAATTGTCCAGAGGAGGCTAAAAAGGTAGCGCATTAAACACAAGTAATTTAATCAAGCACCTAAAATCCCAACACGACGAGTACAAAGAGTTTACCCACGCTTCTAAACCAACACAACCCACGCTACAGCAAACTCTTGCAAGACGAGAGAAAATGTCCAGAGATAATCCACGTGCTGTGAAAATAACACAGGCAATTATCGAGTACATTGCATTGAGTGACCAGCCACTCTCCGAGGTAGAAAATGTGGGATTCCTGCGTCTCCTCCATGTTCTGGAGCCTAGATATGATGTCATCAATATAATTATTTACTCTGTAATATGTTGCATACAATATGCTTTTCATTTTAAATAAATGTTCTTAATTTAAAACTAGTCCCTTGTTTATATTATTATATGACTAAAGCTGTTACCTGTAAATTTAAATCATGTTTTTCTTAAGTACTCGGTATCGGTATCGGCGAGTTCTGAAATGCAAGTGCTCGTACTCGTTTTCCAAAAAAGTGGTATCGGTGCATCCCTAGTTTTTGGATCACTGACAGAGCGTATTGCCAAATGTGCACTAATTTAAAGATGATTAAAACACCTATTCACAGGTTCTGGCCTCTGGGCTCCACTAGAATAGGCTTTAAAACCAGTGAAACCAGTTTTAGACACGTGGATCTTAACCATAGTCTGTTTAGATGCCAAACAGAACTTTCTATAGCCCTCATACTTGGGAACCAGGTTATCCTGTCCTGTTTCAGATAAGCAGTGACACAGTCTTCTACTGACTGCATTCAGTAGATTGCTAGACTTAGCATAATAGTATGATTTTGAAATGATGGACAGTTTTATGGACTCATGGTTATCCTGCTAGAGTTACAATTGCGTTGTCATTTTCAAATAAATTGACCTGTTTTTATTTCTATTTCAAGCCAATTAAAAATGACCTTGCTTCTAAGGTGTGCATGCATTGTTTTTCTTCGCTTCTGTTTGCTAATAGACAAAACAATTTGGTTGAAGTGAAAATAAGTTTTATACCACATCTGTGTTTTTTAATTTGGAGATAAAATTCTATGTCATTTGTTGCTGTCAGTCGAATGGGGCCTGAAAGGCAGTTGGCACATCACCTTCCTTGTCTAGGCTGATAAATATGCGTTAAACTGGTTGGTGACTGAGGAGTGAAGGCTCCACACAGACAGCAGACAGACGAGTATAGATATCAAGGCTTTATGGATCCTTCCAGGTGTGATGAATGTGTTGAATACAGATGTAACTGACAGGGTTCAATATATATTCTGTCCCGAGGTGCTCTCTGCTTTTCAGTGAATTAGGCTTGTCGCTGCCTCTCGGCTGCATTTCCTTTTGGTGCGTTTGTGTCCACGGTCCCGTGTTACATTCCCAATTCCATGCCATTAGCTTTCTTGCTGTTCCTCTCCTGTCTGTGCGAGTCGTGATGTGCAGTGCTGCAGTGCAATGTGTTCAGCCTGCAGCCCCACGGTGACTCACCTGTCCCTTCTGTCACTATGCGCTGCACACCATCACAAGCAGCTCTTGACTATAATCACACAATTATTTGGAAACAGTGTCCAAAATGGCCCTTACTTACTTGTTTTGTCTTTTTAAATATTTGAATATAGCTGGTGATGGTACAATTAAGGCCTGAAGCAGTCCAAGATCCATCATGTCGGAGACAGAATAATGTGTCCACCTGACGTAAAGTACGAAAGTAAAGTGAGAAACTTTAGGTGCATTGTTGTCCAGCTGTCAGACTTATGGCTTATGGATGTTGCATCCTATTTTTGCTCAGTAACGTTAAAATAGTCACTGGCCTTGGTTAAGCGCCCCATTATAGTGCTTTACACTCGATGAAAATCCCTCCATTATTGTGAGCAATGTAAGTTTGTTGATGTTTGACTAATTCCCTTTGGGTCTATGTTATTCTGTGATGATGTTGGGAATATGTTTGCTTCCTCTGAGATCCCTCTGAGGTTCATCAGGCATCCTGCTCAGACACAAGGGGCCCATGCTCCTGTTAACTATGCTCCTAAACTCTGTGTGTGTTGCATGGATCTTTCAGCCCATCACGTGTTTGGCTGTTGCTAGCTACCACGCTAGCAGAAGCAGGTTAGATGGAGGGGGTGTTCAATAAATAATTAAGAGGTGATTCATCAGCTGCTCACTCAGACTTTCTCGGCATCACAGCAAAAATCCATGCAGGCAAACTCTCCTTTAGATCATGCAATCCCGGATTCAATCTGGATTTCTGTCTCTTAGAATTCAGATTATTATTGTGTCGTCTTTCTTTCTCTTTAAACACAGTAGCTATTCTATTTCCTTTTTGTCTGAGATTCTTATCTGGCATTATAAATAGTATTGTCAGTCTTTCTGGTGCCTAACATGGCCTCTCAAAATTCAACATCACTGAAGCTATAATATTACGATACTTTTCTCCTACTCAGAACCTCCAACTTCTTAACTTAGAAGTTGTAGATCAGAGATTTTGCCTTATCCATGCCTTTATCTTTAGTCGGATTGATTACTGCAACAGCATCTTCACAGGTCTGCCTAAAAAGTCAATCAGACAGCTGCAGCTGATCCAGAACGCTGCCGCTCGCGTCCTCACTAGAACCAGGAAAGTAGAGCTAATCACCCCAGTTCTAAAGTCCTTACACTGGCTCCCTGTAGCTCAGAGAATAGACTTTAAAATACTTTTACTAGTTTATAAAGCATTACATGGCTTAGCACCAAAATGTGTTGAAGACCTGTTGTCACGGTACCAACCACCAAGACCACTCAGGTCCTCCAACTCTAGCCTACTAAACATCCCTAGACTCAGAACTAAACATGGAGAAGCAGCTTTCAGTTTTTATGCTCCCCTTATGTGGAACAGACTTCCTGACGAGTGTAGAGCTGCTGAAACTCTGAACTGCTTTAAATCGAGACTAAAAACCCATCTGTTTAGAATTGCCTTCGAGTAAATGCTTGATGTTATATGTATGAAATGTGTTCATGCTGTCTTGCTTTTTTTTATCTTTCTCTTGCTTTATTGTGTATCATGTGTAATGTGTTTCTTTTATTTGTATTTTTTAAATCACCAAATCATGTAAAGCACCTTGAATTGTCCTGCTGTTGAAAGTGTGCTATACAAATAAAATTGCCTTGCCTTGCCTTGCTTTGCCTTATTAAGGGAAAGCCGTTGGCTTACTATTTATTAACTTTTCAGGAATGCATTAACCAAGTTGTTTTGTAATATGGCAACTCGACATGTCTCGACCTTCCACTGCTGTCTGCTCAGTTTTAAACCATTGATAGTGTTCTTGTAAATGTGTGACAAAAACTGCTGATTGATTTCTAATAATTGCACTCATAGCTGTAAAGAAACATGATTAGCAATTTATTTTTCTTGCATTATGTCCTTTAAGTACAATTTTATTCAAGATACATCAGTCCACGTAAGAGCAAATTTCCATTACACCATTGCTATGTCCAAAAGATATAACAAGGTATAAAGCATATATGCTCCTAATCAAATGCAGTTGATTAACTGACCACCAGCAAGTCTGTCCATCACTATAAAGCCAGGAGGACAATGATCCCAAACACAGAACATCTGCAGCAGAATAGCCAAAAAGAAAAGAATCCAGGTGTTGCAATGGCTCAGTCAAAGTCCAAACTCTTGACAGACTGATAAAGTCATACAAAAAAAACTATTTACTGTGATCTACTTCAAGTCATTGCTACAATAGATGATCTATAACTTATGAAATCATGTGCTCTTTTTCTTCTTGTTTACCTAACCATGTCTGTGATTTCTTTCAACAAAACCTTGTAAAATTAAATGTTGTAAGATTGTGTGTTGTATGATTGCCTTCAATTTTTGTCCATAGTAGTTTTGCAAAGTTATACTTATAATCTCATGTGATTCCAATTTTGCAGGGGAGTAATCAGAAGGTGTATGCTAATTAAAACATAGCACAGTTGATTTAATTAAATCTTGATGGATACAGTTTTAATGTGCAGAAGTGGTGTGATTATTGCTAAAGAGCCAGACTCATTAAGTCCTTGCTGGCAGTCCTGGAAGACTGATACGGTCTATCCATCTGTCAAGATCAGATGCAGTTTCTTCTTTTAATCATTTGGCTTTGTCTTGGTATCCCATAACAGAGAACAGTAAGGTTCTCGGGCAGTGTTAACCTTTAGCCCACTTTCCAAATAGGGATAAACGGTGCAAGCAAAAGCTTACAGACCTGCGTGGTTTAGGGCAAAGCAGAGCTGTACATTATTGCTTTAGTTTTAATCAAACCAACATGAGTCCTGTTTTTGTTTCCCTTGAATTTATGTCAAACCCTCTTCAACACTAACCCGATCACAGAACAACCTCCAGTTTCATTTGAAAAGTCCTTGGATTGTGATTCACTTTTTTTAGTGTTATTGCTTATTTGGATTGATAGTTTGATCACTAATCTGTCTCATGGTCCCATAAATGCTGTTTGTAAAATTTTGCATTGTTACAGTAAGATTCTCTGAAAACTAGTTTACGTCCTCTCCTGCTTCCCATGCAGCAGGATTTCAAACAGTTGCTTTCTGTCAGGTATTGCAGTGAACAGCAAAAGGAAAGATGTTGGAGATATCCGGTAAGCAGAAAAAAAATCCAACATGACTGAGACTCGAGGGGAATTCAGATCCTATTAGGAATTCCTTATTGCATTTTTCCACCTTAATTTATATGAAAATCTATTCAGACTGTCGCCGTGTTGCAGGATGTTGCCGCTGTGACTCAAACTGGAGTGGGATGTGAAGATGTAAATTTCTCCATCTCATCTTTTGCACTCAGTCCAAGCTTTTCAGTTAGAGTTGTGATTCACTGGTATCACCTCTCTCCGTTTCCTCATGGTGCTTATTATTCTTCAAATTTATGCTTTTTATCTTTATGGACCACTGAAATCCACCTCAGAGGGTTTAAACATATTCAGTCTTTTATTGTTATATCATCTTTTAGACACTGTTTAACAGTGGTGAGCTGGTTAGGCATCTCGGATGGATCTGATAGAGCAATTCCCCTGCAAAGACCCCGATTCATCAGTGAGTCAAATTACAACAATTTGAGTAATTTATCATTTGCTAAAGTCATTGAGAAACTTCTTTGAATAAATCTTTTTGCTCCTTTCCCCTGTGACTGTAGGCCCCAGGCAGTCATTAGATATTTCGTACTAGTATTTGACGCTGAATAGGCTCATAAATGGCTAATTAGACACAAAAGTAATAATCTGAAATCCTGACTCTAAAGGTCTACTCTGTGCCCTCTTAGCATTTTACATTGTACCACATTTACAACAGTTTGTTTTCATATAAAACTAAAAATTAACAAATCTTTGCGTGAATGCAGGGTCAATATTCCAAGACGATGTCTTTTCTTTAGCCATGAAGACAATATTTTGTACTTTGCATGTTTTTAGAGATGTATTTGCAGCTGAAAATTCTCAGAAAATGTGAATATTACATAAGACCAACAGAACATAGTTTTTTAATTTAAAAATGGTATGTTTAGAACTACAGAATCATTAGAAAGATTGCTGACTTGACAGTTGTCCGACATATAGTCACGGACACCTTCACGAGGGTTGTGAGCCACAAGAGATCATTGCTACAGAAGCTGGATGTTCAGTGTGTTTTGTCCAAGCATACGTATAAATGGAAAGTTAAGAAGAAGGAAAAACTGTGGTGGAAAAATCACACAAGGAGCTTGAAAGGATTCTGAAGCATAGCCCACTCAGGGCTAACTCTGTCACATTCCAAATGGTACGTCACTGTCAAACCAGAAATAATGCCAGAAGCGGAGGAAAAGAACTAGATTGATGCTCAGTGATAGTGTAGATCCTTTTTTTCAGATGACTTTGCAGTGTAAAGTCAGTGCAGTCATCTACCAGGAAATTGTAGAGCACTTCTTGGTGACAAGCTTTATGGAAATGTTGATTTCATATTCAAGTAGGACTTGGTTAATTTGCCAAATGTACCAATAGCTGATTTAATGGCCATGGTATCACTGTACTTAATTGGCCAGTAAACTTGCCTGACCTAAACACCATAGATAATCTATGGATTATTTTTAAGTCTGTGGTCAGCTGTCCTGGCCTTTTAGGTATTCAGAGAAGGTCCTAAGTGTCTATGTAATGTAATGATTTCTGTCCAGTGCAGTAGATGGACATCCTTTTCAGGCCCCTGACTTTAAAAAAAAGAAAAAAATAAACGTTATTTTTTTATCGGTCCAATTCAAATTTTCTGATATGATGACTTCTTGTTTTCAGTAACTGTAAGCCATAACCATCAAAATCACCCAGAAATAAACATTTTAAACGTGTCACTCTGTGTTCATGAATACAATAAATTTTTCAATGATATTCACTTGTGTTGTACGTGCCCTTACCTAACCTTTATTTGTAATTTGTATTCATCACAACTGCTATGGTGGCTATATTGATAGTGTCAACATGAAAGTGCAGCTGTCATACCTTCCACACTCACAAAGACAAACTGTAGCTGTGCACACGACCTGAGGGAGGTAGGGAAGGGTTGAAGGAGAGGGAATTCAATCTCACCCTGCTGCTCAGGGCTTTGTAGTGAGGCAAGAGCTTGCTGGCTGCCCTAATTCTTTAAAGCTCTCCTCCACCGCTGCCTGATTTATCATGAGGGCAGCCACATGGGAAATGCCTTATTTTACGGCAGAAAGACCCATACCCAGGGTTATGTCTCTTTCCAAAATCTGAGATGGGTGGAAGATAAAAGAGATGCTGTAATCTTCCAACTCTCCAAGACTCTTGCTAGGTAGAAAACGTGACAAGCAAATAGCAGAACATACTTGTAGACAAAACTGATAAACCACTGTGTCTCTTCACTCCAAGTAATCCACTCGTCCTCCTGGATTAATGTGTAAGATTATGACCCATGCTCCACAACTTCAGAGATTACATGGTGCTTCCTGGAGTAATGCCACCCAGAGCTAAAGAGGAAGTGATGCAACATCAGTGAATATATTGCACTCCCTGTAGTATTTGCCTTGACTTTGCTTTTGGGAGTGCCAACCTGTAGATTCACACAATGCTGGAAATAGTTTGATTGGCTGCCAAAATGTAGAGATGTTTGTGGCAAGCAAACATTAAAGCGGTCAAATTGAGAAATAAATTTAATACATTTCTATTGGGTACTCAAAAGTTGACAATAAACTGTGATTACAAGCCAGTTTGGACTTATTTGCTGTGAGCACACAAGTCTTTATTGTTGCGGGTGTCTTAAGTCACAGTTTGGAAAAATATTCCTTAAAACACTTTATTTGAGATTAGGGATGGGCATTCGATTAAACTGTCTTCATCGATCATCGGGAGAATCAACGATCGATTTTCGATTAATCATTGACATTTTTATATTAAAATTCAGTGTTCATAGGCTATATTAAAATGCAGTGAGAATGAAAAAATAGGGTGTTTCCTCATTGAGATCTCTTGACACCTCTTGTGGCAGTTAAACGGAATTAATTTACGGTAGTTGCACAAAGAAAATAAGCAGCGGAGCCGACAGCTAAAAGACGATACTCTTTAACACAACTGACGCTCATATTTTTTTTCTATTCCAAAAAAGTAAAAAAAAGAAGAAAAAGTCATGTTAAACAATAACTTAATAAAAAAAAGTTTTATAGGTCCAATAGTTTTGTGTCACATTTGGTAAAAAGAGTCGAGAAAAAGGATGAGACATCAGCGTACCTAACAATGAATTAGGCTCATTAACAGCGTAAAAAAGACAAAAACCAAAGAAACCGTAACTTATATACAACTCTAGCTCCAGTCTACTGATTTTTGTTGAGAAAGATGAGCATGTTAACATACGCTGGGGTCAGAAGCGAAAGCAGACCAGGCTGCTGTTGCGTCTGACCTGCAGCGCCGAGATCACCTGCTGTGAGGGGACAGACGTCGCTGTGATACACATACCTCCGTGCTAACTTGCCAAGCCTCTGGAATCTGGTTTAATTCATTTTCCACCAGTCTGTAGGGGTGCAATTCAAGGGTGGCGGAGCCTCCCTCAGAAAGTAATCGGTGAGGAAGTTTCTCTGCTCGTTATGCATCACGGCTCCTCCGTGCTAACACCGACTTGATGCTAGGTTGAGACCAAGAGCAGGATGCTCCGGTTCTAACCAGGGTTGGAAGTGCGTTCAAGTACTTCTACACAGCTTCGCAGTGTTGGCAGTGAACCGAGACTTTTTTGTTTGTTTCTTTAGTCAAAGTGGTCCCACGCCACACTTTGCTGCGACCTCTTCATGACAATGCTGCTTTTGAAATACACAGAAACTGGCAAGAAACTGAGTCGGCCTGTGGGTTTTATTTTCATTCATCACCCTCGTGTGGTAAAGTGTTTAATTACTGCCACATAGCAAAATTAATTGCATTCCCTCAAAACTCGCACTACGCAACAGAACATGCGTTAATTGATCGGTTAAAAAAAATGTCATTGATGAAATTCTTAATGATCGTCGATTAATTATGCTCATCCCTATTTGAGATTAATCAAACCTTTTTATTATTTTTGCGGAAACTTATGTTTTTTTTGTTTTAGGGCCACCTTAGAATTAGAGAACCCTATATACCTCAATATATAGACTAGTCAAAGATGAACTTATCATTTTGTGATTTGTGAAACATTTTCTCCCATCAGTCCACATCCCAAAGGTGCTCTGTGGAATTGAAATTTGGTGATGATGAAGGCCATCAGAATACAGTGAAATCATTCATACATTCAAGAAATTAGCTTGACATGATTTGAGAGTTGTGACATGTTGCATTATTCTACTTGACGTAGCTATCTGAAGATTGATACACTGATCATAAGGGTGTGGGCATACTCTGCAACAATTGTCAGGTTGGCTGTGGCTTTTAAACAATGTTTTCTTGGTAGTGTGGCACCCAAAGTTTTCCAAAGAAATGCTTCTCACATCACTATACAATCAACACCAGACCACTTATTGTTCAAAGAACACATGTTGAAGAACATTTTGATTGGATGTTGGTCTTCATTAACACATAAGTTCTTAATGAAAGTACTCCTTTCCTGTGGGTTTGCAAATAGTTGGTGCATGAGGTAGCAATAACCTTTCTGTTTTTCAACCAGTACTTGTTCTAAGGGAAACAGTAAGAACTGGAATTAAAAAGGTGTTGGCTCCAGTTTAAGTATTGAAACCAGTTTGGTAGCTTTGCTCACCAGCACCCTCTATTGTCATAGAAAACAACATACTCCTTTGTTCCTAATAACAGGAAAGACTATTTAATGCAAGTCATAACATGACTTACATCAGACAATATTTACAATATTTGTGTTGTGAAAGCAGCAGTGATGAGACTAGTACTGATTTCAAAGATTATAGCAGAGTTTTAGAAGTAGTCTTGGCAGGACTAATAGAGTTGTAGTAGTAGTAGATGCAGCAGAAATATCTTTTCATGTGACTCAATGTTTTAGGAGTTTGGACACCTAAACGATCTCCATGGTAGTGGATTTTTATCTTAACTGAACCATTTACTGCCCCAACAAAGAGACAGGGGAGATAGAAAACGTTTCTGTTGCACCGAGAGATCTCTCAAGGGCAATGGTGTAAATGAGGGAAAAGGTTAAAGGAAATTTCCTTGGAATGGCGAAACAGTCCACAGGGATGAAAGGACACACAGTCACATGGGCAAATGCCAGCATGACATATATCTGGGGCAACAGTGTGCCACGGGAAGGCAAGCACAGACTGGTATGATCATGCACCTCTGCACACATACACACAGGTATCCACGCTTTGCTTTAAACACAGCCAATTACAAGCAGAACATTATTGGATGCGGTTCAGTGCAGTATAGCACACACACTTCTGCATTTACAGTTTAGTATTTCTACCCGTGCTTTACTCCACTTTTAAAGCTGTTTTATTTTTAGATTTAACTTTGTTGCTTCCTCAGATGAAAGGCCATTATTGTCTCTCTTTACCTCGGTGTGTGTGCTCCAGCAGGGAGGGACTGTTATAAATAGATCTGTTGGCTTCAAAGTGCACACCTTTCTGTCACATCATACACACTTAGACTTGTGGACGATCTCAGGTTCAGTCACAATTCCTAAAAGAGCTCCATGTGGGCTTGTTAAACGAATAACACAGAAGAACTGCTGACTAATGCTGTAACTCCTCAGATTTATTAAGTTACCACTCTGTAGAAATCAAAAACTTAATCACTCTGATTTTGTGATGTATTCTGATTATAATCTGATGTAATATCGCTGATAATTCCAAATGATGAATACATTAGAGTGGTGTTTCAGTAATTGGCTCAGGAGGCTCTGTGGAGCTTAGTGATAGAAAGTTTAAAGGTGTGTGTGAGTGTGCTGCAAGCAAGCAGGTCTCTACCTGCACTGTATTTAGGTACCGATAGAGGTGGGTGAGGCTGGTGATGTCCATTGGGGGGTGTCTTATACATCCACACTGGCAGACACATGTCAGCATTCATACCAAGTGCTAACATGTGGGCACACGTTCCTAGCTAAACAAGCATCCAGTTTCTTGTTTTCGGCCTGGGAATTTCCATCTTCTTCCCGCGGTTTTGTGAAATTGTACTCCTTTATTATGTTTTCATATCTGTCTTGTATCCGAGCATGATTTATTTCCACCTCCCTTTATTCATCAGCCTACTGCTCATTGACCTACATCCCGAAGGCCGCTTAGGTTTGCTTGATCGCAGCTCAGTACCATGGTGATATGGCATTATACACATACATGCCGCACATGCATCCAGTACTGCTTGAGCAACCAAAATCTGCTGTTGGGAAGTACAGATCTGCTTCAGGATGCTGCGAAGTCAAAGCCATTATCTGTGTTATTACATTTTATTGCCTTTATCTATTACAACAGGCAGTAAAATGTTACATACACAAGTGGTCAGACATTGCTTGAACTCTAGATGGTGTGGGTTATGAACAGTGATGCGTTGTGGTGTTTCGTTTTTATTAAACTTTGTCAGACTTTTTCTGTAAAAAGCTTGGTGAATTGATGCCCAATATCAATGATTTTGGATAAATATGTAAATATGTTGCCATAAGAGGGTTCATTCAATATACCACTTCATACACTCCATGACTGGTGTATTACGGGAAACTCAAAACCATCCTGAGTACTGCTAAATAAAAAGAAGAGGTGGATATTTAACCTCCTGCATCTCAGCTAGCCATTCTTGCATTGCATTGGTGTGGAGTAGTTTAGATAATAGCCTAATCTGTCATCTGTTTTGACACTTCTGCCAGTCCTGTTCTGGGTGATCCCATTGACTGATGCATTCTTTGTTGGACTTCACGTCCATGGTACATGTACTGTAAATCCCTCACTACAGGGTATGTGTATGTCACTTATGGCTTGTAAAGAAGTTAGCTTTATGTTTCCAAGTTTCCATGTCTTTCTCAAACTTTGAAGCTGTCAGTATTTCATCTTCATTCTTTGTCATCTGTACATACAAACCATATTGCAACTAAACTATGAAAATGTTTTCTTTTACATCAGTACATCCAACATGAGACATTAAAATGAAATCAAAACAAAAGTTTGAAAATCTGTCATTGCTCTGTTGATGTTGTACGGATACGTTTTGTAATGTTACCCTAACTTTTTTATTAATCGCTTTTATCAGAAAATTGAGATGAGCCTCTGGGGAGCATCAGGTTTGAGTTAATGAGGAAATGATTTCTAATCAACTCAGACTTATTAATGTGCCCAATCCTCTTCTCTCACCTCTTCAGTCTGTCAGGAGTTGGAAGTGTATCCGATCTCCATCAACAAATTAGAAAAATCAGAAGCATCTTGTTGATTGCGCTCAGAAAATATCTGCAAATCCCCCACTGTGGAGCGCAGCACTTTTGTTTCCTTTACGCTCTCTATCATTGGTTCCCACTTTTGCTGCAATGCGGGGGCGTTGTTGACATAAGAAACATTACTATTATATTGGTATTTGGGTAGTAAGTCATACAGTTTACTGGTGAGTGTATCCTTGTATCTGGGCAGGAATGTTTTGGTGTTTGTCTTTTGCGCAGGTTAGTTATAAATTTGTCTTAAACAGTTCAACAGTTTATTGATAAAAACCTGCACATGAAACCAGCTTCACTGCTGTTAATGTCACATCACTGCTGAAATTCATGTTTATTTCCTTTTTAAATGTTGGCTGGGGATTCATCAGAGTTCATAAATGTTTACTTTCAGAAGTGTAAAACCTCCAAGCTTTACCTCACAAAACTGACGTCTTCCCATTTAAAAAGACAAGAGAGTTCTGTAATTTTCATCATAGGTACACTTCAAGTGTGAGAGACACATTGTGAAAAAGAATTCCTGGAAATCATCTTGTATGATTTTTAAAGAATTTATTTGTATAATGGTGCCGAAATAAGTATTTGGCCAATAACAAAAGTTCATTTCAGTCCTTTGTAAAGTAACCTTGGTTGGCAGTGACAGAGATCAAACGTTTCCTGTAGGTCTTCCCTTGGTTTGCACACAATGTAGCTGGTATTCTGACCCATGCTTCCATGCGGATATTCTCTAGAGCTTGGGGCTGTCGCTGGGCAAAACGGACTTTCAACTCCCTCTACAGATTAACTATTGGATTGAGGTCTGGAGACTGGCTAGGCCACTCCAGAACCTTGAAATGCTTTTTACGTAGCCACTCCTCCGTTGCCCAGCCGATGTGTTTGGTATCATTGTCATACTGGAAGATCCAGCCACGTTTCATCTTCAATGCTGTCACTGATGGAAGGAGATTTTTGCCCAAAATCTCACGATACATGGCCCCATTCATCCTTTCCTTAAAACGGATCAGTCGACCTGTCCCCTTTGCAGAAAAGCAACCTTAAAGAATAATGTTTCCACCCTCATGCTTCACAGTAGGTATGGTGTTCTTGGGATGCAACTCAGCACTCTTCCCCCTTCAAACACAGCGACTGGTGTTTATACCAAAGAGTTTTATTTTGGTCACATCTGACCACATGACATTCCCCCAATCCTCCTCTGGATCATCCAGATGGTTGCTATCAAACTTTAGACAGGCCTGAACATGTGCTGGCTAAACCTCAAGCGCAGCAGGATTTTGTTCCATGACGACGTCGTGTGCTACTAATAGTCCCAGCTCTCATTAGGTCATTGACCAGTTTCCCCTGTTTAGTTCTGTGCTGTTTCCTCACCATTCTCAAGATCATGTGTACCCTACAAGGTGAGATTTTGCATGGAGCCCCAGACAAGGGAGACTGTCAGTGATCTTGTATTTATTCCATTTTCTAATTATTTCTCCAACAATTGATCACTTCTCACCAAGCTGCTTGCCTATTGTAGTTTGGCTCATCCCAGTCTTCAGGTGTACAGTCTTGTCCCTGGTGTCCTTGGACAGCTGTCTGGTCTTGGGCATGGTGGAGGTTGGAGTCTGACTGTTTGATGGTGTGGACTGGTGTTTGCTTAAATCTATATTCAGAAACAGGCTTTTTGCATATTCTTTAGGTCCATGCTATTCACATGTAGAACTGCCTGTTTTTTTTTTCTGGGTGAAATTGGCCTGCTCTTTTGAGGCTTGGTGCACTCACAGTACAAAGAAGTAAAGGTTAGCTAAATTGGAGGCTTATACAATATGGATAAACCAGTAGTCTGAAAAGAGAGAATCCAGCCCTGATCCGTCCAAACTTTGGACCTTTCAGCACTGCACTGGGTAATTGGCTGGAGGTGATGGATTTCTGGATGGACAAACATTAGCAGAACAAATGTCTCTTTCTGGTACTGTGTTCTTTTATCCATACTCGGTCACTTTTTTATGTACTGCCATTCTTTTATACCTTGTAGGCCTCATAGATGCTTTGTGGAAACATCCAGCTTTGAGTTTCCATCCATCTGTCCGTCTGTCCATCCAGCCATCCATCCATCCAGCCATCCATGGTTTTTGCTTGTCCATATTTAAAGCCTGACCAATGTGGAAATGGCTGTCATAATCTCATTGTGACGTTTTGTATTTAATATTTAAAATTTAGCCATAAAAGGGCTGATTATTCTGCACAACATTAATCTGGAAAATGCAGAATTGGGGTTGAAGCCCAGCTCAGGTTTGGGAATTGACCATATAGACACAGTATGATATCTAAAGGGATGCATTTTGAAAATCAGTCCTGTGGATTGTTTCTTCAAACACAGAGTAGAAGGGATCCATGTGATCTGCTTATTTGGTAGTTAGGAGGGTCATGTAAATTTCTTTACACCTCATGTAAAGTAGGACTATGGGCAAATACAGCTGTATTTCTGGTCACTGCACACCTTTCACACTATTTGTTGTCCACCTTTCTTGTGTTCTTTTTCTGTGCTTCACCGCCCCTGAGTTCGGAGCTGTTGCTGGAGCCTGTGACCTTTTTCTCAACTGCCCTGCTCCCTTTATATCCTTCTCTTTTTACTCCTTTCAATGCTTTTTAAAATTTCTGTTCTCTTTGATGTCGGTGCGGCCTGCTCTGTCTTTTTCTGTCGCTCTGCTGGAATATTGCTACATTAACAGTTGGTCTGGTTTCAAATAGTGGGGCAAGACACATCTACACCCACTTGTACACACTCACTGTGACAAGTATAAGTAGTCATGAGTGAGTGAGGGTGATTTTGTCAATCAGATCTAGGATTTGAATTGACAGCACACACTCGCGCATGAACGCACACACACGGTCAGAGAAGAGCACAAACACTGACTGAGGCAGGCTGATGTCTAATTTACACAGCGTGAAATACAGGCCGAAGAGAGGAGAGTTAGTCTGCTAGTTGTCGTGGTCTGATAGCTTATCGATTCCTCTGCAGGTGATTTTAGGAAGAAGACGATCGGGGATTGCGGAGAAAGGAGGAAGTAGACAAAAGAGTCAGAGCAGGTGAGAAAGATAGTGAGATAGACTCATATTATTTTAGTCGAGGGAAACAATCATTCTGAGAGAGAAAACCACTACACACCTTAAGTCTCCCCTTGAGTGTGTTTTTTTGGAATCAGCTTTCTCGGAAATGGAGCTTGCTCAGCATGTGCACTCACTTATTCAACCTTTTTTAAGGGAGGTCATAGACTAGAATGTGTTTGGTACTGACTTTTTATATAAAAAAAGGCTGAAGTCAATATTCTGAGATAAAAATTTAGTAAATAGGAAAGGTGTGCATGACTTTATTTACTGCTTAACAGGAAAGAAAACTACTTTGCAATCAGCCTAAGAAAAGTCACATTTTAGCCTCTTGGGCGGACATTTAGACTGAGAAGTAGCCATTTATGGCTGTGACTTCTGCTGCAGTTTTAACTAGGTTAATTAGTAAAGCCCCAAACAGCCCTTTGTGGCTATTTAAGAGTGAAGCAGCCTGATGAGGAGCCCTCCAAAGCCTTGTTGTTTCTTGCATGGAGGTGTGAATGTTTGACTGTACTTCTGCAGCTGATATCTATGCTAGGTGGGCTCAGAAAAAATGGACCTAATCCCTGTCTGAAGGGCTCGCGAACAACTAAGCCTGACCAAATTCAATATCACAGCTGCTCTGTTTGCTCCAAATTTCTCCTGTTTACATGAATGAGATCCTTTTGGTTCTTTTAGCACAAATCAAAAAAGATAGAAAGCTGTGTTTCTCCCAGTGGGGCGGTATTTCAGAGTACTGAGAAGCACTGTTTAATATTCAGGCCTTCTTTCTTCCCCTTGGGGCTATGTGTTTGGGTAGTAGTACTGCCACATTATTTGATAATCTTGTAGAGTGCCTTTAAAGAAGACTAAACGATCACCAAGTGTATATATGTCTGTGTTCTTGTCCCATCAGAATGGATGCCTTGGTTTAGTTTATCGGCGCTATTGCAGGAGCTGAATGAGTACCCGGACACCTTGAATTTCAACAGCAAAAGGCTTTTCCTATTTTTATGTATGCTGGGATGCTCCTACTCTTGTTTTTTTTTAAAGAAGTTAAACGCTACCTGTCTAGATTATGATTTCTGACAATTATGGATGTATAGATGGATTGATGCAATGGTAGATGGATAGAAGGATGCAGTAATGGAAAGATACAGGAATGCATGAATACATGGATGAATTGAAGGATATATGTATAAATGCGTTTAAATGTATCTGTAAGTATGGCTAGTTGAATGAGATGATGTATGGATAGACGAATGAAAATATGTATACCTACAATGGACACCTGGTAATCGTAGGGGTTAGGGACCACAGCCACGAACACCAAACAGCTTAAATCCGTGAATACTTGAGACCCCCTGCTAAAAACACTTATAACAGGTCTATTAAAACACTTATAACAGGTCTATTTTAATAGTTCAAACAGCAAATATACCTTAATTTACCTTATTACACACAGAGGAAAGCGTCCTGGCACTACCGCAGAAGTTAACATCCATGTTCTTCCTTATATCCGCTCTTGGGGGTACAACCAATCAGCACCAACCCTACTGCGTGTCAAGTAGCATTGCACCTAGGTATTACAGCTTCCCAACCTGCATTTTCTTTCAAATATTTTACCCAAAAACGAAAAATTTGTGAATTGGTGAAATCTCCCTCAATAATTAAGAGTTTGACAGAAAAATTAGTGGATAGGTGAATTAGTGAGTACCGGACTGCAAATAGGCGGGAGTCCACTGTATATATAAGATATTTTGTGTAGGTTATGTTTGTATGCATGTGGATGAACAGATGGATGAGCATTGCTATTACCAGATGAAGCCATTTTAAAAAGGTGTACAGCAGCAAAGCAGAGAGAGACTAAGTGATGGAAAGCTTCTCTCAGGCAGCCATGTTGGAGGTTTGTAGGTCCTAGAAAGTGGCAGTGAAGTGCTGATCGAGTCTGATTGTGCATCTTAATTTAAGCGTCTCAACTGAAGTGAAGAATTGTGCTGTTTACTGAAGGGAAATGAGCCCTGGAGGAGAGAACCTGAATAAAACAACGGGTTTCCATGAGAGAGATCAACTGTATGATTGGTGTGGTTTCCTATTCATTATGTTGCCTAATTAATCAGCTGAGAAGTATTAAATTGATTTATGTCTTCCAGTCTGATGTAAGTTATTAAACCCACCACATGGGAAAAGTGAAGGGAGACAAATGAAATGATTAACATGATACGAAGCGAGATATTTATTCTTCTTTAATGAATGCTTTCTGAAAACTTTGTCTGAGTGAAATGAAACAAATCAACTGTGGACATGTTGCAGGCCAGATTTCAAGCTGTCATAGCTTAATTTTAAGGTGTCAAAACCCTTTAAAGTGGGACATGTTAAATGTTCTGACAGTGGTCTGGCAGTATCTCCAAACAGCTATTCCCATTTGGATCTGTTGATGGAGCCTGACACGGCTGTCAAGAGATTAGTGACACAAACTTCTGTAGCTCTTTTAGAAAGCAAATGCACAGAGGTGGTAGTCATAAGAATAAAAACATTTTTCCAAAGAAGTAAAATTCAAAGTGCAGTAATAAATCTTCTCAGTGATTGACTGGAAGCAGACATGCCGCAATATTTTCTTGCATGTATAGAAATGCTGAAGACTGTTATCATGACTAACACTTGCATAAGAACTTCCTACACGTACTTCAGCTGACTGACATATAACACATACTCACACACTGTATGACTCTTCAAGCAGTCGCACTTTTTTGCGAAGTTGCTGAGTGACAGAATCTACGTTATATTTTGTACCTTTTTTTATCACAAGGTGTGCGAGTTGAGTGTGCGGGAGACAGAATATCAATCTGAAATTTAATGCACAGTTTATAAAACTGATAATATATATTACAATACAAAACTTCTGCTGGAATAATAGCCGTTATCCGTTATCTGTTTTTTGCCATCTGTGATTCTCTTTCAGTGAAAGCTTAAAGTTTTCCTTTTTTTTTACCACGTTGCACATGCAAGTAAAAATCTTTTCAATTCCACAATTCTTTTTGTATTTGCATTATTGCAACTTTTGCCTTCAATTGGCTCTTATGTTCAAAATGATGCTGGTTACTATGCACCTTCACCTTCGATCCTCCCCTGATGTTTGCCTATAGCCATTTCAATAAACGCAGTGCTTCACATAGCTATATTGGCCCCCATGATTTTTGTGCACAACTTACCGTCATGCATCTTAAAAGTCTTATTCACTTTTTTTTTTCCAATGAATTTCCTGTGTTCTCTTGCTCAATTATATGCCTTGTGAGCTGTTTTATATGGAATCAAATGCTCTCTCGCTCCTGTTAAAGGAGGTTGCTGTTTGTCGGAGGAGTGGGTGGGGGGGAAGGTCAGGATTACGAGTCTAACCCATTATTATTCACGATATGCAAACGTCTCATCACATATTGGCTAACAGCAATGCAGCAGACTCTTATGTTGCCTTCGATCAAATAACCTAATTAACTTACTTCGCTGGCGGTGTTCCAAGACAAATTCCAACAGTTTAATAACGAATAACGATGACTTGCATTTATATAGCGCTTTTCGAGACCCTCATAGCGCTTTACAACTCCATTACTCATTCACTCTCACATTCACACACTGGTAGAAGCAAGCTACAATTGTAGCCACAGCTGCCCTGGGGAAGACTGACAGAAGCGAGGCTGCCATATTGTGCCATCGGCCCCTCTGGTCAACACCAGTAGGCGGGTAGGTGAGGTGTCTTACCCAAGGACACAACGACAAGTAGCAGGCGGAAGCACGAATCAAACCCACGGTTTCTGGGTCGCAGGCCGACAACTCTACCACTGAACTACAGCGGCCCGGAAGAAAAAACTCTTCCTTAGCTCCTCTTTTTTTGGTAAAAATGCAACACGGATGTGCTGTGTCCACAAATAAACAAAACCTGATCCTGTTCTGCCATGCTGTGAAGTTGCTAAGAGTTAGCTTCGTTGCTAACACTTAGCTTGGGCTTCTAGCTTCTACTAGCAGAGACTTGCTCTGCTCTCTCCTGGCTGCAAAATCGGCCTTTCTGTGGGTGGTCGCAGGCCAAGGTAGGCAAGAACATGAATACAAATTTTCCCTGTGACGTAGAAAGGAGTGACTTTTTCTGACTGCTGTCTGTTTTCTTTCTGTGGCTAATGCAGGGAATGGGGGTTGGAGAAAATGTTCATGTGCAGCATACATATGTTGCTCAGAGTGACCAATAATATTTCAGATAGAACAAGTATTACACGGTTTCTCAGTGAGCGAGATCTTTAAGATCTTCAAATAAAAAGAAACCCACAATATTTCCAAAGGACTATCAAGTGCCAGTGTGACTCTGCTTTAAGTCAATCTTCAGATTTTATATTTAATGGTCGTGGATTTGTTGGTGATTGTTTAAAAGTTTGACACTATGTTGACTCTCTGTTTAAAACTCTTATTTGGAAGCAAGAAATGAAGTGTTTCTTTTAGCTAATCATTAGCTGCTAACTGTTAGCCACTAATGATGTTTGGCATCCGCTTCAGAGATTCCAATTACCACTAAAGACCTACCATACTCTTTTTAATTAATTTGATCATCTCCGGTTCAAAATTTTAAATACCTAGATATATTAACCCTGAACTGAATTGTTCTACACTAAACAGCGATTCTTTAAAACAGAGTTTGAAATTCATGAAAACTTTATTCTTTTTCAAAGCTTTTCGTCATCGAGAACTGTTGAGACAAGCTTAAGACCAACACACCATATAGATCAATCAACCTGTGACATAGATACGAGATATTCTGCCCTGTTTCTTTAAAACACAGTTTGCGATTTGTGAAACTTCAAACACACGACTACGCACACGTAAACCCTTGTGTGCATGGTTGTGTATTGAAGACAGGAGGAATGACGGTAGTATAGTAATAGAATGAGGTGGTGGCGTGAAGGTCGTTCTGCCACCATAAACATGACATGATGTACACACACACGCACGCGAGCTAGAACACAAAGAGCCTCACATCAGCCACCTGTCGCTCTCTGCCTGCCTGTTATTTACTGCCACATTTTCAGAACCAACCCACGGCCCGAACTCTGTCCGAGTGTCTGGTGTAGTGTTTGAAGGCCAGTTCCAGTCTGCCAGGTGAAAGATTTGCTGCAGGCATGTAGACACAGATGGACCAAAGCAGCAGCAGCTTCTAGGGAGAAAACTAGAAGGAATCATTTCTTTTTCAATCTTATTGAGTAGCTGCATTGTAGCACTAATAGGCCATTCTGCTGCCATCTTCTCATACTTAAATGTTTGCATTTTCATATTTTAAAAAGATGTGTAAAAAAGTTTTGACACACTGTTAAGAGCAGTTTTCTCTGTTGCCTTTTAGAGTACAGCTTTAGTCTTCTCTAGTCATGAACCATGCACTTAAACTTTTAATGTGTTGCATCACAATTTCTGATAAATTATGGATCACTTGTTCAAAAGCAACACTTTGATGTCACCTCAGGCATTATAGATATGATACATGCATAAGATAGGAAAACAAAGCTGTTGCAGATGATGCAAAAATGTAGGTATGTATGGAAGTATGTATGAAAATATTCAATTAATTATTTGAGAGCATCAATACAGTGTGTGGTGCCATCAATCGCTGCTTTATACAAATTTTGTTTCAAGCTGTCAATTTAGACAGAAAACTGAGGAATTATTCTAAAGAAAGAGCAAAAAACCCAAATCAATGGCACAGAATCATGACTGAACAGAGTCGTAATGGAAAATGAAAGTGTGTGTTTATGTGATTTTGTAGATGTTACACCGTGATCCTCCGGACAAGCTGGACATAATGCCCTAAATAAAATAAAAAAGACGTGTGTTTTTGTGTGTGAGAAAGATGTTAAGAGGAAGCAGATCTTTTGATGGGGCAGCTGGGAAGTTCAAAGCCCGTTAGGCTTTGCGTCGGATGATGAACGCACACGCTCCTATAAAAACACATGCACGCAAATATACATATTCTGGTGTGCAGTTCACAGCTGCAGCAACACACACACAAACACACGCATGCACTTGTTTCGTCAGCCTCTCAGAAGCAGGTTCACTTTCCACAGAGCTGTATTTAGAGATAAATCAGGAGGTCAGAGGTTTCAGTACAAAGTCCATGTCTTTGTTTCCCTCCCTGTCTTCCCTGCCTAATATGGATCTGCTGCCGCATGTCTAGCAGTCACGTGTGTCATACAGCTGCGAAGCCACACACATGCACGAACACACACACACACGATACAGTTAAAAACTGAACATTTCAGACGTTGTAGTTCTTTTTATTCTTCTTTGATATAAAAAAGCATGCTTGGTGTCTGTACTGCAGGAACATTAATGCCGCTCTCTGAATTGATTCCTATTTAAAAATTGTTCCTCTATCCTTGGTTCCACCTTTTTCTCTGTCTTTATTTTCTTTTTTAATAGATTTTATTTCCTCTGTAGCCTATTTTTTAGGTCTGTTTTAGACATTTGACCGTACTTGGAGACTACTTATGTTGGTTTTTACTATACAAATAATTACTTAACTTTAAAATGCCTTGGCAAAGCTTAAAGGTACTGTGTGTAATAATTTTACTAGTTTACTTTCAAGTTCTGTATATCCTGTTCAAAACCTTGTCTTTTTCATTCATCTTTCTCACTGACTTCTATTCTAAGTATTCCCATTGATTTGAAATCTTACATTTTCATATACATAAACAGTTGTCGACCCTCCCTGCATTGTAACGTAAATAATTATTGGCTATATACAACAGGAAAGCAACATACATTTTTATATTAGACAATGTATGACATTAGAAACTGGAGACATGAAAGTCTTTCTAAAAATCATTCATTTATGTGTTAAAGTCAATGTTAAAATGCTGTCAGAATAGTTAAAATGTTCTGTGACTTTTCTGAATCTACATATAGCATATATATGTGACTAACTGGAGTTTGCAGGGCATTGCAACTGGTTGTGCTGGACTAATTCTGTATGTGTTAAGCCACTAAGCCGCGGTTATCTGCTCACATTTGGCTAAGCAGCCTAGCTGGTCAACGTCTGGACTCAATGTAGATGCACCTGCCCTCACTGGTCATTATGTGAGAGGTGGCAGGAGCTTGTACCTGCAGGGGTAATACGTCTTATGCTAATGCTCTGCTCAAACCTCCTTTTAAACTCCTTTCACTCATTTCCTTCCTTTTCAGACTGAACTGGAATCTAATACTGCCAATAAATTGGAAGACTATGACAATGAAATGCAAATTGCCTGCCTGTCAGATAGACATGCATTCATTTTCAAATCAGAAATGCTACTTAAAAGACTTTTGAGTGTGAAACTAAAAGCAGCTCCTGAAAAGGCATAAGATTGTCCCCCACACACCTTCAGAAGCTGCTAAAGCAGCACCACAAAAGAATGGCAGACAGAGAGTAAAGAAGAAGATAAAATAAAAAAAGTGAGCTAAAGAGGGTGCATGATGAAGCATGTCGTGAGTTTAATTGAAAACTGAGAGCGTGTAAAAAGATATCAGGAGGAAAACTGCAAAAAGGAGAGGGATGAGTCTAGAAGATTCCTTCTCTCTTTGATGAAACAAGGTAAAATGTCAGAGGATTAGAGGAAAATGTTAAGGACACTGAATACATTTGTTCTTTAATCACATCAGAACTCTTCAGACTTTCTAACATCTTGCACTGCATGGTATGTGTGTGTGTGTGTGTGTATATAACACATGAACAGCAGAACCATGTATGTGATTGTTGTGTGTGTATTCGTGTCATGACTGCATGTTGATGTGTCACTCACGGCATTCCTCACTCAGCTCAAGGACGGAGTCGCTGATTGCACCGCTCATCCTCTGCTGCCTCACAGTGTTCAGTGTGTTCATGTGTTCACATGTGGGAAATTGTGTGTATGTAAGTAAATGTGGCTGGGTGCCTGCTTGTTTTTCATGTACATATGCAACTGGTTTTGATTGTGTTTAGCGGCGACAGGTTGCAGGTGAAGGGAGGTAGGGGGACTTTTACAGACTGCAAGTTTGTGTGCTCGTGAGTGTGTGATTGATTAGATTTTTAGTGATCTGTGTGCACAGCCAGTACATTTTGCCTGTCTTGTTGACTCTCTGTGCATGTCGCTATAAGCATGCATGCATCTTTTTAGGGATGTTGCTGGAAGATGCTTTCAGTACCAGTCCTATAGGAAAATTGTGGAAAATTTGACTATTTGTGGATTCTTTTCTAAAATATATTTAAAAAATGCAGCTTGGGAAAATAAAATACATGAGTGCAATGCTACTTGACATGCTATTGGCTGGCATTCCCAAAGCAACCAATCCAGGAGCACCATTCATTTTAGTTGTAATTGATTGGCTTTATACCAAAGGAGCAGAGATAAGGAAGACTGTAGATGTGGCCAAAACAGTTTCCATTGTGCGTATTAATGCATATTAAGACATATTTAGTATTTGAAATTTTATAATAGATAGTCATAAGCATCTTCAGAGGGGGGGTTTCAAGTATTGGCGGATTTTAGCTATTTGCGTTGGGTTGTGGTCCCTAACCTCCACGAATACCAATGGGTCCACTGCATTTAGTTATATTGTAGTTCACAAATAAAAATCTGAATTGGTTAAAATCGTCCGGTAACAAAAATTCTGATCGGTGCATCTCTGCTCACAGTAGATCCTGAAGGATGAACTCTTGGAGCATAGTTAAAAGAAGAAAATATATATTTTTTCTTTTTAACTGTATAGAATGTACTACTTTTAGTGATGGATTCTGTTTTGGTGTTAACAAGGATAACCTTTTTGAACACATTAGCTCTGCCCTGGCAACAATCTTTAGCTGAAGGTGCTGGTGTTCTTTAAAAATAGCCACAGGAACCATCCCAGTCATCTCGGTCATGTACAAGCGAGCAGAGGAAGTGCTTTATAAGTCATGGACCTTATGTTTCTGAGTCTGACTGACGTGCCCTTTAGTGGCGTGCTTTCTTACCAACTGCTTCATACCTGCAACAGCACAAGATGGCCTTGTGTGTCCTCGCCAAGCTTTTACTGTGGGTATTTCAGCCCATGGCCCTACATATATGCATATATATATATATATATATATATATATATATATATATATATATATATATATATATATATATATATATATATACATATATATATATATATATATATATATATATATATATATATATATATATATATATATATATATATATATATATATATATATATATATATATATATATATATATATATATATATATATATAAGAAATGCTTTTCCATGCATATATATATATATATATATATATATATATATATATATATATATATATATATATATATATATATATATATGCATGGAAAAGCATTTCTTGTTGCCTTGGCTGAGAAGGGCTAAAGAGGTCACCAGTCAAGGCTCTGAATGTTCTTTGTGTTGGTTTAATGCAAGCTCGCTCTCCGCTTCACTTTGTATCATGTGCATCTGTGTCAGCAGTTTAAGCCACACTGTAAGTGGATGTGTTATGCAGAGAGAGGCTTTTATTTTCTGCCCGTGTGTTTCCATCCACCTGGTTGTCCTGACAGTGACGGATGGATCTGGCTTCAGAGCGAGAGCCTCATCTGCCGACATCCTTTTGCACATGCGCACGCACATAACCTATTTTTAGCTGTATGAGTGCATGTGTGTAAGGAGGGATATTATATCGGCTTTCTATTTTGGCATAGGATGAGTTCTTCGTGTACCTCGAAGATGTGCCTCAAAAGCTACTGTGTGCATGCTCGTGAGATCAGTCTGACCAGCTCAGTGTGTGCCGCCAGGGGGACACAGATCATGTGATGAAACTTGATCAAAGGCTGAAGGCGAAAAGCGAAAGCATACAAGCAATGATTTTTTTTGCTCTAAGGTCGTCACCCGCTTGTGTTTTGCTCAACATAAACCTTGATTTCTGCACAGAGTCTACCACCCCTGAACCCAAATCCAGAATTGAGTAACTTGGTGGTGCGTATTGCATGAGGGGAGGCCGTTATCTCTGAAATGCTAGTGTGTGCTGTGAATCCAGACGACCCAAAGGCCGCCCCATGAGCCTCTTTTGGTTTCTCATCATGAAACCTTCTACGAGCTGTTTTTAGGTTCGGAGGCAAATGCATTAGAAGCTGCCAGGACACAACGCTGCGCACATCTTAATGTTGTTGATTTCTCCGCCGAGCCTCGTGTTGCTGCTGTGTCGTGGATAATAGCTTCAGCCAGATGATTAGAATTGGTTCAGCTTAAATTGGCTTTTAAATGGGAAAACTGTCGTCATTTAGAGTTACAGCCCATTTCATTCTCTCAACATCTAGTTAACATTTTGTTTGGTCATTAAAGTGTGCGGGCGCTATGTAATTGGATCTATTTGATTTTAACTTTAGCTGACTTCTACTCACTACCTTATATACAGTGTCTTGCAAAATAAAATGAATACCCATTTAATTTTGATGCGTTGCAACCATGTACCCTAATGATCTTTATTGGGAATGTATGATGTAGATCAATGCCAAGTCTGGAATATGATTTTCAAAAAATGTTTTGTTACAACAATCTGAACAGTGTTGCATGTAAATGTAAATTCAGCACATTCAGTTAATACTTTGTGAAAAACGTCTTTCACTGCAATTACAGCTGCATGACTTTGCTTCTGTAGTTTGTGACATTGTTCCACACCTTAAAATTGTACAATTTAGGTTTTTGTTTAGATTTTAATCCTTAGTTTATTCTTTGAGTCAGTTGTTTACCTGGTAAATCTCTGCTCAGATATTGTTTCATCGATTTCGTGCGTGAGCCTTCGCCCACTTGCCCCCTGTGTTAAGCCATCCGTGAGGAACCTTGGGGTAATTCTTGATCCTGATTTATCATTGGATTCTCATGTCACATCGCTGGTTCATTCCTGTTTTTTATCATTTGAAGAATTTTGCCAAGCCGAGTCATACCGTGTCATGATCTGAGTTGGAGATGAGAATCCATGCTTTTATTTCATCACGTCTTTTTTCATATTGAAGTAAAAAATTCATGTGCAGCAAAGCTGCTTTACTATCCCAGCTGCACTGGCTCCCCATCCAATACAGAGTGCATTTTAAAATTGTATTTTTAACATATAAAGCTTTAAATGATATTGTACCTGATTACATTCAAGAGCTTTTGCAGCCTTACTTCCCCAGCAAGTCATTAAGATCTTGTGATCAGTGTCTGCTGGTTGTGAAGAAAACATGCTTAAAAATGAAAGGTAACAGGGCCTTTGCAGTAGTGGCTCCCTCCCTCTGGAACTCTCTACCTTTCAGAGATCTGTTGATTGAGAGATTTGCTTGAAAAAGCAGCTAAAAACAAACTTAAAATTGTCTTTGCTTAGTTTTACGTTTAAGTTTTATATTCTCTGTTTCTGTTGTCATGTTTGTCTTGTAAAGCACTTTGTGATCATTTCTAGAAAGCTGCTATATAAATAAAGTTTTACTTATTTTTACTTACTTTTGATTTTGTTAGACTTCTGTTTTTGTGAGTTTTTCAAATATTTTATTGTAACCTTCATTCTTCATCATTCCTGTCTTCCATCTCCTGTAATAAGCTCCTCTCTACACTGGACATTATGACACTGCAAGTCTTATGGAGAATCTCTCTGCCAATTTTGCACCACTGCCATAGTTTTATTCTACTTTGCAAAGTAGCTCGAGCTCAGTCAGGTTGGAAAGAAAGCATCTGTCAAAATCATCATCATTAAGTTTTGACACATTCTCAGTTGGATTTAGGATGAACTTTGACTGGGCCATTGTAACACACAGATCTGACTGTTTGCCAAGGTGAACTTACATGGTTTCTTCTAGAATTGCCCCAAATCAATCCTGACCAGCTTTTACGTCCATGCTAAAAGAATAGCAGTCTTTCTCAGTGGGGTTGGTACATTGAGATGGACAGGAGTGTTAACCTTTTGTATGTAGACCAAAGTTAAAGTTTGTTGATTCTATTAAATTTGTAATGTGAGAAAATGTGAATAACTTTTGAGGTGTGATTATGCACTGAACTGGATTTCATCCTTGTTTTTTAAGCAGGCTTTGAATATTTAAGTAATATTCATCATGTACTTCTTTTGGTAGTTTGTATTACCAGACTGCATTACTAGTATCATATTACACCACACCAGGCTGTTACTGTTGGTTAGCCTCCTGTCTATCTGGGCCAAGCTCAGTACCCTGAGCTCTGGGGAAGAGAAACAGTTTCTTAGCCATCAGACCTTTGCAAAAATAGAGCTTCAGGAAAACGGTTTCAGATAAAGGTTGTAATGTGCACTTAATACAGACTTGGCTTCATCAGTCTGAAATCATCTAAGTATTGTCTTAGATTCTCTTGGTAAATGCTGGGCTTCATAACCCATCTCTGTTTGCACAGATATTTTTTTTTTACTTTTATGCTGACAGTGGCTCAGACATGTTGAAATACATCAACCCTAAATCAAACGTTTCTCAATGAGGCCAAAGACTGCAATACGTCTTCATGTAACTCAGATATCTCCTGAACAGATTTCCATGAATAGCTCTGTTGAAGTGAGGAAACACTGATAATAAAAATAACTCTGTAGGGTGATGTTTTGTCCAAGGAGATAGGATCTGATGTTTGAGAATTTCAGACAAGATTGTGAAAGTAATTTCATTCAGCCAATCTTGGGCAATATAAGCAACTGTCACTTTATTAAATCAAACTGTTTAGAACAAATAAATGTAATTACAGTGGATATTCAGGTAAATAGAGCATGACAGTCTCAGTTAACTATCAGTTAACTATCAGCTAACTGAGACTAATGTTATGGGAAAAATGCCACCTTTTGAAACTTGACACATTTAATATTTGTGAAGTAATCTTTCAAGTCTGACCTTCAGAACCTATATAGGTGGGACTCGTGTGGAATACTAACTGCCTTTCAGGTCTATAAATAAACAGACAGAGAATAGCTGTAAGAATTACATAGCTTAAAACTGAATTCAATAAATCTTAGTGTATTCCTGTTTCTTTTCTTTGCTCTAGTCCATTACACTTGCAGGTAGAGCGAACAGCTCTTCAGAGAAAAGAGGCAGGTTGCACTGCTATATTTATAGCTGCTCTGTTTCCATGCTAAGCTCTCACATGTTCTGCTGCATAGCAGCATATGCTGCATTCACTGCCACCGTGTGTCCTTCAGACAAGGAGCTCTGTGCCCTTCATGACTGCTGCATATCAGCAGATATGGACAACATGGGAGGGAGGGGTGGTGAAATGAAAGGAGATGATGGGGTGACACAGACAAGAGCAAAGTGGTGAGGGGTGATGGGAGGGAGACAGAAAAGTAGAGCAAAGTTGAGAAGGACAGAGTCAAGAAGGACAGGACAAGAAATCTGAGAGAAGCTAGGAAAATGATAAAGCACATAAAGAAACATGATGATCAGGCACTTAGGGGCACTCATAGAATATTAAAATCATTTCCCAGATGGTTAGTTGTTAGACATGAACAAAGATATAAAACAATACAGTAATGTCACAGCAAATTTACCCTACCCCATCCCACAAACAGATCACTGTGAATTCCACGCCCTTGATCCCGATACCGGTTTACTATTTAGAGTCAGCCTTCTAAAACATTGGTATACCTTGAGAACAGTAACCATGCAGTGGAAGTGTTTAAAACTCATTTCACGGCAGTGCCCAGACATTTTGACTGAATAGAATGCATATGCTGACAGAATATGGTAAGTAACTGCTCCTCAAAAAAGTGGCACCAGAAGATAAGCACAAGTTTGAGAGCAAGGCTAATGACAAGGATGATTGTTTTGAGGCAAAATGTGTGTAGGCTACGTTTAGCCAGATTTGTTCTAAGGAATACCAAAAGGTTGCCAAAATCATCTAAACTCTTTACTTTTGTAAAGGCAGTTGAAAAACCAGCGTATTATCAACACCTATTGGACTGGCATGTGAAACTTTAGTGTAATGAGTTACATGGTTTATCGCAGCTGTGCACATGAACTTAAGGTCTTTACAGGGAATTACAGGCAGGGTTAGACTTAAAAACATGGGTGTGACCTTAAATTGCATCCTACAGGACCATGAGAAAGAAGAGAAATAAAAATGGGGTGTAGGAGAAATTAGGGAGTAGTTAACGGGAAAGAAAAGAAAAAAGGGAAAGAATAGACGAGATTATAGGAAGTGAAGACTGCAGCGGAGGCGATGAGGAACACAGATGGTTAACTGAGACGCAATAGATGAGAAAGGGAACGAGAAGAGCATTGAAATGAGAGGAAGAGCATTAGGTAAGAGAGAAGAGCCGAGAGAAAGATAGGGGGAAGTGGACTCCATTCATCACTTAATGCGTTTTCTCCTTTTTCTTTAGAGTGCAGTGGCTGGAAGGCCTGCCTCGGTGCATTAGAATGCAGAGCCAGCTCCCTTTTTGTCGAGCAGTTGGCCTCCCCTCTCTCGCACTTTCTGTCTCTTTTTCCTTTTCGCACATCCAGTCTCCATGTGTGCGCCCACATGGGGACGCTATCACGCGAGTGTCCATCCCCGCATGTGTTTGTGTTGCCGTGGGTCAGTTGAGGACGATGCTTGAGGGCTGTGTCTTCCTCTTTTTCTTCGCCATGTTGCTTGAGATGGCTCACAGCTTTGAATGAGAGCTTGCGGGTAATCATTGGTGTTTATGCATATGGGTGTTCTGCACATGCAGTACCACTGTGCTCATCATCTCCAAGGAGATGCAGGAGGCGAGAGGAGAAGCCAGTAAGGAGTAGTAACCCAAAAAATGTCACTCTCTCCATGCCGGAGTTTAAGTGTTTGAAGGAATGTGGCTGAGTGGACCCTTTACCTGTATCTTTGCTGCCAAGAAACTCCATTGTGTATCCCCCATTAATAACGTTTTTATATGTGTTTCATCACAATGGCATCCCATGTGTGTTTTGGATCTGTGTGTCCATGCTAAAGTATTTGAGATGGAGATTATGTTACAGCTGTGTGATTTGATTCAATTCGATCCAATCTTCTGCTCACATGTTGGATAGTTTTTTTCTTTCTGCTTCTGTTCTTTCTCTTCCTTACTGTTCCATCTGGAATATTTTCCTTCATCACTCACTATCATTCTCCTGCTTCCATCCCACCACTGTGCTATGCAGAAATGCTGAAATAAACAGGGGCAGAGTAGAGGTTAAAGTTGGTTACTTTGCCTATACCGTGTAAACTAAAAGCCTTTCATACAGATCAACAGTGATGCCTTAATATAAAAGATTTGTAAGTTGTTTTTTTAATCAGCAGGTAAGCTAGCTGGCCAGTAAACTTAAAAATGTTACCTGAGGTTTCATTTAGTCTTCGTACTTAAAAAAAAGCAAGTTGCTTTGTTGTTGCAAAATAAGAAAAAATAAAAAAATTTGCGAAAGTTTTAAGTTGAATTTAAAGTTTGGAATGTTATTTCTGGAGGTTTATGTAAAGGGCTATAAAGATTTCTGATGATCATCTCACCTATTTACATGTGATTCAATTGTTCAGTAAAGGAAAGTCTATTGCCTGAATAAAATAATAATCTGTGTTCAAATTTAGCAGGAATATTTTATTGTTTAAACTGCTAAAGGACGTTTTACTGATTTTAAATTAAGCACACTTCTTCTGTGAAACTTCCCTATTTAAACTTTTGAATTTTGTACTAATCAGTGTATTTTGACTATTTCAAATTACTAAGAATTTGTGATATAGGTGCTAATTGACAATTAAAACAATGTCTTTCTTTTAAACAGTTGATTATCGAGGATTATTACAAAATATAGCTGTAATAGATATAGGGTTTGTTGTCATTGGAGAACCGAGAAATGTTTAAAAATATATATATTTTTTTTTTTATGTTTTCTTTTGCCATGGCTATCTCCACAGTGGTAAGTGTTGTGAAGCTTGAAATCCTATAATGTATAATAAGGGCCAGTTACACACTTTAATAGGGGAAGGAAATTGTGAAATGCAAAACATGTCGGGCAACTGCACATTTCTATGCCTTGAAACATATTTATTTTTTAATTTACCTGCGTTGGCATTAAGCTTTTCTTCACATTTATTATTTGTTGACTTTAAAAATATCACTGTAAAATTCAATTTACCGTAGCTGTGAAATACCAGCAGCTAGAAACAACAACCTAACAAGTTGAATGGTTAGATTGGCAAACATGTTTAACCAGTTAGCATGGCATGGTAGGAAGATGAAGCACCAGGAGGAACTTACTAAGGAGGGCTTGGACCCCGATCATAACTGCTCTTCTTCTGTTTCTGATGATAATGTTTGTCATCAGCAAAATACTGATGAAAGAAGATTAGAGATAATTTATTCCAAACCTAGAGTCACACTGGATTCAGATACAAATCTTATCAGCAGCATTCTAACATTGGATATTTCCTAGGATTGTGTGCGCTATTTTGCAGAACAAATCTCATAAGCAGAATTTATATCTCAGTCCTTGGTGTCCAAATCCATTTGTTTCCTGGGTTGGGTTTACCTTTCCAGTTTTACAGGAAACACGGATTGTTGTATTGGGGCTAATCTGTTTGGTGTCACTCCATATTTAGTCTAACGTGACCCCACAGCTACGCATGTAGTGGCCAGGTGAACTGAGCTAATCAACTTGTCAGAGTCTTCTCAAAAAGCTTTCTGTGTATGCCGTTAAGTTGCCACGGTTACGCTTTTCCTGCAGAGGTTAATGAAAAGTTGACCACAATTCCAGCTCTTATTTTTAAGTGTTTTTCTTTTTTTAATCTTTGACCAGGTTGCCATATTGGTAAATGGATGTGTCAAAACTTACATACAGTACAAGCACATGTTGGAAAAACCTACACTTTGAGGCAAAAAAAGTGTTTAGAAAAACATTTAAAAGATTTCCTTTGAGTTCAAAGATTCAGTGGGAGACTTTTTTTTCCCACTTGGATTTTTATTTGTAGTTATTTAAACAAAAGCATTAAATGGATATTAGGGAACAGTCTATATTTTTTTCTTGCTTACTGCTTTGCAGGTTGTTTATCATCCTAATGACAGGGACAAATTAGTAATCAAATTGGTGTTTGTGCTGTAGCTGTCTGGAGTGCTATAATTAACTGTGTGTACAGACTGAGTGTTTGTGTGTGGATGAAGACAGTTAAAGGTTTCAATTGGCAAGCAGCCAGTGGTGGGAATTATAGTTCATCACAATAATTCCTGTTTGTAGACCCAATGAGTAGGCTATGTGAATCTGTAGAGTTGGGTAGTAGTTTTTGGAGTTTTGTAAATTATATGTTTGTGTCCACTTACAAAACACTAGCAGAGAAAAAAAAGTATTGTTATGGATCTGAAAGTTTTGAAATGTAGAAAGTTCAAAGAAAGCTCCTAAAAGTGAATTTAAACAGATTTTAAAAGCAAATACAAATAGCGACGAGTAGACACAGAGATTGTATACATGTAAAAAAAAAATAATAATTATATATATATATATATATATATATATATATATATATATATATATATATATATATATATATATATATATATATATATATATATTTTTTTTTTTTTTTTTTTTAAATGGGTACACTTAAAGTGTGCTCTCTTGGTTTCCAAACATATTTCAGTTGAATTTTTAAACTCAGACTATGCAAAATTGTCCTAAACCACTGAGTTCATTAGTTCACAGATATCTTGAGTTTATCTTCAGTGTATGTGTACAGCCAGAGTTAAGACTGAACCATGAGGCTCTAATTAACCCTTCTTGTCTGGATCTATCCTGAGTAACATGACGCAGTATTGACGTATTTCAACAGAAGCTCATGACCTCAGGACGAAGCTGAATTCCTATATTTAGGGGGAAATATTGTTTTGTTGTTTGTTACTTGTACCATTTACCTGGTTTTCTGCTTACCTTTTAGTTTTCCATACATTTGTGCAACAAAATACATTTTTTCCATTCATTTATTGCTTCGTGTTAAAGCTGTAAATCTCCCATTTCACCCAAACAAGGTTTCATTTTAATCTCTTTCCACTGACAGCAGGGTGTGTTCTCAGAAATTCAAAACATGTCCTGCACAGAGATGACTTTGCATAGCATTAGATGCAGACTGCGAATAGGGATACATTTATCTTGAACTGTGTTTTAATAAAAAATAAAAACAGGAAATAAATCCAGGTGATGCATTGAACTTCCACATACCTGAGCCCTTTGCTCTTATGTAATTTAAATCACATGTCTTAGTGAGCATGTAGCTCTAAATGTAGCTTCAGCTGACCTGTCTGGCCTCATTGGAGGTAAAGTCCTAAGAAACCACAGTACCAAAAGCAGGTTAAAGATTAGCAGTCTGCAGGTTGTGTTCCATTTAACTAAAACCAAGCTAGTTGATAAGCCTCACTTAGACTTAAATGTCACACCTGCTAGTGTCAAAATGACAAAGAAATACAAGTTAACATAAAAATTTGGTCTGGTATTTGGAGCTCCAGTCAACCAATTGCTGTGCTCAATGTTGCAGACGTGCATCGATGTAAAAAGTTACTGCTGTGCGATTGGCTTGACAACAGATGGCCCTGCCGTCTGTCTCCACATTAATAAGATACTGATGAGATGAGTCAGTTAGCACACACACTTTCCCTGCTGTGTCGTTGCCTGTATTTGACCATTTATATGGAGATAGTTCATATCAGTTCGATGTCCGTTCTTTTGTTTTAAACATATACCTACCCATTTGTTTGCGTGTTGTGGTTGCTCCCAGTCTCCTCTGTTCTGCTTCCTCTGAGACAGCAGGGAACATCGCTGACTCACAATGTCCACTCCAACACACACATATACACACTCACAGCAAAAGCAAGGAGAGCAAGTGAAATATATTGGCTGTCAAAAAAGGCAATAGCTTTTTCTGATAGAAGATCCTGCGCTTTTGATTGAGCGCTGTGTTTTTTGAACATTGAGTCAAAGGTAATCAAGCACAGGAGTGGAAAACATCACTTGTGTGTGGTTGTGTCTATATGCTGAGAGGCTAACCCCTGATTAACACGGTTTGTTTTTATGGTGGAATACTGCTTTCAGCCCCTTTCACTTGAATGTATCCTCTGCTCTCGGTATGTATTTAGAAGATAACCTAGGGCTGCATGAAGAGATGAAATAAAATTTTTCATCTTGATCGGGCCTGAACTGTGACCAGAGAAAAACTCAAAAATCAGGTCACTTGCCAAACGGTCATCATACAATAAGTGCTACCAGGTCATGCTGATAACACTCTTCAGTAAGGCCATTGTTACTGTGTGAAGAAGACTCAAAGTTAGCTGGTTTTAGTTTCAGTGTGGAGCATAAAAGAAGATACTTAAAAGCAAACTGTGTTTCTATCATATGTTGAGACATGGCAGCAATTCATACAGGCAAAAGAGAGAGACGGAGACGAGGTAACAGGAAGGCTACATAAAGAACAGATAAATTGCTTTCAGCCTCTATCTGTCATGGCACAATCTGGATTTCTGGAAACTTAAGTTAAGGGAATGATCTATATACAGTGGCTTGCAAAAGTATTCGGCTCCCTTGAACTTTTCCACATTTTGTCACATTACAGCCACAAACAAGAATCAATTTTATTGGAATTCTGCGTGAAAGACCAAAACAAAGTGGTGTACACGTGAGAAGTGGAACGGAAATCATACATGATTCCAAACATTTTATACAAATAAGTGGGGTGTGCGTAATTATTCAACCCCCTTTGGTCTGAGTGCAGTCAGTTGCCCATAGACATTGCCCGATGAGTGCTAATGACTAAATAGAGTGCACCTGTGTGTAATCTAATGTCAGTACAAATACAGCTGCCCTGTGACGGCCTCAGAGGTTGTCTAAGAGAATGTTGGGAGCAACAACACCATGAAGTCCAAAGAACACACCAGACAGGTCAGGGATAAAGTTACTGAGAAATTTAAAGCAGGCTTAGGCGACAAAAAGATTTCCCAAGCCTTGAACATCCCACGGAGCACTGTTCAAGTGATCATTCAGAAATGGAAGGAGTATGGCCCAACTGTAAACCTATCAAGACAAGGCCGTCCACCTAAACTCACAGGCCGAACAAGGAGAAGTCCCGTTTGCAGTTTGCCACAAGCCATGTGGGGGACACAGCAAACATGTGGAAGAAGGTGCTCTGGTCAAATGAGACCAAAATTGAACTTTTTGGCCAAAATGCAAGACGCTATGTGTGGCGGAAAACTAACACTGCACATCACTCTGAACACACCATCCCCACTGTCAAATATGGTGGTGGCAGCATCATGCTCTGGGGGTGCTTCTCTTCAGTAGGGACAGGGAAGCTGGTCAGAGTTGATGGGATGATGGATGGAGCCAAATACAGGGGAATCTTGGAAGAAAACCTCTTGAAGTCTGCAGAAGACTTGAGACTGGGGCGAAGGTTCACCTTCCAGCAGGACAATGACCCTAAACATAAAGCCAGGGCAACAATGGAATGGTTTAAAACAAAACATATCCATGTATTAGAATGGCCCAGTCAAAGTCCAGATCTAAATCCAATCGAGAATATGTGGCAAGATCTGAAAACTGCTGTTCATAAACGCTGTCCATCTAATCTGACTGAGCTGGAGCTGTTTTGCAAAGAAGAATGGGCAAGAATTTCAGTCTCTAGATGTGCAAAGCTGGTAGAGACATACCCTAAAAGAGTGGCAGCTGTAAGTGCAGCAGACGGTGGTTCTACAAAGTATTGACTCAGGGGGCTGAATAATTACGCACACCCCACCTTTCAGTTATTTATTTGTAAAAAATGTTTGGAATCATGTATGATTTTCGTTCCACTTCTCACGTGCACACCACTTTGTATTGGTCTTTCACGTGGAATTCCAATAAAACTGATTCATGTTTGTGGCTGTAATGTGACAAAATGTGGAAAAGTTCAAGGGGGCCGAATACTTTTGCAAGCCACTGTATATTACTGTTTTAGAAATACAAATGTTTCAATCACTGCAAGAACAACATTTTAAAGGGTTACTCCCATGATTTCATCTGTTGATGCTGGAAGGATCAAAATCAGCAAACTTTAGTTTGGCTGGTTGAATCTTTGCATAAGGAAAGTAGCCATGATTTAATTTAACCCTCTTGTGCATTTCGCTGAATCTAACATTTACCACTGCTCAGTTAAATAATTGTGGCCTTTATAAGTCAGACATAGGTTCTTGCCTGAAAATTTTATTTGTTTTCCATCAATCATTTTAAGTTTTCTTTAGGTTTTAATTGCAAATGAAGCAGAGATAAAAGACGAAGGGAGACACTGGAGGATGTGCATCATTAACTTTTTTTTATGAATGAAAACAAATCAGTGCCTTCAAATTATTTTGTTAACCTCTTAACCCATGGATGTCCCTAAATTGTGAAAACTACAATGTTAAATGGTGTATGCTTTTTCTTACCAAGGGCCAAAATGAAGTGATAGGCTGTAACAGGATATAATAAAAGCTGTTCCCCAATCTAATTTGCAGTTAACATCTTTGAAATATCTAAAATCTTGTTAAAAGCTTCAAAAGATAACTTGTAATGGTACATTATATTTTAATAAAGTTGGATGAGCCTGGAAATTAGATTTCTATAACTTGGATTGGGAGTACTTTCACCCAAACTGACCCTCAGTCTGACAGCACAGAAAGTCTCGCTGCTCAGCTGGTTCTCCATAGAAGTACATCTGAAAAGATGTAAGTGCCGAAATGTCAGACGTGAGATGTGAGGTAGTTGTTGACTGCTTTTAATGTTTAATGGTGTAGCATTTAGTTTTTGGGAGTGTGTGTATGTTTGGGGTGGGGTGGGGTGGGTGTGGGGGGTTTGACTGTGCTTGCTCTGTCCCTAGAAAATGCCATTGCTGTTTTTTCTGGTGCTGTGTGTTTTAATGCAGAAGTGATTACACAGCTCTGTGGTGCATTAGGGAGTTTGGAAGCAGTCCCGGTGTCCGTGTGTGAAGAACAGCAGCTACCAAAGCTGTCAACAAGAAGTCTCTTCACCAACTGCTTAACACACACATTCGACTTGGTACAGAGTGAATTTGTAATGTGTGTTGAGCTTTTGAACATTGTATTGTCTATTTAGTAAAATGTCCCCCCACTAGATATCAATTTTGATGGGATATAGGGACATTTATGGTCTTTGACGATGGCTAAGCAACACACAACAGGCAGCTCAAATAGAAACAGTTGATGAAGAACCTTTTTTTGGTGCAATAATAAAGTAAATCTCAATCGACATTGAGGTTTGGTTGAAATTTAGCAAGTGTGTGCTTTATGTAATCGTTTAACTTTCAATATTTTCATAAATTAGTCCTAATTTCAGCCACAACGTGCAACCCCCTATTAATCGGCTACAATTCTTTATGTCTGAGTAAGAATCCACATCTTTTAGAGGGACCATGAATCCCTTCTGGCATCTGAACATTGTAGATTCCTCTTTTAGGAGATTTAGAGGGCATTGTGGGTGAAGGGTTGGTTGAGTGTTACTTATGGATGGCTGGATGGATAAACAACAATTAGAAATCATATAAATGTAAATAGGTAACCCTAGAATTTCTGCATGGATATAATTTAAATGATTTAATTTAATGTAAATATAAAAATTAAAATAGACAATAATTAAGAAAATAACTACAGTCTTCAAGAATGTTAAATGTTACACGTGGACAGATGCTCTTCAAATCCTGAATATACTCAGTTTTAAACTGAAATTAATTTAAGAGGACTGTTCCCCTAACGCCTCCTACTTGATCATCAAACTCCTTACCAGGACTATAAACCCCTCTTGTTTTCATGGACTCTTTGCTTCCAGATCAACAACTCCAAAATACATTTGGCTGCCATTGCTCTTATGATGTGTGCAAAAAGGAGGCCCATGGTGAATATGAGTTGGTGTCAGAGTGAGGTGGAACGGGGGGCACATCGTGATGTGCTTGCTTTGATCCTACTTTAGCTGGCTGCTCAGCAGATATACACACCCAGGGGCCAGCTCAGATCATGCTGTTATTCTCAGGTTGGGTGGTGTTTGCAGGAAGGTGGTGGGTGAGTTGCTGGTATTACAGTTCAACTTGAGAATATGACTAGTTAAGATAAGGTTCAGCGCCAACCAGCAGACACCGTAGTCTACCTTAGCAAGGTAGAGTTTTTCTCTCTTTTTTGAGTCACAAAAGGCTCTTTGTTTAGAGCGAGAGAAAATAATTCCTTCCTTAAAGAAGAACCTCTTTATTTCCTGTTCAGTGATCTGGTTTTCTTTGAAAAACACCTTCCTGAATTACAGTTTTTGTGCTCTGTTTGTTGTGCAATGCTACTAATGTGCATCAGAGGACATTTGTACTCATCAAGAAGGTGCTACGTAATCATAACCGTATAAAAAGCAGAAAAAGGCTGCTTAGCGTCTCTAAATATGCAGAATCGGCCAGGCTGCTGCTCCACTTCTACATGCCTGAACATTTATGGTATGCTGTGATGAAGTATGCGCCACTCATAGATTTCTTTTGTTTTTGCTTTCATGTCACACAAACGGTTTTAGATCAACAAACAAGTTTTATTATCAGACAAAGCTAATGTGAGTCTACATAGTTTTCAAGTTTTCACAGTTTTTGGGTGGTGGTAGTGTGATGGTCTAGGGCTGCTTTGCTGTCTCAGTACCTGGATGACTAGCTCTAATTCAGGGAACCATCAAATTGTGACCGTAAGGTTCAAGTGCCTTTGGAGAATACAGCAACACAATGTCTAACAGCATACAACCAAGGTGACAGGCCTAGTCGAATTACTGGACTTTAAGTCTGATTGTGTGCTGTGGGATGACTTTAAATACGGCGTTCATGCTCAAAAACACTATGATGTTGTTCAGTTGCAGATGATATTGCACAAATATTAGGTTATGGTGCAACTTACTATATCACATAGGCCCACACTAGTGTGGAAAGTTGTTTCCCCATATTAAATAAATAATTTTAAAATTGCCTTTTGTTTCTGTTCTGTTCTGCGCTCTGAAATGTGTATATATGTGTTAATTTTTCCTGTAACACTAGCTTTCCTCTTTAGGCCGAATGGCTTGGATCTCCAGCACAAGTATGGGAAACACAGCATGTTTGCAAGTTATGTGTCTGCGAAATAACAGCGTCGTTTGTAAGTAGGGGTCGCATTGCGGTGAAAAAACCTGCGAGTGTTCCTGTTATGTGATCAACTGAAAGAGAGTTTGTAGTTTGCTCGACTATGTGTCGACTATTTGGGATCGAACGGGTGACCTTTCTGATATTAAACAGGCCGACTATTACATGAAAACAAAGAGGAGTCAATGGGAGACAAGCATTGCAGCCCTGAGGCCTGCGTGAGTGAGTGTGAGAGAGTCCACAGCCACCTCTTTGGTATGCATACTTATGTTTGTGAGCCCAAAATATTTTCTGCCCTGGAAAAAAGCGAGAACGCTGGTTGAGGGGGGCTGTCTGTCACCTGCACACGGTCTCACGCCCATACAGAGACCCCCAACACTCCCATGTAAAGGTCAGACCTCCACCCATCTCTGGCCTGCTTAAACAAAACCAGCCCGTTATTAGAGATTGGAGGAAGGAGACATGTTGTGTACAGTAACACTTATCAACACCACACACGCACCTACACACACACACAAAGTCTGGCTGGTTGTTTTGAAGACAAGATGGAATGAAGCCGATTTAGACGAGTGATGACCTGTTTGCCACGAACTGTGATCCAGTAATTCTCCAGTATCAAAGCAGCTCACAGCCTTCTCTTACGTCTTCACCCCCCGTGTGACTGTCATGAAAAAGCAGCAATGATTTGAGCTGGAAAGTGTTTGTCAAAGGGATTTTTTTTTTCAAGTCTGTCTGCGACTCTCACTCTCCCCGAGGAGAAGAGATGGGAAGAAAGAAAGATGCATGATGACTATGGCAGCAAAACAACTTCCTTATTTAGATGAAGAGGAAGTGAGGCTAACAGAGGGGAGATCCTTTGAGAGACAGATTAAGAAAGGAGCAACACTGATTGCTAGATTTTTCTGCAGTGTGGTTTAGGGGCGATTGTGTGCTAAATTGTTGGTCCTAAATCATTGTAAGACCTGTCCATCAGTGGCTGAAATGGAGCACTGAAGGCTGAAAACAGCCAACAGTGAACATGTGATGTTGCTAAGGTGTTGTGTTTCAGAGCTATCAGCAAAGTGCACGCAAATGAATTAAAATGAGGCATCAATGAAAGGAGAAGAAATTCTCTTTTCTCTCTCTTTGTCTCGCTGGTGCTCTGCTGGTTATTGATGTTTGATAATGAATACTTGTCAGTCTGTGTTTAGAAGCTTCTCTTTGTTTCTCTTCTGAATTTCATTTCTTTCATTAGCTGCAAACTGACCTTTCGAATGTGTATTATCATCCGCCATCTAAAGTTCAAAAGCCTAAATGTTCTACAACATAATCACAGTAAAATTTCACCTTTTATCCGGTTTTGGCATTTTACATTGTATGTATACACACACATTCACTGATGTCTCTGTTATTTACTGTACATCCACTAGGCATTCAATACGAGATTCTCACAGTATCTTAAAATGATATCATAATGTTAGAATTTTTATAGTTAAACTAACAATGTAGGCTATTTCCACAACAATGTAAAAGAAAAGCGTGTATTATAATTTAATTACATTTATTGCTGTTTTATGTTTTATTGCCACTTGTAGTTTGCCAACTGTAATGTTAAAATCGCATCAGCTAAAAAAGTACCCTACTTTAATTTACTCAACAAGACTGTTGGTGGTGACTAGACATTTCCAAATCTTCGCAGATACAATTTGTGAGTGGAATAAAGGATTTGTTTCCTAAGCCTACAATTTTTCATCCGTATGTACAATAAAAACCTCACAACAACTTTAGTGGGGGATGTAACATCCAGCTCAAGCGACTAGACAATACAGTGGACCCCCGCCTAGATGCAATTAAGTATTCACGGATTCACCTATTTCCACAGATTTTCTGTGGAACGCAACTCAAGATTATTCGCGGAAAATGTGCGTATTAGCAGTTTATTTCTTAGATCATATCTAAAATATTCAACAGAAAATGCCACTTGGAAAGCTGGAATACCTAGGCACAATGCTACTGGATGTGCAATTGGCTGGCATTTGCAAAGCAGCGAATGCAAGATGACCATTCATTTATACCTTGCCGGTGATTGGCTGTACCTCCAAGATTAGAAAGACTGTGGATATTGCCTTCTGTATTATTGTTAAGACGGTCTCCACTGTGCGTATTAATGCATACTAAGGTATATTTGATATTTGAACTATTGAATTAGTTATACACATTTTTTTTAGGGTTCTCAATTATTCACAAATGTTCTCTACGGCTGTGGTCCCTAACCCCTGTGAATACCAGGGATCCACTGTACAAGTAATTGAAATAATATAAATAAGACAAGATTTCAGCAATATATTTGGCTCTACAGACTTTACTTTGATGGCATTTTACTGTCACCCCTACAAGACCCATTGATCTTAGCAACTTTACAAGGCGAGCTAGAATGAAAGTCATTGATTAATGGCTTTCTCAAGACTGAAGTTTATGTTACATTTATCATAAACCCATCTTCTCAAAGACTTCTTAAAAGATGTTAGTCTTAAATACCTACAGGCATATTTTGTTAAAGCTTAAAATGAATGTCTTGCATGTTACCAAGTTTCATTTTGTGCTTAAATATACCTAGTTGAAGGTGAATCTCTGGTTTACTTATTTTAAATGCATTTATCAGTGTTTGACTACTTTCACTGTAATAGTGGTGCATTACAAGTGCTCTCCCAGACATTCAAATTTAAATAGTCAACAGACAAGTGTTTTTTATTCCACTTCATCTGCACTGGGAGTTATAAAAACCCATAAAGAACCTTTCTTTGAATAATATCAGAGATATCTTGAGCATTTCAAATATTTTCTTTCCATATAGCCTAAGTCATTGTTGATCTTCCAAGTCATACAACATTGTTCTACATAGAATAACTTACCACTAATTCCACAAAAGCTTTGCCTCCAAGTCAGCACTAAGCAGAAAAGTAACTTTAAATGAGCAGTAATAAGTTAGTCTTTGCAAGATTTTCTACATTAATGCAAATTGGAAAGTATTTCGAAACTTTTACAGTTCATATGGTCAGCTTTTAGAAAAAAGCATTAAAGTTTAGCACATTTCTTAGTTTCTCCATTTTTGTTGTTGCTTGTTGGTGTTTTGAATAGAAACCAGCTTGTTAGGACTGAAGCAAAGGTAATCCATCATATATGCCAACACGTCATATGGTATTTAAAGTTTATTGTGTACTGTAAAGCCAAGTTGGAAAATTTTCTCCTGGTTGCATTCATCAGCTTTTGCAATAAACATAAATCCACATAAAGAACATTGCAACAGCTTAGATTTGCTTACACCACTATGTTTCTTTCTCACTATAATTCTTTGTATCTCTCTAGCAGTTTTAAGCCATGTCAATTGATGTTTTTGCGTGATTATGGAGTTGTGACTGAAAGCATGCAGGAGGGATGGAGGGAGGGAAGAAGAGGGAGTGGTTGAAGAGAGGAAAATGGGTGTGCCGTGATGTTCAGTTTCACCCCTGTTTTCTGCGTGGATGGAGAGGGTGAATTTAAAAGCTGATGATGGAAGACGGCCAGAAAGAGGTTGCTTGTGCAGGGGTTAAAGAGCACAGAAATGAAATGATGCAGTGCTTTTAAGAGGCAAGAAAAAACAGGAAGAGATTTTTTTTTAAATATGTAATGAAGGAGGGAGAGGATGAAGAAATAAAGAGTGACAGGGAAGGGTTAGGATAGGAGGGTAAGTTTGCAGACACATCGAGCGTTGAATGAGAATGAGACAATATGGAGTGCGCACACAAACACACTCACATAGAGTCGTGCTGCACCTGCTAGATGAGCCATTCGATCAGGTGACCCAGGTCTGGTCCATTACTTTTTACCTGCTTCTCCTATCCCCTTCTACTCTGTGTCCTTTAATTTTATCACCTCATTCTCTCCCTTTTCTCATAACATGACCTCATCATTTCTTATTCCTTTCAGCTTTAGCTCCCTTCCTTCATTGGGGTCTTCGCTAATGAAACTCGCTGCTGTTCTCGCTAATAGAGCCACTGCAATAGAGAAAGACCATAAATCAGTCTGTGCGTGTCTGTGTGTGTCCAGTCCATTTGGTTTCATTGCTTAATCTGCCCAGATACAGTACCTGAGCCACACGCGCAAGAACCGAGCGCAGACTCTGGCCCAAACACAGGAAACAAGTGAAACCCTGAATTTGTCTCGACCTCACAACGAGCCGGCACCACCTACAGAGTGGTATCTGTATGTGTCGGCACAGGTGTGTCATTATCCATCCTGCTGTAACAGTAGACACCTACTGTCATTGTCTTTGTGTAAAGGACACCAGCAGGGCGATAGATAGGGTATCCCCTGTGGAGTGCCATACATGTTAGGGGATACTTTCAACGAGTTTGTTTGTGGATGTCCGGCAATTTCCTGCAGAGTTAAGTGCAGCCATGAAGAAGACGGGAGGGTGTTTCACAACTGTAGGGAAATATCAGGAAGATATCTGAAGATGAGGACAAATTTCATTGGAATCAGCTTAGATGATTTTCTCACTGTACAATTCTTATTAAGGTGTCAAATATATAGCATTACATTATCACCGATTTAAAACGCAAAAGCAACAGCTTTCACTACTGCTTCTAGAATAATGTAACTTTATTACTTGTAATAATTCTTATTGGGATTTTACTACATACACTTAAGGAAAAAATGCAGCACCTGCTAAATTGATTAATTCAGTCATATTTTTTAGTAGCCTTATTTCAGATAGGGGTGGGGTACAGTTGCCTTTATCTAGGCTTTTTTAATCATTTCTAAACCATTGATAACCAGCTAACCAGCTATCCATGGCTGGATTTCTTATGCTAGCTGCTCAAACTACACAGATATCACACTTAATTTAGCTTCTTTATCATCCGTTTTATTTTTTCATAATTTTAAGCTTCCACTTTTCTCACCTATTCTCTTCAAACCCTCTGACCCCGGAGCTCACATGCTGCCTAGTGCCTAGCTGCACATTTCCCAGCTATCTCAGCCTTGAGAAACCAATGTGTGTTGGTTTGCGTTGCCAAGCTGTGATAAGCTTTTTTTTTCTCTGTTAGCCACTGATAGGGACACCCAGGCTGGTGTAGGGGAGACTCATACCGGTTTAGCTGAAAAGAAAAAGTGTTCAATTTACTCACAGATAATATAATTCCTGATAAAGTGCTTGCATGGATTTATGATCTTCTCATATTTGTGTGAAATCTATTATCGTAATAGGAGAGAGAAAAACAGAACATGCCTATAAAATCTGTTCCTTTGTGTTAGTGATGCACCAATCCATCGACCAGAGATTGAAATAGGCTAATTGTGACTTTGTTGCGTCGTGTTTATTAGATGCATCATAACGGGGAACTCACCAGTCTGTAAACGCATCAATGGGATACGCTTTAATTAATTAATGTACATACTCATGTATAATCCCTTCATTTTGTTGTAATTTAAACCACTACCTCTATCAAAAAACTGCATGGTATTTTTTTTCTTTCAAGGTTCATGTTTGTTGCAGTTCATTAGAATCAAAACAAAGATTGCACTGAAACTTTATGTACTTAAAATAAATCAATGTACTTAAAATAAAAATTGATATTTGCCAAAAACAAAGCTAGAAATCGGTATCGTCCGATTAAAGCCTGATCAATGAATATATGCTTTTTCCTGCAAATTAATCGGCAGTTATGTTTCTCTCCATTTAAAATACTATCTGAATAATTTTGCATTATATATTTTAATAGGTTGGTTAAACTGAACCAACTTGAAAAAATAGAAATAACAGTGGTTTACTGGTAATTAATTAGGCATTCGTTGTTCTGTTGAAGATGTGTGTGTGTCTGTTAATACATCAGGCTTCACCTTACCTCAATCAGTCAGTTTGGCCAGGTTGTTAGTCTTCACAGTGCAGCAACGTTCTAATAATCAGCGGGCTGCAGCCAGCAGAGAAAACACAATCAGCTGCTATTTGTCTTTCTGTCTCATGCACACACGTTTGTGCAGCAAGCCACAGGTTTGTTTATGTTTTCATGGCGGTGCAAATAGGATGTGATTGGCTGTGTAATTAGTTGTGTGCGCTCAGGTTTTGGTCGGGTTTATGCTTCTGTTCAGGCTGCAGGAGTGAAATGCTCTTGCATAGAAAGACAGACCTGCTTGGTAGACTTTACATTGTGACTGTGGTTTGTCAGCGTCTTGGAGATAATTGATGGAGGAGATAATTGTCATTTGAAAAAAAAACAAAAAAACATCAACCCTGATTTTTAGTAAGGAATAAAAAATTTTACACACTTGTAAAAAAAAAATATCTTACAGTTTTTAGCACTAAACTTGTATTGCTGCAAAGGGGCGCATCTCAGTTTGGGCTTTTAGTTATGTTGCAACAGAATGCCTCGTTAACTTTACAGTATTCTTCCCTCTTCTGTTGGAACTCCACCTCTTAATGTTTGATTCTGACATTTTCCAGAATTGCAGTTTTCGACAAAAAAGTTCCTCAAAAGGTTGAGAATGCTCAGGTCATTCTGCATGCAGTGGCATTATCTAATTAGACTCTTGATACTTGATGAAGCCCCATCGCTATTTGGTGATCTCATATTGCAGGCCGCAGGATCGCATTCCCCCTCTCTGTCCTTGCTCTGTTCCGGCTATACCCTCTTCTTTCTCCTCTTTCCACTCCCCACCTCAACCCCCTCCCTGTCTCTGCGGCTCCATTCGTCTGATGGTACATGCCGCCTTAGCTGCCCTTCAGTCGGAATAAGCAGAAAGCATATGCAGCAACGTCCTTTGTCGGCGGCAGATGGAAAACATAGCGTCAGCAGACAGCGTCGCTAGTCTAGAGTCAGGGTGGCGAAGGAGATGCGGGAAGAGAATCATAAACAATGCTGCATTAGAGCCAAAGGATGCCTTAAATGTTCATAGAAAATTTTGAAATTGAATTTTAAATTGATCTGCAAGGATGCCTTGAGTACCCAAATGGAATTTTGCAGCATGACTCTTTATTTCTGCTGATAAATTGCAGAATAATTAACAAAAACTTGGACACCATCAGTATGTTGCAGCAAACGGTTGAACCCATCTAATGCAACATCAACTATATTCAGTTCTCTTAAAAGCTTTAAAATCTCTCAGTCAAAGGAAGAGTCAATTGGATGCACAGACAACAGGAATAGTGGAATTGTCCCTTATAGGAATGTGTATTGGCATGAATCAGTTTATACGATATGTATCACAATACAAGGGGGACAATACGATATATTGCAATACTATAAGTACGACTATATATTGTGATTTTTAAAACGTACTTTAACTGTAGAAAAACTGTCACAGATGTCATACATAACACATCCAGTTTTATTACTAGATCTAGTTGATCCACTTGAACGAAGAAGGTGAAAACAGCCACCAACTACCATTATACTTGTCTCCGTCCTAGAAGGTAGGGGGCTGGTGGCTCTACTGGGGCATCGGTGAGGGTACAGCGTCATTTTTCTGGGTGTCTTGGTGAGTCAGTGAGAATGTATGGGTTTAAGAGGGAGGAAACGTATGACTGTGTCTGTATGTCTTTGTCTACCTGTCAGGTTGGATCTTGGTCTGCCCCCTCGCCTGGCGCACCTCAGGCCTTACACTTAATGGGGGGCCTATTTCCCCTCCGTCACTCCCCGCCGGTGACGGGGGGCCCTGCCTGCCGGTGCATCGGTGGTCAATCCGGTTCGGACCTGGTGCGTGCCTGGCCGGGCCTGGGGGGGGCGGTGTGTCGGTCGGCCGATGCGATATCTTCCTTTGGTTGGTTGCCATTATACTTTTCATTTTACTACAAAGATTACTGTCACCATTAATGGTTCCATTCAAATTCTGACAAATAAAAACAAAATTGATGCTTTGTTTTTGAAAATTGATACAATATCGTGACATAAAATACTACGATAGATAATTGAATATGGATTAATTACAGATCTCAGTCAGCCTTTTGTGATATTGATGGAAAATTAGATTTCTTTTGTTTATTTTTTCTTTATTTTGTATTTTTTAAAACAGTTTTATGTTTGATTTCTATTATTTCTTCCTTTTTAATTAGGTTTTATTCCATCCATCCATCATCTATGCCGTCTATTCTATGTAGGGTTGCGGGGGGCTGGTGCCAATCTCCAGCGATCATCTGGCAAGAGGCAGGGTACACCCTGCAGGTCGCCAGTCCATCGGAGTAATTTTAATTCCTTTTTAATTCATTCATTTTATCTTTTCATTTTATTTCACTTTTATTTGTATTTATTTGAGCTGTTAGTTGCATTTTTACATGTCCATGCCAAAAGATTTAAAGGGGGGGTATTATGCTTCTTCCAGGCACATATTACCCTTCTATAGCACACTCCAATAAAATTGTCACCTTAAATTGTCACCTGTCTTTTAAAAGTCCGTCATATATATTTAAATCCACCTTAAAGAAATTTACTTCCGTATTGGACGCCTTGATTTTCACCTGTGCCTCTCTGAGACCCTCCTACTCTTTCTGACACCCCCCCTTCAGTTCCTCACATAGTCAGAAAAAAAATCCCACAAAAGACGCTCAGCTGCAGCTGGTGTGTTATAATTACTGCACCTGGGACTCAGCCGGAGTTGTGTGAGGTGGGGAGGGGCAGGGAAGCTCTGCAGGGCGAGGCTCTCGGCTGAGTACGTAAGGTCGGAGGAGGAGATGGGTGGAAAAGGCGGGGATATGTGGGAGCAGGCGTTTCAGCAACCCCGAGAACTACCAGCAGAGACTCAAAGATTACTCTATCATGAGTGAATGGGTCAGAGCAACACTTCAGGTATGTTTTTAATGAGGGAAAGACAGGTTCTCAGGATATCAAACTTCAGAAAGTCCATTTTGCATGGTACCCCCCCTTTAAACAATCTTTAAACAAGAATCTGTTCCCATGGATAACAAATATCATGCCTCAGAACGTCAAAAGCTTGCACCAGGAAGAAGAGGAGAGGTAGTAAAGGAAGAAAATTGAGTAATGAGAATAAATTTAATGAGTAACTTACTCGCTGTTGTATTGAAAAATTGCATGTGTGTTTTTTGCACGCTTTCTTAAATTCAGGGGTGAGATCAACAGAAGGAGCATTGGATTGAGTGACAAGACATGCATTACTGCACATAGGTGTGTAGATAAAGTGCTTTTGAAAGAGGAATGAAGCGTAAAAGCGATGCTCTAGTAAACTTTGTAGTCTCTGAACTTGTTGCTGTTATTTCAATCCAGTTATTATCCCAGATCCAAATCCAGCATTTTATGCCTCTTGAGTGGCTCAGCATGCCATCAGATGCACAGATCACACTGTGACGGATTCCTCAGGCAACCCTTTAAACCCGGAAAAAAATAACAATCGCCCCTTTCAGGTTTATTGGCTCTCAATTTGATTTGTCAACAATGATAAAAGGACTTTCAGGAACAGGATAGGCAGTTTGCGCTGTTTCTTTTAGTTAACTCACCACAAATGTTTGGGAGAATTAGATGATTGCTCTGAAGCAGTTGTTTCTAATCTGTGGGTTCAGATAAAGCTAAGTGTGTTAAGGTCTAGTGTCCATAAATTAGCCTCTAGAGTAATAATTTAAATCACTATTTGTAAAGACTCAGGTAAAAATGTATTTCTTTTCCTTTTGAACCATACCCTTGTTACAATGCTGTGTCAGTTAACAATAAAGTGATCTGCTGCTGGTTCATTTCTGATGACATCGTGTAGGTAGGGTGGGGGAATGATAAAAGTACATCTGCGGCTGTCAGTTCATGAATTAGAATCTGAAATGAAGAAGCCCTCAAAGTAAAATGTAATATGATTTTAAAAAAGTGAGTTCAGGAGTTTTGGTGCAGCTAAAGTCTGGTTCCGAGTACTCTGGAATTAGATACTGAGAAAGCAGGACATCTGAGACGTTGAGGCTTAAAACCTGTTTAGTGGCAAATTCATCAATTCTGAAAGTAACGAGACTGCAGCTTAACAAGCTGGAGAAGAAATCAGGAAACAAAAAGCTTTTATATGTTTGAAGTTACTGACACAAGTGTGAAACAGCAGATATAAAGGGTCCAAATGTGTTGCAACGGAATCTTTCTGAGCTCTCCAAGGTTTTGTGATTTGATTTTTTTTCTTGAAATCCATTTTTGTATAAACACCTACATCTGTTCACCTACATCTCCTGTCGTCTTCTTTTATTGAGTTTGAGGGTCAGCCACTCCAAACCAATCCTCTTGAACCTCCAAGCTTCTATTCTCAGTCTTTTATTTTATTTTCTTTCAACGCCCCAACAGGTTTTTTTTCCTTTTTCTTTCTTACTATTCTTCTACCTCATTGAAGCTTTTGCCCTGCGTGAACCTGGTTGGCAGGGCCACCATGTCGTCTTAGCTGCCACCAACGCTCTTATTTCTGAGCTTTGAATCGGCTTTTCCTTCTTCGATCCCATTACTGGGCTGACCCTCAACCTGCAGAGTCGAGACGGCAGCTCTCCTCCAACCAAACGTTCTTTAAGACCTTGTCTAGATGTTTACCATTTAGACTCCTAAATAGGTTTTAATATGGAGCCTACATTTTTACAGCTTTATGAATAAATAACTCCATTCTTGACTAGTATGAGTTTGCCAGGTTTGTGGGTATCGTAATTGGAGATCCACGGACTTGAACTTTGTGCCCTATTTACAATCTACATATTTGGTAAAACTTTGATCTTTAAGATCTTTAGAAACTTTAGTATGAGATAAAATAACTAAATTATATTGTATAGCATTTATACTAGGCGTGATGCTGTGAGCGTCACCAGCCACTGAAAAATATGGCTTTATTATTATTTTGACTCAAAGATTACTCTAACATGAGTGAATGGGTCAGAGCAACACTTCAGGTATGTTTTTAATGAGGTAAAGACAGGATATAAAGCTTCAGAAAGTCCATTTTGCATAATACCCCCCCCTTTAAACAATCTTTAAACAAGAATCTGTTCCCATCGATAACAAATATCATGCCTCAGAACGTCAAAAGCTTGCACCAGGAAGAAGAGGAGAGGTAGTAAAGGAAGAAAATTGAGTAATGAGAATAAATTTAATGAGTAACTTACTTACTTAGTTAAATGAAAACATGAGTTGGAGTTTATAGTTTAGTATTGGCTCTAGCTTCTCATCTAAGCAATTAGCTTACATAGTGTTACAAAAACTGTGTTCTCCATGAAAAGACGCTGTGAATTTTTTTTTTTTACCTTAGCTTTCCAAAAGGTTTTTAAAGACCTCCAAGTCCAACATTACAGAGTTTAAAAGTTAAAAAGGACAAAATGGAGCAATTTTGCTCATCTTAACCTTTCTGTTATCTGCTGAAAGTCTTGTTCTTTTTGTAATACTGAATTGACCACTTAAATTTGTCCACAGGACCTAGAAAGAAAGCTTATGTTCTAAATTAATTCTTATATTATGGAAAATGGTTAACATTGAATTTTCTTTACTCAGTAATAATGTCCACACCAGACAGTGTTTTTAATGCATTTACTCGTATTTACTTGTAATTGCACTTAAGTGCTTTGACTAACAAAAAAAAAGAAAGAAGCTTTTTCAATTTGTGACAATGTTGATCATTGGTCAGGGTCATTCAAGCTGAAAATGTTCTGATTCTGTTCACCAGGTGCTCTCTCTTATCATTATAAATCTGTAGACAAACCTAAGAATTAAAGATAACATGATATAATCAGTTTTATAAATCAGTTAAAGGCTTTTTTGTTTAAACATTTCACAACATGTTATGTGTAATGGAAGGTAATACAGAATGTAGTTATGTTGAATTCCTGTATTTTAGCAGATTTTTCTGTTACATTTGTGTACTCAGTTCCATGTTTTCACCTTCGAGCAAATCAGAACTATTGCCTTCCACTTCCCTCACTCTTGATTGGCTGAAGGTTTATCATCACTGTCAGTGCTAATCCGGCAAAAAGCAAGTGCTCAGCGTTGTGATGAAGTGATCCTGGTGTGGAAGGGCTTCCATCAACAAATCTTAAAGAGCTGTTGTGACACAATGTTTTGGACAGAAAAAAAAAAAACTTCTTCACCAACAGGTTAAGCAGTAAACGGAAATAAATACCACACCCCGCTTACATTTTAATCCGCCTCTCAAACTGAATAAAGACTGTTTGTCGGCACAAGTTTATTTCTATGCAGCCATGATTGGCCTCTTATATTCAGTGTGCAGGGGAGGGGTTCACCTGGACTGCTCCAGATTTTGCCATGATAACTCTGTCACCCTTTGGGGGTGTGGGAGATGGTGAAAGGGGGTAGGGATAAAGCCAGATTAGGTTGCAGAGTGGCAGAGGTTGGCTGGAGGTGAGATCAGTGTAACGGATCTGCCAGCAGGAAAAAAGGCAAGCAGACAGCCTGGATTCCCTGTCGTCAGTAACCTTAGACATGCAGAGTTAAGAAGCCACACTGTGGAGAGTATTTTTTTTCGTTTTTCCAATTTTAGACCACAGTTAATAATTAATTGTCTATGTGCATGTAATTTGATGATGTTTTGAGGCTGGGGCCCTTTTCTCTTTATGTTTGAGCACAAACAAGAAAATATGCCAGGATTTTAAAAAAAATTCTAAGTTTTCATCAAATGTACGAAAATGAGAAGAGTCAAAAAAAAGGAGAACTTCTCTGCGGATTCCAACGTACTTCCCTGGTTCCAAAAAGTTTTTATCTCACTTCCCCTTTTCATTACAACCTTTTAATGGTTTTATCCTTTAAAGGCCGAGATGGATTGTTCAACGTATTCAGGAGTGAGAAAATTAGCATTTGATTTAACTATTTGAGCATCTTTTTTTTCAGGTGAGACTGGAAGTGGCATCAGCAGCACTCAATATCATTTGTGGTATTGACTCAGATCATTGAGTTCAGAAACTCTGTGTGTATAGGTGTGTGTTTGTGTATATGTGTGTGCGTGTGTGTGTGTGTGTGAGAGAGAGAGAGAGACAGCTACAAATTTGTCAAATTTGTTCCTGACAGAGAAAGGTAGCGTTTGATCATGTGCGTTTTTGTGGAACAGAGATTAAAGTAAATCCAAATTGAGAAATTTGGGTTTTTGACATTGAGTCAAAATGCAAGTGACTGAGGTTGAGTACTTCCCTACATCTTAACCCTCATCATCTATTAGTGACTTTTTATCTCTCCAACTCTCCTACTGGCTTGCTCCCAATTCTTTAAGTCGCCGCCAGTAATGAGGTAAAAGGTCCACAGTCATAGTGTCATTAGCTCCAGAGAGCAAATAAAATACAAGTTAATCTTAACAGAACCACACATTTTATTTAATTAGGTGTAAATCAATTGTTTCCAATGTTATTTAGGAATAGGTGGTTATTGAACTTAACTATAACAAATAAAAGACACTTGGCAAATCTTGGCAGGGCATGCTGAATAGATTCAAAGCAAATTTCAAGCAGATTTATGATACTAGAAATGGTTAATATCAAACCATTTGGACAGAGCGGAGCAGTTACTCAGTGATGATCGGAAATATTCATTGTTTACGTTAACAAGAAGGCTTTCTGTGTTCATTCCTGGGATTTTGCTAGGAACTCAGTCATCCTCCCACAGTCCAACACCATGCTTGTTTTTTAGGTTCATTAGCCACTCTAAATTCCCATTGCATGTGACTGTGAACATGGTTATTCGTCAGTCTCTGTGTTAGCTTTATCCATGGTACACTCTGCCTTACATCTCCACCTGAAGGTGGATGGATGGATAGATAGATGTTATAAACTGGTGATTAGTGATATATTTACATTAACATGGCAGTGCAATGTTAGCCTAGAAATGTAGACAAACGGTAGCAGGAGCAAAAGTTTTGCTCTGCAGGTTGGTCTGGCCACGCTCGATTGTAGCCTCAGCAGGTCTACCATTGGCTCGGTTAAGCGTAGGCCAGGCTAATCACAGCACTCTATGTTTGTAGAGAGAAGTTGGGTGGGCTTAACACCATTACGACAGAGCTGCAACTGAGCAAAACAACAACGATGGCGGCAGCTCAGGAATGGTCTGTTGTCAGTAAACCAGATATTCTCATGTTTTTTTGACAAAAACGACATAAATCGTTGATGTTGTTGTTGTTGTTGGACACCATGACTTCTTCTTTTTCTTTAGTGGTGTATGGCGCACTGCCCAGTTGACTGATTTCCGTCGCAATGAATACGCCACGTTGTTCATTGCCCTAATTGGTCCTAGTGCTGTCCAATTGCATGCAGTTTGAAAGACAACTGTAGATTCTGCCCCTAGGATTAAGTTTGTCTAGAGGTCATGACCAGACTATTGACCCTTTGCATGTTACGTAGCGCTTTTTGGCCAGCGCCATGATGGACGGCGGAAGTACAGTACATAAACAGCTGGTTTGCGGCAAACGGCATGTTGGAGAACATTTTCTTGTTATTCGTATGGTTGTCATGATAAAAAAATTGTCATATCTTGCTGTGCGGTGGGTTGCACTAACAGGCAAAGGTATAAAGCTAATGTAGCATTTTACCGAATGCCTGGAGATGAAAATAGAAGACGGCTATGGCTAGCAGCTATCAATCGGAAGGACTATCCTTCTAAGTACTCACGGATTTGCAGTGAAAATTTTTTGCACGGTAAGATTCTTGCTTTCTTGCTTATTTATTTTATTTTTAGAACATCTACAGTCATTTATGACACCCTGACTAAGCTGACATTACTAACGGTTTAGTCAGTTAGGGTTGCCAACCGTCCCGTAAAAAACGGAATCATCCCGTATTCAAAAATCCCGTTAAAACAGCGTCTTCTATGTAAATGTAACACACATGTAAAACTATTACTTATACAACATTAGAACAAATATTAATGTCTTACTTTTGCCATTACTTCTGCCGTCCGTGACACGTGATCAGGTGACGTACGTGCAAAGTGTCAATATATTTACATACATAGTATGGCTTGCCAGGCTACTGCAATGCCATATAAACTGTTGCCTGGTTGAATTAGTCAATTAAACATTCAAAACACTACAGAAGGACCCAGAATTAAGGCAAGTATATTTGTTCAACTTGAATTAATAACCAAACTAAATTAAATGTCGTTTACTGCCTTTAGCACTAAATGAAACAGAGTTTAGTGGAAACATGTCTTAGATGTTAAGCATACATTTTTTTCTACACACAGTCTTAGTTTGTCAGTAATAATTCTGTTTTAGCCACACACAAAAAACATTCTGTTATATCCTGAAAGTTTAGCTTTCTCTCACTCTCTCGCAGCCGGGATGAACCACAGAAATGTCTACAAATCCCTTCCACTGATTTCATTATAAACACCTGATGGATACTGAATATAACTAACTGAGTATGCTTCGTTCAGTAGCAGCAATCACACTGAAAAAAATGCTCTTACTCATGATGTTTACTGATCAGAAAAACATTGGATGATTGCATTTCCGACAAGTTGCTAAGTCACAGCTTAGCAACTCTATAGCTTTATGAATTGACTATTCATTGTCTGGTCTGTTTTACTTATATATATTTTATACAATTAATTTTTAAAATATTTTTATCAGATCATATTTGATTGCCTTGGGTTTGATTTATTTTTTGTGCTTTTGTGCAACTCTTGTTTGTACATTAAGTGCATTACATTAACACAGGCTGACCCTACACAAAAACAACCAAACAAACCTTTCTTACTGAAATATTAAAACATTTTTCAAAAACCTTTATTTGCTGCAGTGAAGGGGATTTTAGGAGGCTTTAATGTAGGGTTGGCAGAAATATGATCTGTGCTAGTAGCCATTATTCAATGAATTGGAAAACCATCACAGTAATGATGCTTAGGCAACAAAACATCAAGCTTTGCAGAATAAAACCTCATTAACTGCATACTACAAAAACCTGATTGTGGTCTTGCTTTGCAGGTGAAATGCTTTTATCATGCTGTAGGTGGTAAGGACTAGTAATTTTGTGGAAGGACTGCACACAGAGATATGCACAAATGCATCAAACCACTCTGACAATATCACACACATGCACCCAAGAGGGGAGCAGCCGGCAGTTAAAATGCTGTTTTCAGAAGCGTCAAGCTTACAATTAATTTGCACTCATCACTGTTCCAACATACAAAAACAAACCCTGATCGCGTGACTCACTAACTGGTCACCTCCAGGCTGCACACTAAGTACATGGAAATTAACTTAAAAAATACACTTTTTACTAACTTCAGAACTTAGAATGTAGCTGTCTGCTTCCTCAAGCTGTCTCTCATTCAAGCGCATACTCCGTCCACTGCTCAGGCATGTAATAAGAAACACTAGCTGCCAATTTAGCCTTTCATCCATTCATTATAGCTGCTTTATGTGCACATGTGAAAATAAGAGGCTCTCATTCAAGTAAATCACTTTATGTGTCATGTGGTTGCGACGTTGTCCGAGGTCAAGGCCACTCACACACTCATGCACCCAGCCTCATCGACGGCTGCCACCAGAGCATGTCCGATTAGACCTTATTGATTCCACAATAATCCCTGTTCACTTGCATCATCAAGCTTTAAGGTGTGTGTGTGTGCGTGTGTGTGAGGGTCATCGGTGTCTGGCACAGCTCCTCAGCTCACTGGCAGCCAGTGGAAGAACTGGTCTTGAGACCAGGATAACAGCTAAATATAGAGGCACACACACGGTGGAAGCGGCCTGTTCGTTAGTGCGCCGTCCGCATAAATCCTGACTTATCAAAGACAGATTAGCATTCTGGTCAGTGTCTCCGTTTATTTCTTTTTATTCTACTGCCCTGTCCCTCTTTCATTCTAACTTGACAAATATCTCCAGAAGTAATAGTGGGACTTACTTCTACCTGCATGTGTCACAGGATCAGACATATCACCTCTTTTTATCTGCAACTTCATTGTCTGCTTTAGTTATTCATGTAATATGAACAGGATGTTTGCTTACAGGTTCTTGAGAAGGTTTTGTTCAATTAAACTATTAGGAGTTGATACCGATTTCTGCTTTTCCTTTAAATTTTTATAGGTCAGAGCTTTATTGACCTCAAAACAAAGTGCATGAATTCATTTGTAGTTTTCACTTTTAATGCATCAAACGAGTAAATCTGCTTTTGAAGTATTAACTCTTGACCACTGTTGTGAGCCAATCAAGGGAAAATTCCACTGGCTGATTTGATTGTTGCATCTAGTCATAAGAGTCGAACAACCTCAAACCAACCAATCTCAAACCAACCAACCTCAAACCTTCTTTTTAGAAATGGCACATTAAGAGCAGCATAGACAGATCACTTGAATAGGCTTCTGTTTTGCACTTGGCACCTAGAGTTTGTCGTTCTTTACTGTACATTTTAAGGCTTTACGATGTTAGGAAAACATGCGTTATGCAATAATGTTGATGAATGAATCAATGAATACATTTATTAACTTTGTTCTGTTTTGATTTTAGACCCCAAATAGTGAATTGTTTATTCAACTACTGGAAAAAAAACAATTTCCCCCTTAGCAATAAGGTTTTATCGATGACCATATCACCTCTTTATCTTCTGAAAGATGTTTATGCTGCGTTAAACAATTAATGTCACCAAACATATTACAGGTATTGAGAGCCTGCATGGTTACTAAATAATAAGCCAATATTTATTGCAATCCAAATAGTTCCTCTTGAAATATATATATTATGTAGAGTGACACTACGATATTATTCATTTTCTGATTTATTATGCAGCCTTACTCTAACTGTGGATTTGTATTAAAAAAAAACTATTTTACTCACCTATTTGCAAGTTACTTTTTTTGTCATAGTAACAAAAAATTATTTATTGGACATCAACAGCTTTATCCTGATAAAGGATGTCTGATAGCAACAAAAATATTCACTTTCTATCTTTTTAAACTCTGATATTAACCATTAGGTTTCAGTCATGCATCCAGCTTCTTCAACTGCCTAGCATTACTGTCATTACAGTTTTGCATAACCCCATCAACGGGCTGAACAAAAAACAATAAATCAGTGTTAAGTGGTAGATCTGTCTTCACAATTTATCTCAAAAATCCTCCTTTAAAGGAAACATTGATATTACACACAGAATTTTTCATTTCTTCAGAAAAAATTTCTATTTGTTGTTTAATGACAAATATCTCAAAACACAGATTCCCTCGGCAATGAGTATTTTCTGTGTGGATAATAACATAAGGAGAACACAAAGATAATGGCACAATTAGGTGCCATTAATTTAAAGTGCAATTATTGGACCAGTAGTACCTAAACTTATGGAAATTGCAATTGACTATTATAGTAACCATTTAAACATTCCGTGTGTATCTGTATTAGCCATTAAATCATGTTGAACCTGTAAATGTTAGAGTTGTCGCAAAAGAAGCATTTAGATTCTTAATCAAGCTTTCCTAGACTGAAAAGATTAAAAACCATGAGATAATGATGTGCATTGATCTCTATCCTGATTTAGCTTTTTTCTGTATCCCTGGTGAGGTTTTTTTATTGTTGGACTTTGTGCCTCAATAATCAAACGGCACCTAATTGGCTTTTTGTGGCCCTTATTAAACAGCAAGGGTGGCGATGGATGGACAGGGACAGCCTTTTTGTTCACTTTAATTAAGGACATCTCCTTCATATTGACTGCGCAAAGGAAAATTGAGTTTTGAAGTATAAATTGTGCAGCTTTCCCTTCCCATTAGCTGTTAACAATTTATTCACAATGCCACGGTCCCCCTGGTGAGACAGAAGCTTTATTTGTTAAAGAATAAAGCCGTGCAGAAGGTCACACTGGACTTTTTATAGGGTTGATATTCTGAAGTTAGTAACTTCAGGATGAAAAGGGAACATCTTTGGAATGTGGCTTGATATTGCCACAGATATGAATGACAGGGATAGCTCAAAATATTCCTAATTTGATAAAATGAAAGGACTTTATGTTGCTCAGTACCCTCAATCTTTGACCGTAACTTTCTGAATTGTCATTTATTATCAACTCCCTGTCAAAGTGACCTACAAGAAAGTGGGACTTTAAGGAGTGGCACACTTAACAGAGTCCCCAGCTTGGCACTCTGCCTTATATCTTCCATGTCGCTTCAGTGTTTGAGGCGCGAAGGTGATTACGATTCTCCTTCCAGCTCCCCTCATAACCATCCTTCAGCTATATGGTCTGTGCTCTTGTCACTTAACCTTCAAATATTCTTTCCCCTCTCCATTTCCTATATTATGGCATCTCTGTGAGACATAGTGCAGCAACAGTTTAGATTTTTTTTTTATTACTAAATGATTGTTAATTCACAGAGTAGAAATCTTAGTCTGTCATTGCATTTATTCCAAATATCAAGTTTTCCTCTTTAGTGTAACTGGAGATTGATCTATCTAAATTGGCATTGAGTTTAGGCAGGCCTCTCTAGTACTGTGCTGTCCTGAAGTGTCAAATATCTCCAAAACAGTATGGGTGCCTCACCACTTGGCTAATGGAGACTCAGGTGTAGATGCAACAAGAGGTCTGATAACAGTGGGACTTTAAAGAAAATTATATGAGCACAACTCAGCTATACTTCCAAACTTGGATGGGAAACCTTCCTTCCAAAGCACCTAGAGATAAAGCTGTTGAGTCAGAAGTTGGAGAACCACTTCTTCATTTAAGGAAACAGCAACTAGAAAGCACTCAGAAGGGAGCTTGCCTACAAGCCCAGTCAAACTTTCCACTTTTTTCAGTTGTATTTCGTTTTCCTCCAATTTTGGTTTGATATATTGAAATGTTTTATTCAGAAGTCTAAAAGTCAATTGGGGGTACTGAATGACCAAACCTACCAACTTAAATGTACTGTTTATGATGTGTTTCTTTCATAAAGGCACTCATCTTTAATTTTCATTTGGTAACCCTAAACCTTCTGGTTCATTAGGTGTTTTCCAAGTGGTATCATTACTTGATAATAATACTTTGCACATCTAATTGAGACTTTAAACATACTTCTTCTTACTTCCAGCATTCTGAAAGCTGCACCACAGAGCTGAGGGAGTGAGGCCTTGTATGGTGTTGCTTCTGATCAAGACACATGCCTCTGCCTCAGTTTGTTCCTAAAGGGAAGTTTGGACAGTCCAGACCAATGTCACATGACTGGGCTTGTGACTGACCTTACGTAACGTTACAATAGGCCCCTCTGTCGAGCTGCCAGGAAAGCAGCAGCCAGGGCTTTGATTTCTTTTTGTGGATCAATAAAGTGTCACATCATTATTAGAGCTCTGTTGCAGCTCAATGCTTTATTTGTACCAGTCAAACACCTGCATACATCACAGTGTGGCTGTCATGAATTATGATACAACGGTAAGATGTCCTCACAAAGATACAGCCCTACAGATTACCCTTGTATTTTGAGTCCTTACAATGTTTCTGCAGGAATGCAGTGTTGGTTCTGCCACTCTCCAACAAAGTATATTGAAATCTAATTTACTTGTTATGCGTGTGAAAAATTGAGTCAAAGTTACCTAAATTCCCTTTTGTTTTCCAAGTTAACTGGGATACGTTTTCTCCCCAAATGAGATTACTAGAGCTTGTGTAACATCACTTAGAATTTACTGTTCATTTTAACATAGAAACAATTACCAATGTATGTCCAGTACCATGGTCAAACCTCAAAGAAGAAGTTGCAATTTCAACTATGTCCCATGTATGCATGTGTGTGTTTATGGAAGATCAGTTTGAAGTTTTGTACATCCATAGGCAAGAACATCAGCACAGACTCTCTGGTTTTCCCACATCCATTTGTTCATTTTAGTCCATATAGCTTCCCCACGTGCAAGCTTTCTATTAATAGGATAGGTCTAATGTATGATAATCCCAGCAGGCTTTTTATGACTGAATGTGCCACTAGGTTTTCTACGGTGTTACTGAGGCAGAGATTAACCACGAAAGGAAGTCACTGCAGTTGATTTTCCCCCTTACAGTCAATTCTGCCATTAGGCTATAATGCTGTTTTTAAAGCGATAAAATTATAGCTTCCACAGGTCTAAAGAAGTAAACGATCCAAAACAGACATTTTATATCTAGGGTTTATTGTTAAAAATGCTTGTACATTTAATTGGGAGCCAAGCACCCATTGATTGTTTTCACCTAGTTTTATTTTTCTGCCTCCAGCAATATTGAGCCATCAAAATGATGCACATATCAAGCAGAGTTCAATTGCTTTATAACGCACTGTGTTGTCAATTTTGGCTCAAAGCGTTGGAACATGCATTCAGTCGTTACTTTATTTGGTACCCCTTGCTGCTACGGGGATGGATCCCCTTTTTCTCCTCAAAACTGTCTTAATTCTTCTTGGCATAGATTCAATAAGGTGTTAAAAACTTGCCTCAGAGATTCTGCTGCATATTGACATGTTAGAATTGCTGTTGCTGTGCGTTTTTCTGCTGCACATCCATGATCTGACTCCCATTCCACCATATCACCATTGTGCTCTGTTGAATTGCCTTTCAAATGACATTCAAATCACTTTGAGATGATTTTACATTTTTAAAATGGTACATTTTCCTGCTGGATGTATCCACTTGAAGATAAGGTTCACTGTGCTCATAAAGGGTTTGATGGGATCAGCAAGAAGAGTTAGTTAGCCTTTGCTGTTTAGAAGTGGCTACTAAAGGGCCAAAAATGTAAAAAGAACATATTCCCAAACCATTATACCACCACCAGCCTGAACCGTGAAAACTACAATGGATTGATCCACGCTACCATGATGTTTACCAAAAATTATTATCCTACCATTCGAATGTTGCAGCTGAAAGCATGGCTCACTCTACCGGATCTCTTTTCAGGTTCAACAAGTTATTCGCTAAAACAAACCACACCACATAGTCTTCGTTTTAATTACTTAGCGATTATTTCAGCTGGTATCTCTATCACCTTGAATTACTCTCCTTGATGTTTTCATTTCTGAGGAGGCCACTGTGTAATGCATCTGCCAAGTTACGTTGGTGTTCAGTAAAAAGTGATGAATGATACTTATTTTTCACACTTAAAGATGTATCTCTTTCAGAGATTGCACTGAGCTTGTATTAACCTACGTGATATTTTGCTAGATTTGATTCCCTGTTGAACACTTTTTTGCTTTGGTAAACTCATATTTAGGGTGAGAAGCTCAGTCATCCGGAGGGGGCTCAGAGTAGAGCCGCTGCTTCTCCACATCGAGAGGAGTCAGTTGAGGTGGCTCGGGCATCTGGTCAGGATGCCTCCTGGACGCCTCCCTGGTGAGGTGTTTCAGGCACGTCCCACCGGGAGGAGGCCCAGGGGAAGGCCCAGGACACGCTGGAGGGACTATGTTTCTCGGCTGGCCTGGGAGCGCCTTGGGGTTCCTCCCGAGGAGCTGGAACAAGTGGCTGGGGAGAGGGAAGTCTGGGTCTCTTTACTTAGGCTGCTGCCCCCGCGACCCGACCCCGGATAAGCGGAAGAAAATGGATGGATGGATGGATGGATGGATGGATGGATGGATAAACTCATATTTAATGAAACCATACATTCTACGATCAGATATGCATTCCATACATTCAAACACAAATAGTGTTTTAACTTCAGCATGTTTTGTGAAACCAAAATGTTGATGTACTTTTTTGAAATTGAAATGTGAGAAAAAGATTCACTTAAAATTTCACTTGCCAACAACAAAGGCTTTTTGGCTTTAAAAGTGATTTAAAAAAATGTATGTGTGCATTTTCCTTTAATATTTTAAAGACCAATGGTGGCAATTCTGAACATAAATGTCCCAATAGTTTAAAGAATCTTGCTGTTAAATAGGAAAAAAAGTCAGTTAAAAGGGTTAGTTTTATAATGGCCTTACAACACATTAAGCCTAGTTGTAAATTAAATAGCTGCTGTCTGGGATTAAACACAGAGTCTTCCTAAAAAAGTATTATTATTATTTTTTTTATGTCAACAGGAGATAATATAATGCAGTCAGAAAACAAATAATCCAAGTTAATGTTTTATATTTTTCAGAGGTGTGTAATTGAGGTGAGATTGAGATAGATATCTCTCAAACCTGCAGAGCAAGTTTGGTAAGTATCTCGACAGTGCATATTCCTATATGTAATGTTGAAATTAGGTTTGCCTTAAAAGACACTATAGAAGTTTCCACCTCTTTAAAGGCCTTTGCACCTAATCATGGTGAGCTTTAGAGATCTTCTGCAATCAAACCTGATGGAAAAATGAAAGAAGAGCGGCATGTAGAGGAATAGAACTGCTCAGTCTCCTGATTCTTCCTCTTGGCGCCTGTGAGTCATGTTGTGAAGCTGTCAGCAGCTTCATCAGAACTCTATAGCACACAGCATGGTAAACATGCGGCAGCCACAACTGTCGGCCCCATTTAGCCCACTTCTGCAGCAGTGACGATGTAAAAAAAGTCACATGTTTTGTTCTTAATATACTCGTACTGTCTCTCTTCACTGTTTTTTCACATCTCTTCGGTGAAATGTAAATTACTTTATTAAGATGTAATTTAAAAGTGAGAAATTTGTTGTGTATTATTCAGCCTCCTTTATCTGATACCCTTAAATAAAATCCAGTGCATCAGACTGCCTTTAGAAGTCACTTAATTTGTAAGTTGAGTACAACTGCACAATATATCGCAAATGTATGGTCATCACTGTATACATATCACAAAGGACTGTTTGGAGTGTAATAGTTGTTGGCTAATAAATTTGCAGGAGAACTTGAATTTCGCATGCTAACATAATGTTTAGCCAGTTTGACTGAGTTTCACTGCAGCAGATTCTCACACCGGATTTTCACATTGCAGCATTTGCCAATATTATTGCCATTGCAAAATGTATTAAAATCACAAAGCCATAAAGTTATATCCACCTGCGTGTAATTAAATCTCAGTATAAATCCACTTGTCATGTGAATTCTTCAGAGATTTGCTTTGTTCAGGAAAAATCCTGAACAAACAGCGTCGTGAAGACCAAGGAAAACAGCAGACACATCATTGTTAAAGTTTTTAAAAAGTTAAAAGCAGGGTTAGCTTATGAAATGATATCTCATGCTTTGAACATCTCATAGAGCACTGTTTGATCCATCATCTGAAAAAGGAAAGAGTCTTAGACAACTGGAATTCTACCAAGACACAGTCACCACCAAAACTGACAGGAAACGTAAGGAGAGAGACAGTGAGTCAGAAAAGCAGCCAAAAGGCCCATAGTACTGAACTCTGGAGGAGCTGCATAGATCCATCGCTCAGGTGGGAAAACAAATTGATACGTTTTAGTCATCCACTTGACAAATTTGAGTGGTAAAAAGAAAAAGGTTAGTTGGAAAAAAGACCATAAAAGGTCAGTCTGGCTCAAGACATGTTGGGGACACAGCAGCCATATGAAAGAAGGTACTCTGGTCAGGTGGCCTAGATGCAGAATGCTGTGTGTCAAAAAAAAATTAACATGTCACACTATCCACACAATGAAACTTCGTGGGGGCACCATCTTACTGTTGGATTGCTTTGCCTTAGCGTGGACAGGGAAGCTAGTTAAGGGTTTTCTTTTAATAATGAAAGAAAACCTGATAAAGGTTGCAAAAGACTTGAAAATGGAACAGAGGTTCAATTTGGAGGTTGACAAAAACCTTAAACATACAGCCAGAGCAAACATGGAATGGTTTAGATAAAACAGTTCTATGTATTAGAAAGGAAAACCAGTGAAGAATCTGATAAGAAGGGAAAATGTATGTTCACAGACACTCTTTATATAATCTGACTGATTTTGATATATGTAGCAAAGCAGAATGAGCAACATTTTCAGTCTGCGAAACTGGTAGAGATACAGATTCAGAGATCCCAAAACAATTGTAGCTGCAATCATAGTGGAAAGGGATCCTACAAAGTTTTGACTCAGGAGGGTTAAATAGAAATGCATGAAAGAATTACCAAAATTTTATTAGTAAAAAACGTTCTTAATGCTTCAATATTAGGCAATATTGTTTTGGTCTGTCACATAAAACCCCTTTCAAATGAATGAAATTGTATTGCTGTGATGTGACAAATCGTGGCAAAAAGTTCAAGAGGTATGATTACTTCTGCCAAACACTATTTACTTGTTAACATATCACATTAATCATTGGCATTACTGTGCACATGCCTGTGAATGTGTGTGACAGAAAACAGGACACAGAGGAGTCGAGCATCAGTATTATAAGGCAGAGCACCTCTGCTTTGGTATCCTATAACAAAACATGACATTTATTTCTGTTTTCAGGTTAAACATTCACTGTATGCTTCCGTGTGCTTGTGGATGTGTGTGCCATGCCCAAGAATGTTTTTGTTTATTGACTAGTTGTAATGGACAGAACAGGGGAGAGATAGAGGGATGATGAAAGAGGTCCAGCAGATGAATGGAAACAAAGGAATCAATCAGCCAGTCCTTTGAGTTTATAGGGAGAAAAGACTGAGATGGAGGGATGAGGGAAAGATGGAAAACAGAGAGGAAGGTCACTGGAGAAGGCTTGTATAAATAGGAAAGAAAGTTGAACATGGTGGGGGATTGATGAGTACAGAGTCACAAGGAAAAAAGGGAGGAATAAAAGAACACACTGAAGGGCAGATAATGGATGGAAGATGGAAGATACGCAGAGGAAACTAAAAGAACAAACGAGAGAGAGAAAAATACAGAAACATGACCTGAGCAGCAAACAAGTGGTAGTGTGGATGAGTTAAAACCACGTGATATTTGTGTGAGCTGCATGCTAACTAACTGACATATAAATACAGCAAGGTGAAAACACACCTGCATCAGCAATTAGGAGAAGAAGCTGCAGGAGGGTCTTATAGAGGACATTCTTTTCTCTTTCCTCTCTCTCTTCTTCCCTTATTCCCAACGGCCATCTTTTTTATTCTCTGACCTAAATGTTTCTTTCTCTCTCTCCTTCTTTGTCTTCATTTCTGCACCTGGATTCCCTTTTTTTACCTTTTAAGTGTCCAGTATCATTTTTCCCAGCTTTAATTTCTCCTTTTTTTCTCTCTCTCTCCCGCTTCATATCTCTTTTTCATCTACTCCAGGCTTTGATCAAGTATTCTGTGGTCTACTGTGACTCTACTCCCTCTAATTTATGAAACCATAAATGATATCAGCTGTGTTATCCATTCCTTGAGCTAAATAAACACATAACCCACTCACACACAGTGCAAAGTAGCTTGACAAGTAATATGAGGGCACAGATTAAAAAACTGTGAGCAGCAAATATTTTTTACAGTGTGATAATTAAAATAGAGAAAAGAAAAAAAAAACGGACCTAACGGTTTTCTTGTTCATGAGAATTAGGAAGTTTCATTCTCTGTGTGCATTTTACTGTGTGCAGAGAAAGGAAAAGACACAGTTTGAAATTGTGAAATATATTAGGCAGAAAATGAGTTATTATGGAGTAATATGATTTATGTTAATTATAAACAGCAAGGGTACTTAAAGTGCCCCTTAAATTGGTTTGTAAAACTAATCATAAACCTATAAGCATCCAGTAATTTCAAACACGGTGATAAAAACAAAGTAATGAGACTGCAGCCAGGGAGGAAAAAAGCGAGAGACTAATAATCAAACTGTGCTTTGCAGAAAAAAAGATGATTATTATGATGGCCTAATGTTAATTTGTCATAAACCTGTTGTGGTTGTAGATTTTTAGTGGTGTTCAGAGTTTGTGGATTTTAAGCAGAGTCTGTGATGACTGAATGGAAAAGAAAGTTGCATTAATGTGTGTCTTCTCTGATTACATTTTATGATACATTTAAGCTCAACCAAGACAAGTGATTTGCATACTTTGAAAAGTTTTATTAGTAATCAAATTTTGTACTGATCAAGCTGACATCTGTCGATGTATCTAAATGAATTACGTTTTAATATTTTAAACGGGAAAAATTACTTACACTTGAATTAGATTTCTAAGTTACTTGAAAATATTACAGTCTCCATTATTTAGTTTAATTTAAAGGTTTAATACAGTTAGATTCTTCTTCTGTTTAAGTTACATTCATGACTGGACTGCGGCCTAATTTTGTTTTTGTTTTTCAGTTTCATCTAATATTTGGCATTCTTAATACTCAGGCTTGTTTTATTTGTGAAACGTGAACATTTTACATCCCGGAAACTGAGCATAGTTTCCCATCAAACATACAATAGAACATTGAGCTCTTGTTGCTCTCAGATGTGCAGTTACAGGTTCAGGATGTAAACAAATTTTGCTGTGTCATTTTACTAATGAAAAACCAGTTGAACTACAATGTGCACGTTAATTGTTCCGCCTCTAACGTTCCCTCCTCTCTTCTCTACTTCTTCAACTGAAATCTCCTCCTGCATCCTCCTACTTCAGGAGGCTGCTGTTGGTTTCCCTCTCAGCAAGTCACGTACACACACTTCCTGCTTGTCTTTCAGGCTGTTCTCACTGTGACGTGGCAAAAGATTTCTGTCTGAGACCACATGTATTCACTGCAGAGAACATGTGGCTGCTTTAGCTGCCTTGAACATAGTTTTACAGTTATGCAGTGTGTTTTGGGTTTTCCACAGGTTTGCATATGTTTTTCTGAAAAGCTCAAATCTTTAACCAGATGTAATTTGAAAATATATGTAAAACAAACTTCTAAAACCAGAGCAATTTCTGAAAAGCCTAAAAGATCTCTAATGTCACCACTGTTTTTAAGAATGTTGAAACGTTGTATTATACTCCCCAGGAATTAAACTTAAACGCACAGACATGTCAGATTGTGTAATAATGGCAATAACAATTGTTATTTGTGATCCAAGGAAAATGCTTGAGAGTCTTTTTAAGTGATGTAAACGAGTTTATGGGCTTCTTGCAAAGGTTCTAGGGCCTAATGATGGGATTTGTTAGGTCATTGAAACTTTCAGTCATTCTACAAAGATCCAGAATTTCTTAAACTGAAAAAATGTCTTGAGGGGCTTTTTTTTGTAACTTTCAAGAATCCTTTAAAGAAGACCCGGCTTAAGTTTGAAGGGTCTTAATGGGTTTCATGAGCATTCACATTTGTTAAAAAAAAACAAAAATAAACAATGTGGTACTGCCACGTATATATATATATTTTTTTTTTTCATTTTAAACCAAGACTTTTCCTGCCTTCATATTCTTTAGTCTTTATCTCTTGTGGCCCGTTCACTTTCAGCAGTCCCTGGTTGTACAGGGATTTTCTTTATGTTCTTAACACATTATCAAAGTTCACAATACCTGGTTAGATTTTACAGACTAAGTCAAACACAGAAACAAGAGGAAGATGAACAATCTGTGGCCACGACTGAAGAGCAAACACAGAAAACAATGCAGCCTATTTCACTGATAAACATCCCCCTCAGCAGACAAAAGAAAACTAATCAACTGAAGACCTCTTGGGTAACTTTGCTCTGGGCCACAGGGAGATGTTGCAGAATAAATGCATAATGTAACCTCTGCAGTAACTGCCGGTGTACAGTATGTGATGCGTTTTCTGACTGCCTCTGTTGGCTTCAATGTCGAACCTCGTCTAAACGTGGAAGTCTCATTATCTCTAATGAGTGACTGTTGAGAGATGAAGAGCTGTTGATGAGAGCTCCTTCTGACTCAGACAGTGAGCAGTGTAATAATATACAGTATTGGCCACATGATGGAGGCTTTTATCCAAAGTTCCTCACAGCGCTTCGCTTGCATGCATATTTTAGAAAGGGTAGCCCAAGGGAAACTAACTACACCTCTAGTTCTAACAATGTGACTCTTCACAAAAAACACCAACTGCTGCAGTATCAAAGGTGGAGCAGGATTACATATCATGTTTGATAGCATGCTTCAAAGAGTTGCAGTGGGGGATATAATTTTCTTTATTATGACACAAAACTGCAGAGGTTAATACTTGTTCATATCTCTCAAGAGATCTATCCAGCTTTGATCAGCAGCTCCAGTTTTATTTTGAGTCCATGTTTTACAGAGTGACTGACTTTGTGTGTGTGTGTGTGTGTGTGTATAAGAAGTAAGGCATATTGTGTCCTAGAAGAGCCAAAAACCTGGGAATTGTGTGTAAATTTCAGTACGTAACCGTTGTGAACTTTCTCTTGTCGTTTGCTTCTTCAGTATGGGGAGGAGGAGGTGTGTTCAGACCGCTTGGACACCGACTTCCCTGACATCGACCTTTCCCAGCTGGACACCAGTGACTTTGACAGCGTCAACTGCCTCAGCGAGCTGCAGTGGTGCACCGATCAGCCAGCGGATGTGTCACCAGCCTCCATCCACTACAGTACGGCAGATGAGCTCTTCGAGGTGAGCTTTTACCAAAGTAAAGTCCACGTAATCTGCAGTTGAGTCATGGACTGTTGCAGCAGTGTATAATGCCATTATAACTTTAAGCTTTCATTTTGCATTATTAGCAGTTACGTTTTTGTGCTTTGGCTTGCCGCTGAATCCACATATTTAGTTAAGTGAAACCAATGTTTACCTGAAGCACTCTGCTGATGGACTCTACTTGTGAATGCAGTTTGACAGTTTTATAGCAGTGCTGATTTTTTGTTTGTTTGTGTTGTTTTTTGTTTGTTTTTATGAAACAAGGATGGATATTAATGCGAGGAGTTGTGAGGTCAAATTTGCCATTATGTCTCTGTTTACCAGATGATCTGCCACCTAAAGGCTGCAGATTTATTTCACCAATTGATATAAATTGTGCAATTTCTCCATTTAATTTCCTTGTGTTAAATGAGGGCATTGTGAAAGGCACAACAATCCTGCAATAGCAGCTTTCCACTCACCCATCTTTAACTCCTCAGTCCTGTTCAGGTGAAAAATACATTTACAGTAGCTTGCAAAAGTATTCGGCCCCCTTGAACTTTTCCACATTTTGTCACATTACAGCCACAAACATGAATCAATTTTTTTGGAATTCCAGGTGAAAGACCAATACAAAGTGGTGTACACGTGAGAAGTGGAACGAAAATGATACATGATTCCAAACATTTTTTACAAATAAATAACTGAAAAGTGGGGTGTGTGTAATTATTCAGCCCCCTTTGGTCTGAGTGCAGTCAGTTGGCCATAGACATTGCCTGATGAGTGCTAATGACTAAATAGAGTGCTCTGGGGGTGCTTCTCTTCAGCAGGGACAGGGAAGCTGGTCAAGAGTTGATGGGAAGATGGATGGAGCCAAATACAGGGCAATCTTGGAAGAAAACCTCTTGGAGTCTGCAAAAGACTTGAGACTGGGGCGGGAATATATATTGAACACGCTTACTAAATTATATTAAATACTGAGTAGAAAGGTCAATTTGAAGACCTCCCCTGTATAGACAAACTAGTACCATTTTATTTCTAACAAATTTCCTTCATATGCTGAAGGAACTGATGGTCTATTCTATAGACACATCGCCAGTTCTTTCAGTTGTATTCATGTCAAGTAATTGACTGAGTAATGCTTTATTTTTATTATTTGAAGCCAATTTTTAGTTGCTTGGTTGTGTCTGTGCATAATCTGGGATAATTATCTTGATTAAAACTCCACCCTCATGACTTCAAATTCTTATCAAGTGTCCCACCACATTTCTCCATTTATCCTTCCTTCAGGTACATAAAGTCTATCAGTGTCATCTGCTGAAAGACAGCCCCAAAGCCCCTTCCCACCTCCAAACTTCACTGGTGAATGTTGTCTATTAAATCTCACCTGCTCAGACTATATTCTTCCAGTATTACTTTAGTTTGTCGAAATCAATGTGCTTTTTCTTCACAAATGAGGGTGCATTGAGGTCTTCGTGGTTGAGTACATTATTTATTGTTTTCACACAGTACCCTGTTAATTTCATGCCCCTTGGAAGCTCTCTATGATTTGACTCTTGGACAACTCTTATGATTATTCTTTTGAGTTCTCTGTTTGAAATCTTGTCAGGAACACCTGGTTCTGACTGCTTTATGGTGAAATGATGTTCTTGATTATGGCCCAAGGTTAGAAATTGGTGTATAACCAAGGCCACCACAACCTTTTGCAACAATACGGCTGAGAGAGGTCTTCCTTTCCTTTTACCCATTATGAGATGATTCTTGGAAACAAGAAAGCTTTTTATATTTCAAAAATTAGTACCAAATCAGTTACTATTAATTTGCATTGAAACGATTGGGATTTCATTCTAAGTGCTGAAAGATTTTAGTGAATTTCATGGCTTTCTCTGCCTTTTTCCAGCTTCTTTTCTTCATGTGTTCGATTCTTATTATCGGAATTTTTCATCCAGCCCCTGTGAATTTCAGGTTAATAGCTTTTTAAGAAACATTGCAAAGAAAATTGAATACTTATATTCTCTACTGCAGCTGTTATTGAATAAACTAGATCAAATACTTTATTTTTTATATTTTTCTTAAACATTGCATGTATGTTGTTGACCTTAGGTACTCGTTGAGCAGCCTTTCTGTTTGTTGTCATGTGCAAGACCCCAACCTTTAATCTGATCCTCATTCTGAGATTCAGACATGCAGCAGGCCTCAGAGGGCATTGCCAACAAACCCAGTTCCCGTTTACACTGTGTGTAACACGATACTGAAAGCAGTCCATCAGCTTGGACTGGGCCAGTTCTTCTGCAAGGGGCAGGTGACAACCTTCAGGCTTCAGTTTCCTGGACCCTTTCTACAGAAATTCAGAGAATACCCATCTTGTTTTTTCTGCATCCAAAAGCCAATACTTAATTATTGACCAGGTGTTGTGCTCCCATTACAAAGGATAAATTGAGTGCACTTTGCGAAAAACAGAGAAATAAAATAGCATTTTGGTACAGATCGTGGGTCATGTAGTCCAGCCCTGCTGCTGGAAATTGTTCTGATCCTCTGCTGCACCGCTGAGGGTTGCCCAAATGAAGACAGGAAAGGCATGATGGGAATGCAGGTGAAGTAAACAGTTACTGTGTCTGTCTTTGCTGCACGTCTCTGAGTCCCTCCGTTTTTATCACCACTTTGATCCACGTTAGCCGACGCCAAGCGAGTGCCTGTTCAGTGCTGACAAAAAAAAAACTTCATAACACAGTTTGGCCTCACAAGTCCACATTTTGCATTATTATTTTATTTTTCTAATCTCCTGTTCTTTGTTGCATTCTCTTTTGTTAAAAAAACTGCTAATTTGACAATCTTTCATTTCATCTTTAACTTTGTCCGGATTGTTTCAAATCCACAGAACTGCCAGGTTTCACTTCGTCTTATCTATTTGATTAATATGAGACTCTCTTGATACCTGCATTTCTATTAATTTCTTTCTCTGCTATCAGTGTCCTTTTATTGGATGCTTATCTTTCATTTCTACATTCTATATCTCATTTGCTAGTTCTTGTGATTTTTGTTTTTTTACACTTGACTTTTTTAGCGTTGTAGCCCTGTTTTCTGTACCTCTGTACGTACATGCCTCCCTTCCCTTCTCAGCAACATCACATTTAGGCAACATGATACCATCGATCAGACTAATATATCAGTGAAGACAGTAAGGCATCATTTAATTATCTCCACTGAATACAGTGATAAGGACACAAATGAAGCTACTGTCACTGTATTTTTTTCTCCCTCTGCTTCCTGTCAGTAGAGTTTGTTATAGCAGCATATTGGAATTTATGTTCCATGTTGAAAGCGATCGATTGCATTTCCGTGGGAGGACTCAATGTAACCTTAAAGATTAAATCAAAGGGATCATTTCATTTAGGCCAATTATAACTTATTATTTCCCTTAAAATTTTAGTAATATAGATGGATAACTATACTTCTAAGATATAAGATACCTAAATAAGATTTTTCTTTGTACAAGCCAAATTTTCTGGGATGTGTGAAAAGTCTTGAAATAAATCGATTTTTATTGCAGAAGCATGATCTCACACTAAAGAAAATTGAAAATTAAAGCCTTTTGCTGATTAGATAAATAAGTAAAGAAGAAAACTCAACAATACCAAAAATGTTGCTGCTAATACTTTTACTATGTGTTTTTGACAACGGGATAGTACTTTTTCCTGTGCTACAACATTTCTCAAGTTTGGAGCTTACAGAGAGAGATCGATTGAGTGTCTGATGAACCATTTATGTATGCCAGTAGCAAGGTTTTTCCATTTTTCTATGTTTGTTTCATGATTCCAAGGTTCTCAGGGCCTTTTGAAGAAAAGCATGCCCACAGCATCACACGTCCTCCACTGTACTTACTAGTGAGCATGAATTGATTTTCTATATATTTCATCTTTATCTGACCATATTGTAAAGTCTAAGTAGCTTTTAGAAAAGTACAAATGTTTACATTTGCGATGGCTGGACTAAAATACTTTTTCCTGGAACCCCCCAAATATTTAATTGACATTTAAATAGTATCTAATATTTGGTATGGAGACTTGGTTACCCCACGATGAGACATTGTTCTCACTCTGTGTGATGGAAAGATAAACGTGGGTTCTCGTCCAGCCTCGATGGTTACAGTTCCTGTTGTTGTTGTTTTTTACCCACTAATTATTCCTCTGACTGTAGAAATATAAATAAGTGTAGGTCAGTAGCTATAGTTTTATATCCATTTCTTGACCTTTGCAGATCCTCAAACGACTGCCATGATTTGATACCATGTTCTCGTGTCTTTCTGATTTTGAAGAGTGGGTCATGTGTCACAACATATTTATATCCCTGGTCAAAGATGAAGAAATAGAAGTTTTTAGACAGTATAGTCAACTTAGACTTAAGTTTAAGTTGCTTAAAGTGTTTAATTACATTTCCTTTGTAGGAATTGGGGATGTTTGGGGCACTGGATTCTATTAAAAAACAACAATTATGTTCTTGGATTTTTAAAATGATTTATCACTGGATTTATTTCTCCCTTTAATAAATAAACTCAAAAGTTGAATTTTTCTAAACTTTTCCATAAAAGAATATTCTACTGCAGTGAAAGATTATTTTACTGTGTTGATTTGCACATCTTTATTAGGTGGGTCAAAAAAGTTGTAGAAAGCTCTGGATTACATTAAAGGTGATCACAAGTTTCACTGTATATATGAATAAACTAAGCAAAAAGACAACAAATAACCTGACACATTTTTGTAATCATCCATTGTAAGTCCTAAGACAATTATTGTCTGGTTTCTTGATTTATTAATACTTTTTAAAGTTATATATCCTATTCAAAATTCTGAAAAGCTGCTTCCAGCACAAAGGTAGAGTAGCAGCCAGCCTGAGACAATGAATAAATTTATGATAAATACTTTGGCAGCATGGGACAGATTAAGCTGGATGATTAAAAGGAGAGACAGATAAATGAAAGTTAGTGGCTTCCTGGAGGCCAGCCGTGCTATCAACTCTCCTCCAGACACAGCTCTCAGGAAGATGGTAACTCCTCGACAACAAACAGCCCCTTTTTGGAGAGAACGGGTGGAGTGCTGGGATTTAAAAAGCAAAGAAAGTGTGACCAGGCTGGTGTTATTTTCGGAAATAGGAAAAGCTATGTACCAAAATGATTGAAGAAGGCCTGATTGTAGAAGCAGTTTAACTGAGTTTTGTCTGAATGCAAAGAACAAAGGTTCATTTTCAGGCACAAAATGTGGTTGACATGTATAAATCCTTCAGAAGATTGCTATTTTCTGACTGTCTTTATGACTTCATGGTGAAAGTGTTTGCTGTGTCGTGGATGTTTCATGGGTGATGAATGCAGGGTGGAGACAGATGTGAAAGTAGTTTTGATCCAAAATGCTGAAAAACGTTGCTTCAGCTTCTATTGTGTCTTTATTAGATACTTAACTCTGAGTTTTAAACCTTTTCCACCAGTTAGCACTTGAAAGCAAAGCACCCTTTTTTAAGTTTATCACACAAGGTGGTTGAGTCAGGTCTTTGCTTCACCAACATAAATAAGTGTCCAATACGTCAAGATATAGATGCGAATAAGTCAGTAAGTGATGAATAATAGCTGTAATGTCATATGATTTGATATGTTATGTTATATTTCTCTAATGTTGGGTTTTATGCTTTTATTGCTGCTTTTATTTTACTTTATCCTCTAATGATCTAAAGGACCTTGAATTGCCTTGATGTTGAAAGTGCGCTTTACAAATAAAGTAGCCTTGCATTGCCATTGGAAGTTACTATATCAAGCCAGAGGAGATACAGGCTAAACAGCTTAGTCATGGTGACTTCACATAGGGATACTGTTGGCAAACAAGACGCTGCATGCCTCTTTTTCCAGGCCGAAAAGCAAATTGCTCAATTCAGATTGAGATCTGGATCGTCATCCAAACCTATTTACTTCTAAGCTGTCCCCTGATGTTCTTTCAGTAACGACTTCATGCAAGTTCAAAAATATTTTAGGCAATCAGAAGAAGAAGAAATGTACATTTGAACATAAATTTACAGACACAAGGTGTAGTAGTTTGGAGGATATGACGCGCACTGCGTTGATGATGAATAATTAGATCTTTCTAAATGGGACATTTAATAAAGAAACGCAATTAATTTTCCTTTTTAGTTCTCAGATTGTAACAAAAACAAAGGTTACAATAATAGTCTATGTTTTAGGGACATAAGCAACAATTTTGCTGTTAGTTTGTGGTGAACTAAGACAGATATTACTGATTGGGAGCAGAAGAAAAATTAAACTGTGTTCATGCACGCAATCAGTCTCTGAGAGATCTGAATTGGTTTAGAGGTGGCGCTTTCATGATCTTAATCTTAAATCTGAAAACCCAACCTTCCTTAGAACAGCGTCAACCAACAGTGCATTCTGTTGGTTGACGCTGCCAAGAAAGTGGGAAATTTTACTTTGTAGGCATTAAATAAGTAGTGAGAATAAAAAACTCATTCTCACCATCAGGGCTAAACACTGGACTATTTGCCAATTTCTGTGACTGACTGATTGACTGTTGGATCTCAACAAATATAGGAATAATTCCAAAAATCTGTTCCAGTTTCTTTCTGTGTTGCTTTGTTGTATTTTTTTTTTCTCACCTTTTTTTTTCTCTGCGTTTGACTCCCTGTAGATAGAAGAGGAGAATGCGGCACTACTGGCCGCTCTGACAGACAGTTTGGATGGCATGGTGGATGCCGAGGTGGGCGGGCTCTCTGTTTTTCCAACTCTGGAGGAAGAGCCCAGTCAAGAGGAGGAGGACGAGAGGAGTCTTCCTCTGAGCACCGAGGACTTCAGTCAGCCCCTGGGGGCCGAGACAGAGGACCTATCTCTTGTAAGAATATCTATCCACCTATATCTTATCTTATCTAATATCTTATTTGTTTGATGTTGAATACATTTGATGATATTATGTGCAAAAACATCACATATGAACATGCACTTTCCTTTTCCTTGCCCGTCCTATAACCTCAATTTGCAACACGCCTCTGAGCGCTTGTTTGAGAACATTAACGCTACTTTACTGGTTCTGTTTACAAAGGTCTGAAAATCAAAAGTCCCCTGCAGCGCAGAAAGCGACATCTATCAAAGTGGGTCCTTTAATTCAGGCTTAAAACGCAATTTATCCCCTCCTCACCCGTTCTGCGATGTGCCTTGCCTTTTCCATGCTCTCCCACTTACTTTCGCACCGGCATTCTAATCTTCCTCGTGCGTCTCACCTTGATCTTCCCCTTAAGTTGGCCTGCGAGGTTCAAAGTCTGCCTTTAACTCCCTGAAAAGCAGAGCAGTGCAGAGGCACAAAGTAACTGTTCATCAGTGAGCGTGGGTTGCTGTAGTCCCTTGGCCCAGGTGCCTCTTCAAGGAAAAGGAATAAGGTTTTCAGATAAACACACTGCATGTGTAAAAATTCAGTCTATAGGTGATAAGAGGGTGATTTAAAAAAAAATTGGAATTAAAACAAAATTTTTATTTTAGGTTTGTCCAGTTGCATCATTAAATGAGGATATTATTTGAAAGTTTATGTATTTTGCTGTTTCAGTTCAAAAAGTAAAACTCTTGCATATATTGATCACACACAGATGGGTATATTTCAGTGATTTCTTATTTTCCTATATTGTTAATTTTGATGATTATAGCCTACAGCTAATAAAGTGAATGAACTGAGGGATTAATAGGAATGTATGTAAGATTGAATTGAAAATACTTTTCTTGTAAAGTGCTTTGAGATGACACGTGTCATGTGTCAAGGTGGAGTTTTGTTACTGATGTGTTCTGTTATGGCCTACACAATCATGGGGACGACTGCTGACTTGACAGTTGTCCTGCAGAGAGTCACTGACCAACTGCACAAAGAGGTCAAGCAACAAAATGTCACTAATAAAGAAGTTTTCACAGAGTTCTGTTTCGAAGCATAGTATTGGAAAGTTGAGTGGAAGGAAAACATGTGATTGTGGATTTAGGAGTATATAAGAGATTTACATGAACTGCAACTAGAGTCACTGCTCGAGGAGTCGCCATACTCTGACCCATCTAGGACATGACAATATCAACAGTGTCCTACTGCAGCAGGGAGACTGAAGAGGCACAGAATTTGTTAGCAGTTGCTTGATGTCCTGTGCGAAGTCAGTCAGTGATGGCTTAGGGAGTCATGCAATCTACTAATGTTGTTTTATCATGTCCCAACGTCAGCATAGCTGTCGACCATGAAATTTTAGAACACCATATGCTTCTTTCTGCTGATAAGCTCAATGAAGATGATTTCATTCTCCAGCAGGACTTGGCCCCCTGCCCACACCGCTAAAATGACCTGCTTTAATGAACATGGATTCACTGGGTTTGATTGGTCAAACTAACCTAAATCCCCCAAATATAAACCCCATTAAGAATTTATGGGAAGATAAGAGAGGATAGATGAGATGAAGGCTGCTAATAACACAATCTGAGCCTCAATAATCCATGCAAAAGAAGAATATTTTACAGTGCATGGACAAACTTAATTTAATAATATTCAACATTTTTAACGAGCATAATTTTTAGTTTTTGTTAGCTGTAAATTTTGAAATTAACAGAAAAAAAACTATTGAATTACAATATATCACTGTGTACCGAATCCATATATGAGTATAACTTTTTAGATTTTATTAAATAAATTAACTTTTTCAGTGATATTCAAAGTTACTAGGATGTAGCTGTCACCTTACTGAGTAAAGACTATGTGTTGAGGCATAAGAAATGGTGGAAGATAAAGTGTGATTAATATCAAGACATATTTCGCTTTTAATCAGCTTTTACATGGTAAACTCAGCAAGAACCTTGATTAAATGTTGACATGGAATAATTGGGCATAGCCCTCGACAACCAGGACATTTTTTGATCAGGTAATAATAGCTTCTCGTGCGAATCCGAATTAATATGCTTGTGATACTGCACATATGTTTTCGAGTCCCTCTTTCTCTTTTCACACTGCGCCTCCCTTCATCGTCCCCTGAACCACATTTCCAGGAACAAACCTTGTTTTCCTCTCCTCTCCCTGGCTCCTGCATGTTATCAGCCTGCACCTTCTTTTGTGTTGGCTCAGCTGTAAGAAGAATGAAGCTCTGTGCCTGGCTCTGAAGCCTAATTGAAGCAGGAAGCTATTTCATTGCCACAAACGACTTATGATTAGAGCTTTAATATGGCCTTATTGCACTTGTTGAGTTGAATCCACTCTGCTTCCTTAATTTGACTTAAATTTCACAGCATAAGGGTCCGCTTCGAAAGCTCTCTGAGTAAGTGCCAGTCAACAAAGATGCCATTGTTTGCCAGTCACGAGTCAAGTTGGACGGCTGAATACCTGCAGCGTAAATATTCACCAAGCTGCTCCGCCGTCCCATACCAAATTGCACCCTGAGCTGAGCCATAAAACTAGTCTTTTAATAGAGATCTGTTAAGGTTTAAATGAAATGTTGGATACTTTTCAATATTTATTAAGAGCAACAAGATAGAAATGGTATGGTAACCTCTTCAGATTCAATAAGTTCATTTAGGGCAGCATAATTCTGTCTAAATCAGGCAAAGCAAAACCTTTTTCCGGTGACATTACAGTTTGGGTTTTGCATTATTTCCTATTCTGATTGGTCCGTCTCTGTTAAAAAGTCAAAACATAATATGACATGCATTTCCATTATAAATATGTACGTATGTAAATGTCTGAACTCTGCAGCTGCATCTCAGTATAGAGACTCAGTTAAAGAAATTTCCAAAAACTCAGGCCTTGCTGCAATAACAATTACTGTGTGAGCTTTCTATCCGGGCAAAGCATCGGCATCCAGGAAAACATCAGCACAGAGGAGTGATTGTGCTGCAGCAGTTTGATAAATGCCATGAAGGTGGTTTTTTTACTCTAAATAAAATGTCAACAGTATCGAGAGGTCACAGTTTCAGATAGCATTTTCTTTGCTGTTGTGTTGCAAAACACAGTTGCCCTTGTTATCCTTTGAAATCCCTGTTATCAGTTAATGTGCATCCAAACGAGCGCCGAGCAGGCTGGTTACTGAGTTGACCATGCCTCTGTTTTCCAGACTTAACGAAGCAACAAAAAGACAATAAGGGTCAAACAAGAAGCAGCGTCTAATTCAGATTTTGCTGGTGTGTTTCTAAGAGAAACAATATTACATGTTTTTCCCCATTTCGTAGCTTAAATGTTGATTTGAACTCTACTATCTTGTACAAATTTTCCACTTTCTGCACAACTCCTTCATTTAAAGTCCATTTAACTTAACTTATCCAGCAGCAACCTCTCAACGTTACCCTACTCATGCACTGAAAATAAAGATCTGAAAAACCTGTTCTGTCCCTATGGATTCAACTCTGTCAGTTTGATTCTGGTTCTTACTTACGGTGACAGATAACGCTACCACATGCTCAGTTCCACAAACTCTTCTGCACAGTTTTTGCTTCTACCCTTATTCTGAATCTGTTCTGCCACAGGTGTACTTTTGGTTGTACCTGCAGGCAGGAAGTTTGTGATGAGCCAACTAAGACTCATTGCTTCTGGGAATTATTTTGGTGGAATTTGTGTCATTTATTTGCAGAGAGACAGATAAACGGCACACTTTTTGTAGTCTAGTTTGAGATTCTGAAGCGAGTTTTCATATCATTCCTCAACTCTTATAAGATATTTTTGGTGCGCCTGTTAGGTCTGCAGTGTCTCAAAATTCTCCGATGCAAATCCAGACGTGACGTTCAGCGCCCCTGGAAAAAAAAGGCAGGATATTTCGCCGTACTAAATATAAATCATATCATCCTGAATCCCGACTCTGTTTCCACTGAGTGCACTATCAGTGGCAAATATAGCAACCTGACATTCACATCCACTCACACAGAAAAGCGTGCCGTAATAACATTAGGCCCTTTACTCAACTGAAGCTGCCAGATGTGTGTGGCTGTGTGTGTGTACTTCATCCCTTCTTTCCATCAGTTGAGTGGTTTACAGTCACATGTTTGCTGTCACTCATGTGCTCAGGCTTGAGTCTGGCGCTGCCCTCTACTGTTAAGCGCTTTAGATGGCCCCCCGGAGTCTCCCCACATGTCGGTGTGCTTTTAATGTTCTCAGTTTAAATATTCTGAATTAACTTAATTCTGAAATATACATATTTGATTTACAATTGACCTTAAACGTTTTTATGGACTTGTATAATCATAAATGAAATAGAATAAAGTAAACATTTTGTCCTTTTACAAATAAACATTATAAATATTATAAATAAACATTGTTTTTACCATTTTAAGAATTCCTTGGCGTTTCCAGATTTTCACATTTGGTGGCTTGGAATAAACTACAATAAATGGGTTGAATGAGACATTCTGTCTTCCAGCTGAAGCTAAGTCACCATTATTTTAAGCCATAATCATTTATTGTTCAAATTCCTCAGGGACTCCTTGAGTAATCATAGCAACAATTAGATGACGAGAAAAAAGTTCCACATAGTCACTTTGCTCAGATAAACAAAGCTTTTTTTAAACTTTCATTTGCATCAAACATTTATTTAGAGTTGGTGTTTTGACAATCACATCAACCATTTACTGATCAAATTTCTGTATTCCTACCGATCCTCTTATTTGAATTTTGGTTTCCCTACAGAACTTTCCAAAAAGCCTACAAATGGAGGCATACAGAAGGGATCCCTCAATCATGAAGCTTCTAACCCTGTTTTTAAGAATAACCCTGGCTACTCAGCAGAAGAAGTACAACCATGCACATGCACACTCATACCTTAGGGCAACTTAGAGTATTCGGTTAACCCAACAGTTTTATGGACTGTGAGATGAAGCTGGAGAGACCTCACGCATGAACAGGGGTAACATGCACGCTGCAAGCAAAAAGACCACAGGGAGGGATTCAAACCCAGCTCCTTTTTGCTGCAAAGCCACAGTGCCACCAACTGCGCCTCCGTGCAGCCCCTTTTTGAAATACTCGCTTTATAAATACAGAAAATTAAAAACAAACAGGTTGGAAAACAAAACCTGCTTTCTTTATATCAAATGAAATTAAGCCTGAATTCAAATGGGAGCTGGTTGGTGTTAACAAACCACAAAGCTACTACTAGTGTTACAGATTTGATGGCTTCTCTAGTCATTATAAGCCTAAATTATCATATATGTCTAAGAAGTTGTCTACTATCAAAATGAATCCTTTAATATTAGTAAAAGTTGTTGTGAGTGAGCTCATCCTTTTTTATATTGATTTTCTGCCAGGTTACATTTCATACAATCTGTTCATGTAAGTGTATTTCCCTTAACATTTTTTTCTCTCATCACCTGTATCTGCAGTTCCACTTCCACTTTTCCTATATGCGTGTGTTCCACCAGAGAACAAGGCCTCTATTGATGATGCCAGCACAGTTCTGGAAAGCATCCAAAGCGGAGTAGAGTAGAAGAGTGGGGTATACTGTTACGGAGGCCCCGATGCCGTCGAAGAGTTTGCAATGTTTCACACAGCCTCAAACCTTCAGTCTCCTCTTCGCTTTCCTCAATGGGACTCTCTGAGGAGCATCATCACACACTCTAAGCCAAGTTGGCTCTCAGACAAAGGGCCACGGTGGCCCCATTAGCAGTGCAGGCAATCGTCCCATTTCAGTCAATTGACCCAGATAGTATTCTTTGGTTACTGCCAATGCTGTTGGGTGGTGAAGTTGTTTTCATTAAAGCGTTATAGTACTCTAACAGTGATGAAAGTTGTTTAAGCTTGGACTCATGGCTCAGCAGTTTTATAGCATACACTGCTAATGTAAATATGTCCAAATTTGGTGCTGTTTTGTTCTTTAAACTCAATCCATTTAAAAGCAGTTCTACCTATAATGTTTTACATTACGTTCTTATAAAGATATTATAAAAAACCTATAAAGACTCATTAACAGATTTCCTCAGATCAGTCTGTCTCTCTTTATAAAACATACCCACCTAATCTGTGATACTGTCAGCAGTCAACATCACTTCCTACTAAACCTTTTTTTAAACATGACTTTCTTCTGCAGACTTTATTTTAAATTAAAATACTTCTGATGGAGTCAAAACAGAAATCTCTTTGGCTGCCATTGTAAGGAAAAAAAGTAGAGAAACTTCCTTTAGATCTTTGTTAGCTTTAAGAAAGGCAAAATAAGTAACACTGTTTCACAATTCCTGAGAGCCACAACACCAAAATTGATGCTTGACTGTTTTGATGCAGTTTTTTAAATTGCAGTACAATCTCCCAAGTGATCCAGACCCCCAATATTGCTGAATGGCCCCCCACATTGAGTAGACAGTCTTTATAGAAGGTCCCTTTGAGTCCTTATTCCTACCATTTTTGTATTTTCTGCATCATCTTTTGGAGCAAAGGCTGCAAAGCTTAAAGGGGGGATTTTCTTTCTAAGCTGATTTATATCAGCTGATAGCGCTGCCATGAAGCTACGCTCAGGATTGAACGGATGAGTACACAGATGGAAAAAAAGTAATGAAAGGATAGTAGGAGAATGAGGAGCAGCTGTGTTAATATCCATTTGAAAGGTAATACCCTGGGAAGGTTTAAGGAGAGGTTTCCTATGCTTTTTACCTTAACTCGCGCTTTCTGTTTGACCTGGAACAACAAAAGGATGAGAACAGGAAAAATGCATGGTAAAAAAAGGCAGAGTTGATTTGACAGTTTAGAAGTTAAGATGATAAAAAGTGTTAAGGGTCACACAGGCTGATTCAAAAAAGAGTTTCAAAGAGAGCAGAAAGAAAAAACAAGATTATATCTAAATCCAACAAGAAAATGTGGAGAATAATGGAAAAATGATGGAAAAACAGTCTGAGAATGCGAGGAGAAAGGTGGGAAATGTGGTCACGCTATATTATTATGCAGAAAGAAAATGACTGGATCTGGTTCTTTAATTGGAAATGTGAATGTGCCATGTAGCTGTCAGCTTTAGTGGTGTGATAAATGTACAGTATCATGACCTTTTCAACACATTATTCCTTTATACAAACATCCATCTGTGGAGCATTAACGGCTGACAGAATATAGATTAGAAAGTGAGGTGAAAGGCCAAATCAACTGACTGCTGAATGCTTTCGTGTTAGTGTGAATAGTTTTGTTTCCCTCCTGTTCTATTTACCATGCTAACTAATAGTAGGTTATCACATAAAGTGGGGCAAAAAAGTGTTTGGCAGCCACCAATTGCGCAAGTTGTCCCACTTAAAAAGATGAGAGAGGTTTGTAATTTTCATCATTGGCACACTTCAACAGTGAGAGACAGAATGTAAAAACAAAAATCCAGGAAATCCCATTGTATGATTTCTAAATAATTTATATGTATAATGATGCAAAAAATAAGGATTTGGCTAATACCAAAAGTTCACCTCAATACTTTATAATGTAAACTTGGTTGGCAATGAAAGAGGTTGAATGTATTCTGTAGGTCATCACCAGGTTTGCACACACTGTAGCTGGTATTTTGGCCCATTCTTCCATGCAGATCTTTTCTAGAGCTGTGATGTTCTGGGCACTGGGCAACACGGACTTTCAGCTCCCTCCACAGATTCTCTATTGGATTGAGGTCTGGAGACTGACTAGGCCACTTCAGAAGCTTGAAATGCTTTGCCACTCCTTCATTGCCCAGGGAGTGTGTTTGGGATCATTGTCCTGCTGGAGATTCAGCCATGTTTAATCTTCAATGCTCTTACTGATGGAAGGAGGTTTTTTTGCCCAAAATCTCATGATACATGGCCCGATTCATCCCATACACATTCTGCACATTCACAGGCGAGACCATTGACTTTACAGTTGTCTAACACACAGTCACTAACACCCTCCACAAGGTCAAACCAAAAAAGGTTAATGCTAAAGAGCCCTGCTTTTTACAGGGCGTCTATCCAGGCTGGTTTATGGAATGGTGAGAGGAAGGAAAAGCTATGGTAGAAAATAATATGACAAACAAAAGGGAGATTTAAGAGTTTGGAGCAGATTTGTAGGATATGGACCAGAGGCCACGCTACAATTCTTTGTCGTTGGTCATTTTGAATGACAAAGCCCCAAAAAAACCTGAGCATAATCTATTTTTACCCGTCAGTTTTTAAAAGGCTAATGACATATTCAGTAGTTACATTTTCATTCATTTTAATTAATATTTAATCACAACAAACTGAACAGAGAATCCACAGTATGCCATCACACATTGAGCTGATTGATAGGCTATATGTATTAATTATGAACATTTCAGCTGGCTCTGCATGGAGCTGAACTGCGCTCTCACTTGTGCTTGATGGAGGCTGGAGGCTGTTGTCATATTTGAGACTGGGATTATGAGCATCACTTCAGCCAAAGTTTTGAAATCAGGGAACATTTCTCCAACTGAGGTGATCAGAATTCAGCAAGACTCTCTGAACGAGGGCTTTCACGATCAATCCCGCAGCTTGCGTACCTTCTGCATCAAAGGTTGAGCTGAACCAATCTTTCACCGCCGGTCTGCATACAGCCTTGTCACAGATATACTCCATGCCTCCGTAACTCTTCAATGCACTGTTAGCTCCCGGATAGCGAGATGCATTGGTTACTGTGTCTAGGTCTGAGATGATGCTCAGATGCTGTCATTGGAATCTTTTTTTGATTGGTTCAGTTACCTGAACTCTATGCGTAAAGTTGAAAATGTCTGTACATCTGCACCAAGTGTCCAGGGGGCAGGAATTGCAATCTGTCAAAATGACCAATGGCCTTCAGTTTTTTTTCCAACACTATTTTAAGAAATGGTCAAAAACAGAAAATATTCGTTTAGCGCGACCTCAACTATGAACTGGCACTCCTGAACTAAAAACATTGGCAAAAGCACCACATCTTTTTTTTTCCTTTATCAAAATGTTTACTTTACTATCTTAACTGCGAAAAATATACATACAGTGTGAGCATCTAGGCAAATCAAAGTCTATGCATCTATGAATCTATGAATCCTTGTACCATCAGAGTTTCACCTTAGGCTGAATTACTGAAATAACTACATAGGGCTCAAGTGGTAGGAGTTCATCCTGTAAACATTGGGTTTCTGGTTCAAACCCCAACTCCATCCATTTCAGTCGTTGTGCAAGACACTTCACCCACCTAGCCTGCTGGTCCTCTGACTGAAAGAGCGCTATACAAATGCAGACCATTTACCCTATGAGCTGAATTACTGAAATAATTTAAATGTTTGATGGCTTTCTAATTACTGAGAAACATATGTAGTGCTTGTAGTTAAAACCCACACTCAATAACCAAGAGAATGTGCTGATATCTTATCTTGTGCATTTTTCTTTTGCAGCTAAAGAAGCTGCTCCTGACTCCTCCCAATATCCCAACTGGCATCGATGTGCATAAAGATGGACTTCAAAGCCACCGGTACAGCACCAGAAGTCTACGCATACGGCCAGTCAGATCGCTGACAAAGGTGGGGTACAAATTACTGTGAACAATATGATGACAGGACAATATTATGTTAAACATAAAAAAAACTCTCCCATCATTAACATATGCTTTAGTAAAACGACCCACCTTCTGTCAGACTAGAGTAGAACTGAAGCAAAAACCCACAGACACACATCTCACTAGTCGCTGCTTGACGCCTCATTCCCTGTGTCCTCTGAAAGCTGGTGAGATAACGAAATTGGATTTTTCCAATCACTTCCTCTCAGGGTGGTGAGTTGAGGCAGAAGTAATTTACAGCTGCATGTAGTGTTTGCAGTTGCAGGAGTTGTGTTTTTACATGTGTCTGCATTAATTCGCCCCCTCCGTCTCTTTAATTAACGGAAAACATCCTGCACTTAAATTTGTGTCGGAATTTTACATAGAGTGATCGTGATCGCTTTCCTTAAATGTTAAAAAGCTAAAACTGCTTAAAGGGGGGGGTATTATGCTTCTTCCAGGCACATATTACCCTTCTATAGCACAGTCCAATAAAATTGTCACCTTAAGTCTTTTAAAAGGGTGTAATATATCCAAATCCACCTTAAAGAAATTTACTTCCATATTGGATGCCTTGATTTTCGCCTGTGCCTCTCTAAGACCCTCTGACTCTTTATGACACTCCCCCTTCAGTTTGTCATATACCGTGGATCATCGCAGCATGCACGGAGTCGGAAAAAAAAATCCCACTAAAGACGCGCAGCTGCAGCTGGTGTGTTATAATTACTTCACCTGGGACTCAGCCGGAGTTGTGAGGGGTAGGGTAGCTCTTCAGGGGCGAGGCTCTCGGCTGAGTACGTAAGGTCGGAGGAGGAGATGGGTTGAAAAGGCGGGGATATGTGGGAGCAGGCATTTCAGCAACCCCAAGAACTACCAGCAGAGACTCAAAGATTACTCTAACATGAGTGAATGGGTCAGAGCAACACTTCAGGCATGTTTTTAATGAGGGAACGACAGGTTCTCAGTATTTTAAGCTTCAGAAAGTCCATTTAGCATAATTCAGAATTACTTTATTAATCCCAAAGGGAAATTAAATGTCCATAATACCCCCCCTTTAAAAGTTGCTCAAGGAGGTTTTGAGATGGACAACTAGGTGCGTCAAACTATTAGATGTAGAGATCCAGGGATACAACTGAATATCACTTTCTTATATATAAAATCATATAAAAATATCAAAAATGCAGTTAGCGATAAAATGTGTCCATGCAAGACAGTCAAGAGAAACAAACGTAATAATTTTTTTGGTGAGAATTGAGCTCGGAGAAGCATACAGACAGATTTTCCTGTGAAATCTCTCTGATGCTACAGACTGGCTTTTTGTTTGTGCAGCCCATGGAATTTAACTGATTTATTTCCAATTCTGTATGAGTTAGTTGGTAAAGATCCAGCTAATTTATTTGTTCAGACTTTGAAGCAACATTTTTACAATGAAATGTAAAGTCAAACAGTCAAAACAAATGCTTGTTAGTGATGCTGTTTTAGACATTACATTTTAGTGCTTCAATGACTTGTTTGACTGTAATCAAAACGGCCAATTTCAGCATGTTCCAGATAAACTAATAGCAACCTGAAAGTGTTTCAGGACTGGGCCAAGTGTCCTCTGTTTTGGAGATCAAAATATGGTCACACTAAATAAAGAATCTTTTTTGCTATTATTTTTTTAAATACAAAGTTTTAAAAATGTACTTAAAGTACTTAAAATGACACCTCAGTTTTAGTCTGTTCAATTTATTTTTATTACTACTGTTTTAAATTCAAATGCATTTAATTGAATTAATCACAGGGTAGCTGTGAATTAATCACAATTAATTAAGATTCCTAAATGTGACTGAAAAAGTGCCATTTTTGGTGTAAAGAAAGGACAAAACCGGAAGTCATTTCTTTTTTTTTAGGGAAATACAGGAGAGAACCACGGTACTTTTCTTTGAATTCCAGCATCACATTTACATGTGGCTTTTTTGACCTATTCATCTTTTAGCAAATTGCTAAGGCAAACTAACTGGTCAACTTTCCTGAATGTTAAGCTGACCCTGAACATCCTCTTCATTTGACTATCCTACAACAACAGAGTGTCTTTAGTCAGAGGCTTTTTCAGTTTTGCTGCAACACAGACTGCTACAGGAGATCCTTCCTGCTAATAGCAATCAGGATCTACAACAACTACTTGAAAAATTAAATAGTATGAGATACAACAACACTTAATTTCTTTCTGGGATCAATAAAGTATTTTTGAAATGACTTGAATTCTCCTGAACATTAGAGGAGTTAGTTGTTTATCAACACCGTTATGCAAATATTTTAACACCAAACCTTTACATTACTCCCCAGGTCCCACTGTTATTAATATTGCAGCTGCAGTGTTGGTTAGTTACATTAACTTGTTTGTTAGCCAAGGCTTACCTGATGTGAAGAGATCGCTGCAGATTGATGCATTTTTCATTATCTGCCAGGTTCCAATCGCTTCTTCGGATAGCTTGCAACAAAAGACGTCTTTTGTTTGGGGCGAGTTGATGGAATAGAACTGGCACATTCTGTTATTTTTATCAAAGAGAATTGTGTGGTTAACCACAACCTGAAGTGGACAACAATATTTATATATATATATATATATATATATATATATATATATATACATATATATATATATATATATATATATATATATATATATATATATATATATATATATATATATATATATATATATATACATATATATATATATATATATATTTTTTTTTTTTCTTTTTTTTTTTTTTTTTTTTTTGCTGTGAAGCCCTGGTATGTAAATAAATATTTATTGACTTATTGTTTGATTGATTGAATGCTGTAAGCATGTGATGGGTATCCTAGTTTAATAACGAATATTAGTGTCTAATTAGGAAATATTACTGGAATTTGAATGGGATAATATGTGGCCCATAGCTATTTAAAAGTTTTATTCTCTAAAATGTATTTAAGAGGCATTTAAGACTTCTGTTAATTCTCTGATGGTCTGTGGTACAACACATAATTGTATAAACAACAAGAGCTAATTAGCTTTTAAAAACACTGTTACCACCCAGTAACAGTAGTTTCATAACCACAGGAAAAAGTAAGAGGAATGCTTTCTGCACCTGCTTTCCCAAAGACCATGATGTGATAATGTCAGGTCTTAGAAGTTAGTATCTTCCATCAACAAGTGTTTTAATTTACATATTTTGAATTTAAACCACTGCAGTTAATATGCTCTTTATGCTGTAGGTTTAGTCATTGTGAAACATGTACAGCACTTCTTATCAGTTTAGGTTCTGTTGTAAAAAAAATATGGTGAGTAATGTGTTTTCTTAACATTGACAGAACCAAGCATCGCTTCTAAAATTGGCTTCCACGGGAGAGTTTAGTCAGAGAAATGGTAACTGTAGTTTAAGAACAACAGAAATAATACAATGAATCCAGTCAGACTGTAAATAAAAGAAGCTTCAGGACAAACCAGTTTCGTCAGCACACATGGAGGCTTTAATGCGGCTCCTGACAGCTCTCAGATACTCCATTATGTTCCCAAAAATGGGAAACAATATCAAAGCTGTCCAGAATGCAGCAGCAGTGCGTCGCGTATGGTGACAGTTTTTATTTTCCCGGTGATAGATATTTCTTTTTAGAAAAAAAACCCTGAGCCGTCGAGCTTGCAGAGACCTTCAGCTGCTGCCCGTGATAAATCTAGTGTTGAGGATGAGAGGACATCTACAATGGCTACTGCTGTATGACTTAGCAGTAATTGGATAGCTGCTAGCATTGTGCTTCAAGTGGTCATTGATTACAGCACTGGTCATTTATCTTGTACAAGCATAGGCAACGGGATCCTTCGTGTAGGTTCTTGCCTAAGTAAGGAGCATACAGAGCCACTGCAGGAAGAAGCTAGGGATGAGCGCGGCCTGTGTCTGTCACAAGGCCTTCTTAAAGTCACCGCTGATGGCAGATGGTGGAAGTATTGACTGAAAGGGCAGAAGGGCAACAGTGAATCACATTCACTCGCGCTATTCTCTATCTGTATGAGTAATACAGATCAGCCATTTTATTGCAGCTGCAGAGTGAATCATCCCTCACAAAGTCGGAAGGAAAATTTACCGCTGTGCTCCATGATCTGTATCCAGGGCAGAAAATTAAAAATACAGTTCATCTTTTTCTGTTTTTCTTTAAGTTACAGGTAAAGACGGGAAAGGTTGCAATAAAATGAATCTAGTTATTTGCTGTAATTAAAAACAACACTGGTTGATGTAATGTTTTAATCAGCCTCTTAGAAGTAAATAATGTAAACTTTTAAAGATGTGAAGTTGCATTTATGTTAATTGACAGGCATTTGTTTTGTTGCTGATATGCTTCATTACTTTCTTGATTATGTGTAAAGTCACGATATATTGGAATTATTCTTAGCAAAAAAAGGGCTGATGTCAGGTAAATGCCTGTACAGTAAGACTCAAAGCTCCATCCAAAAAAGTGATTCTCACACTTTCCAAAGACATTGGTGTTGTTTGTGTCATGGATTGGCAATCCCTTACTGGAGAGAAAAAATGTCACGATCAGGGCTGTAATTTATCGTGATAACCATAAACTCTAATTGACGTTTTTGGTTTCATGACAGAGTCAATAAATAAAGATATTCACTTAAAATGACATATTAGCATAAAAAAATATGATTGAATGCAATTAATGTGTGCCGTTTAGTGGCACAGTTGCACCACTTTTTTAATAGTGTACTGAAGTATCAAGTCTGATCGAAGTTAAGTTGAATTTTTTGGGGATTTTATTTTCCCATTGTCTTGAATGTTAAGAGGTTTTAATTCCAATTTTAATGCTTTGTGCAGTAAATACAACAAATGTGATCAAATCTTAAATTCATTTAATCCATCCCCACTTTCTATGTAATACAAATGTCATGGTTATCCCTAGAATAGACACTTGCATAATGCCCTACTGTTGACTGTGTGCCTTCCTCAATACACAGACTCAAACTGTCAAATTTCAATAAATTAAGTTATCAACCATGAAACTACATTATATGTGCTGCAGAAAGGCAAAATTCATGATAGACTATACCTTCCATATCTGTAGAATAACCTCAGGTTATGATCATTGTCTGATGACAAAACTAAAGAGAAAATTAGACGAAAGAGATTTTTTAGTTAGTTGAGATAGAAAATCTCCCGTGCCATTTTCAGGTTTAGTTCCTAAATTTTCTCTTTGTTTTGCCCAGAGCGATCTTCCTTCGGAGCGCAAGCCCCGAGCAGTGCGTCCCACAGGGCGCATGTGCACTGAACTCCACCGCCACCTCACCACGGCGCAGGACACCGAGGACGCCATAGTTCACGACACAGAGGGCGAGGATGAAGTGGAGGAAGAGGACAGTGAGTCAGAGGAGGATGAAGAGGAGGAAGGGGAGGAGGAGGAGGAGGAGTCTTCCAGCAGCGAGATCGAGAGTGCAGTGGCTGAAGCAGGTGGCCCTGCAGAGCCCGCTGCACCTCAGTTCAGCTCGGAGAAAGAACTGCAGTCAGTAGTTGAGCTGATCACGTACATGCACACATACTGCCTGCCCAGGCGCAAGCAGCAGGGTTGGGACCGCAAGGACAGAGACCTTTCAAGGCCGAGGGCCAAGCCTGATGTCCCCCGCCCAGTCAACACAAACTCTCACAGTAGAGTTGTACTGATAAGCGCTCCTGGGACTAGTGGGAACTTGAATGGGACAAGCAGCAGCGTCCCCAGAAGGCTTCCCTTCGCCAGGCGGAGGGAGATGAAAGCCAACTCCCTTCTCCGTGAGCTCTTGCAACAGAGCAGCTCCTTTGACGTGAGCAAGCCTTATAGACTGCACAGCCCACCTTACACCCACTCACTCATTCCCAACAGGGGCACAGCATCTGCTCCTCCTCCGCCAGCTAATAAATGCCCCCCAGCCCAGTCCTTCAGCTCAACCCACCCTCAACCAGAGTTTTGGAAAGACTCTTCCTCATTTGAGAGGAGAAACTCTTCCTCTGAGCTGCCGCAGAGCCTGGAGGAGCCCGTAGAAACCAGCGGCTCATTCTCCGTTCGCCGCTCCAGACGGCTGGCGTCCTTCCCCAGCCGTTTTGCCAAAAGGTTGCGCCCTACACGACCGAGGGATGGAGAGGGGAAAGAAAAAGATGAGAATGGAGAGGAAAAAGCAGAGAGCAGACTCCTGCCAATCCAGGCTGGAGGGGGAACCACGACGGAGGCGCAGCCAGAAAAACTGACGTCTAACGATGGCAGCAACACCTCTGAGCTGACCAAATCCTGCTGTCATGGTTAGATCACACACACAATGGCTGCGTCCACACGAATCACGTCATATCCTAGTTTACTTTAAGCAGTATTAAATACTGAGCAATACATTTTTTAAAGGGAGAAATATTTTCTTATTTCATGCTCTGAGATGAAAAAAGCTTATTTTGATTAATAAAAAAAGATGTTCTAAGTCCTTCGACTGGTGTATTTATGGTTATAAACAAGTGAAAACCTGAGCTGAAATTAACCAGCTACAATAAGATAATGTTGACAACAGTAGGATAGTGGCAGAGAGCAGTGACCCTCTAAAGAAATGTGTTTTTTTTTTTTGTATATTAAATTACTGAATTTATGTTGTTCAGTTTTAACTTCTTACAACAATTGTCTTTCTAATTGGAAATTGAAGTAGAATAGTTTAGGATTATCTCATGATTTATTTATATGAATAAATTGCTGTCCTATGATGTTATTTCTACTGTGGGCCATTTCTTTTGTTATTATCCCTTAAGATTGCGACTAAAAGTATTTATCCTCATATTTACAGGTGAGCAGTAGCAACTGTCTCCCTGTTCTAACCGAGGTCTTATTCTAATTGCAGAAAAGCGAGCCTGTCTCTGTCTGCCCCTCAACCCAAAGTCCACAGGGTAAGTATCTTTGAAAAGCACCTGCTGTTTCGCATCGACCTTGGGTGCTTTTCGTCCAAACAGTGCTACAGGCTTCCTAAATGGTCCACAATCTTGAAAGTAGCAGGATAAGGTCCCTCCTTGAAGGATAAAATACCTCCCTGTGGGCAGATATCAGTAAAAACATGTAATTTCTATACTGTTGCTGAATTTTATGAAGCAGATATTATTTCCCTTACATTTATTTTCCTTTACCACAATGTCCCCACCACTCTGTGTGAAGCATCTTATAAATCAAGTGTGGGCATTAAGGGCAGCTAAAGTCTATCCAACAGGCTAAAAATATTGGTACACATGCAGACTTTGCATTCATGACACTTGAAATGTAAAATCCTCAAAAATATTGTGTGCAATTGCAATATTGCACATATTGCACTTTACCATCCAGGGATGTCTAATGTTTAAGGTTTGGTACACGAATAAGAGCCTTTTCTAAAATAGAGAAAAACAACATACAGTCATAGTAATGAGGACGTATACCCCTTCAAACCATGGTTGTTTATTAAAAATGGAATCTATGTTGTGGCTTACAGTGGCTTACAGTTAATGAAAACCCCAAATTCAAAATCTCAGAAAATTAGAATATTGTGAAAAGGTTAAATGTTTTAGGCTCAAAGTGTCAGACTCTAATCAGCTCTAATCCGAAGCACCTCTAAAGGGTTCCTGAGCCTTTAAATGGTCTCTCAGTCTGGTTCAGTAGGAATCACAAATATGGAGAAGACTGCTGACCTGACAGTTGTGCTGAAAAGCATCATTGTCACAATAAACTATTTATCAATTGATCGTATGAGAAATTTAAATAAGCTCAAAATGTTTTCCAGCCACAATAATTTCCATTTGCATGCGTGTTTGTTTTCCTCCCATGTCTCCCTCTTTCCACCAAAGAGAAAGAATGAAAAAAGGTGAAATACAGGTGAAACTTGAAAAATTGGAATAGTGTGCAAAGGTTCATTTATTTCAGTAATTCAACTTTAAGGTTAAACTGATATATGATATAGACTCATTACATGCAAAGCAAGATATTTCAAGTCTTTATTTGATATAATGTTGATGATTATAGCTTACAGCTTATGAAATCCCCAAGTCCAGCAAAATTTGTTATCTTGACAGGCCTAGGCGTACTTACTTTTTACTATGATTGTACATAAATGAAGAAAACAATTTGACCTGTGCCGATTTGTCCGCCAGTATCCTTCATTGAATATTATGCATGGTATGAAATTCTATATATTTTCTATATATATCATGCCATATAAAAGTTGATCTGATGTATTTTATTGAAAATAGAAAAAGCAACAAATATCTCCATTGTTGCCAAAATTATATAAAATATTAATTTCCAGTTATAGTGATATCTATAATCATTATTTATTGTTAGTTTGATCTATTGTTACTGTTATTTATTGATAGTTTGAATTTCCAATTTGTCAGGGTGGACAATAAAGTTAGATTTTGAATAAGATCTAACATAACACTGGTCAGCAAACATTGTCTTTTTCAAATTTGCAACAAAAAAAAATCTAAGCTCTCTGGTCTCTTGTAAATGTTAAAAAGAGCAAAACTGGGTTATTTTTGCATGATGGTTTCCTTCCTGCTTTCTTATGTACTATAAAAGAATACTCACCAATGGATGAAATAAATTTAATCTAGAACTGGAATAATATCAATATAGAGTAGGTTTCACTGAGACTATTTCAATATAAGGCTCTCTGATATATAAATTACAGTGTTAATCACCTTTTTTTAAATAGCAAAAATCAGAAATAAGTCATTAAATCCCATTCCTTAAACAGTCTCTGTAATATGATGTATCCTTAATTATCTGGTATTGTTGAGAGAAGCTTTTCATTAATGAGTAATTACCATATCACAGAACACGGGGCATGCCGAACAAAACTGAAAGCACTGTCCTTAGATATGTTTCACATCATCAGTTCTGAGTTAAAACAGGAAGAAATCAAAGACAGCTGCAAGCTTGGCTAATTAGAGCAACAATGATTTACTTTATCAGTATGTTTGCATGGATTGCAGGCATCTCCTTATTTTTGTTTGTGTGATGTCATTTATGTGTATGCAATAGGACACTGCTATCTCTGTCCTTGTTGTTTTAAGCCCTCATGGTTTGAATATATATTATTCTCACAGGGTCAGATTTGCAGAAGGAAATTTCAGTCACAGTTTCAGCTCACGGTTATTAAAATCCTAAATTCTAATTTAGTTTTGACTTTGACCTAAAATTACTTCATTTGCCTTTAAAGTAATTCCTTTTAATTTGCTATGTGATGCAAAAATGCATCAGAAGTAGTAAATTTTATTTTCCTGAACCCTGAACCTTTTCCTCAGCAAGAATCTGTCCATCTTATAAACAAATGAGTTCTCTAAAGAACATCAAAAAAGAGAGAAAAAAATAACTTTTTTCTATATTTGGTGGTTTCTGTGGAGGGTAATTGATATCCCTGCCTGAAGCCAATCCAGTCTGCACTCCCACTTCCTTTTACTGCAACCAGAGCAACAGAAACTGACAGCCACCAACAGCAGAAGAGGAAAGGCAGGGGGGACAGTAGAGCACATATGGCTGTGTTGATAAGAAATGAGATGTACAGCAAAGTGCCAGTAGTGTTCACACAAAGACAAATCATTCAAATTCAGCAGACATCAGCCGAAACTGTCCTGATTTATTTAAGGGGACAAAAAGTGAAGACTCAGAACTTATTAAGAGATTGGTGTGTTCTGTTTTAAACCTGCAAGATATTCCACCATGACAGAGCGAGCTTAAAATTCTATGCTTTGATCTGTCTCTTCACCAGAGAGTCCCAGTACAACACCAGGCCTTATGAGCAGACGCTCAGTGTGGATCTGTGTGGAACAGCAGGTAATCTCATCTCAGCCTTATTGGCTTGTTTGTTGTCCATCTACTCGTGTTAATATCGGCTGGTTACAGATCTAAAACAAAATGATTTGTGGTGGAGTTAACGGGTGTCTGTGCATCACTGAGGGATTGTTTCTAGAGCTGTGGATGCTTTGATGGATCTGAGAGAATAATTAGGAATTTGCTGGAATTAACTCCAGTGACTTACACGTGTACTGTATTACTGGCACCATGGGTGATAATGCTACAAACCTCCTTTGCCAAAAGAGCAACACTTTTTCTTCTCTTACACTGTTTCACAAGACTGGATCACACAATCCTCTTTGAATAAGCTCTTGACCGTCTAGAGTCCTGAGTTATCTCTAATGTCCTCTTCTCTTCAGCTCATCCCACAGGTTTTCTGTAGGATGCAAGTCTGGGGACCAGATGAAACCATCAATGACAACATATTTTCAGAGACTACTAAATAAAAATAAGAGTCCATGATGCAATGCACTCTTAGTAGCTTCCAAAGTTGGATCAGGCCCCCTCGTGAGGTCATGAATCAACAATTGTAGGTTCTTGAGATCCTCTTTAGAATTTAAATAAACAACAATAAATAACAAAAATGATCATAGTCAAGCATATTTTGCTGTAAATATTAGAAGAGATAACAATCAGGTAAAACCGTTATTTTGTCTGTTCATGATGTTTGTTTCCTCATTATATTCTTAATTAATTGACTGGTATAGTTAAACAATAGTCAGGATTACACGTCTTTGGAGGGGGGAGTGGAAGGGAACTATTGCGCTAATCATGTCTCCCAAGGCCTTTGAGAGAAAAACAGACCAAAATGATCACAGACTTTCTACCGTATTATACAGTGGACCATAGTTTTCCACATATTTATAATTCAGGTTTGTTTACGGCCAAATATATCTGGAACTGTAGATCTGAGTATCATCTGACCAAAGCACTACATGGCTCCCAATCAACCACTTGGCATGTAATGTAGATAGTAACCTCTTGCCATCATAAATCCAGAAAGACGAGCTAACTCGGAGCTCCCTCTGGCCATTCATAAACAGTATAGACACGGCGATGTCCCGCACTGCTGTAGGTCAACACCGCCCCAAAGGAGGTGATCTGGATCACCCAAAATTCAAATTACTTGTTCCTGGTCTCTCTTTGCAGACAGTTCGTGAAAATGTAATCAAAATCCTGTAGCTTTTCGAGTTTTTTTTTCTAACTAACAAACAAAGAGACAAACAAACAAAAAACTGGTGAAAACATAACATCCTTGGCGGAGGTAACTAGCAGTGCTAGACTACAGGACCAAATGTGAGATTAACGTCAGCACTACGGATAAAATCTGAGTCTCCTCACACCATTTTTTTTTTCAAAACAAAAATGGCAGACTGAGTGTAGCAAAACTGTTGTTGGCTGAGTCTATGCTTTGAATTTAAATTGTATGTCTCACCTTCTTACGCTTCTCATTGCTAATGAGTTCAGAGTCTTGTTGATTCTTGCAGGTCCTACCTTGAAGTATTATGTGAAACTGGTGTTTAATGGTCATAATGGAGACTTGGTTACCCCAGGATGGTCCTCTTTTCTTTACTTCTACTAACATCTTTGGAGATTTGTTTCACATTCTTTACCAGCCTCCTCACTGTGTGTGGTGGCAACACAGGCTTGGGTCAACAAACATCTGTCTTCCTAAAATGGCCGGTTGTCTTGTCTTACCTATTTTAAACAGTGGGTAAGAATAGGTGCCTCTGCTTTAAAATAATATATAATGCAAAGGTAAACAGGAAGTAAATGGTCAATAATTCAGAGCTCCTTGACTCTTGTATAAAGAAAAAAACATCTATCACTATTATTTTGTAGGGATAGTTAGGAGTACCAATAAAATGTATACCCTCTGAATTAATATAAATAATAACTTGGTAATTTTTCCAAATATTTTCATCGTGAGACTATACTGTTGCATTCAGAAATGTTTATTTAAAACCTTTTCCACATATTTTTTACCAGGGCCCCAATAAGTGTTGTGTTATGTAAACATCAAAGATATGGGTTTTTCTACAAGCCAATTTCTTAGAGGAACCAAGATTAATTTGCATATCTTTCTTCCTCACTCAGGTCTCACCCCTCCTACCACTCCACCTCACAAACCTGTGGAGGATGAGCTCTTTAAGCCGACAGAGGGAGGAAAGGGTGGCAGCAGTGATGGTGGAGGTGGTGGTGAGTCCGTCCACCCGGCATCAAATGCCAACGCTAACATTACCGCAAAGGGCTCAACCTGGCTGAGTCGCTCCCATTACCAGAGGAAGCTTCCAGAACAGACAGAGCTTTACGCCCAGCTGCGGCGCATGGGTCAGGCAGGTGAGGGCAACACCCAGCGCACCTTTGGTGACCACGACTACTGTGCTCCGAGTGTCGGGGAGAACCGCAAGCGTAGTGTCGCCATTCTCGACGCCATACTCCAGACCCAGAGGGGGAGTGAGGGAGATGGCACCCAGGAATCCAGTGTGGCTGATAATCAGGTTTTAGGTGAAAAGGGCAAAGACAGCGAGGAGGAAAGGGTTGTGATGACGGAAATCATAGAAACACAGGAGCAGCAGACGACAATGGCGTTATCATCATCACCTCCATCAGACTGCCAGTCAATTGCTGCAACGCCTCCAGTTTCTGAAGAAGAGGCGGAGCGCTCGTCGGCATCTCGCTCTCCCTCACCCATCATTCACATGTGTCCAGACTCCCCCTCCAGCAAGACGGACTCCAGGTAAGACAGAAATGGGAATAAAGAGATATTTAGAGGGGTTGGATTAGATTCAGAAAATAATCTATAGTTTAAAAATTCAAAGGTTATAAAGGGATTTAGGTTTTTATATGCAGTACATTATCATCACCAAACCCAATGTAACCAAAATTCAAAACGTGTATCATCTTCACAAATAATTCTTTTTTAATTGTGTCCGGGCTTTTAGCTCGCAATAGTTGTATTGATTGTGAAGTCCACAGCTTGAATTTGAGTTTATAAAAGGAATGTTTATAATGTGATTTATTGGCGATGGAAAGTCAGGAAAACTGCTGTCCAAAAAACCTAGCCTGTAAACCTAGCAATCTATAGAAAAACATCTCTGTGGTGTGTCCACTCTCTTTGGAATTAATCACAGGAGGAAAAGACTATGTGTGAAAAAGTCTTCATTCAATTCAAAATTCTGGAAACATTCAGGCAGAGGTAACAACTACTGCACTGGTTCTGAGTAGCATTGTTACTCAGAGAAGCTCAGGTATCAGCTCACAAATTTCTCATGTTTTTTTTTTTCATGATTTACCTCACTACAGCATTATAGTTGTCAAATGGCAGTTAGTTTTTCACATGTTGTGGTCTGGCCACAAAAGTCACTTAATTCAATTTTTAACATGTGGTGGATGGAAGGGAAGTTCAAATACTCAGAGAGCATTTGCACTCAAATGTCCTCTTCATCATTTGGCTCAGACACAGTGAAAAAAATAACAGCTTATTATTGAATACATTTTACACTTATATACCCCCGGCAGATGCCTCAACGGCTTTGCTGTTGACTCTGCTTGAGATATCAGTCATAACCATGGCATAAACTGTCTTTTGTTCTTGTTAGTTTTGGGTCAGTCTCCCTCTTACATCCAAGACTCTGTTGGTTTCATAATCCTGGGGCAAAAGGTTTTTCCAACATTGAAATTATTTTGGGTAGGTGAGGAGACATCTGTTCTTCATTTGAATGTAAAGAGATTTGCATCATCTATATATGGTGGTGCCTTCTTGTTTTTTGTATTTAAAAGGGCTCTTTGGCAGAGATATCAGAGCCCACAAGCTTCTTTTGCATCACAGTAATTTGTAGTCGCTCACTCTGATTGTGGATTTGATATAAAACCATTTGACATTTGATGCTTTTACCATTTAGTCTCCGCATGTAGCCCTGTGTTTTGGGTTGTAAAGTAAAGGAGTTCAGTCGGTAAATGCGTTGTGATGTGTAGCATATAAGAAAAAAAAACGCTTCTCAGATGGAAACTGTGCTGTCCAAGTTAATAAGGTCAAAAGTCCTGTTTGTTTCAGCTGAATATGTAGATGTAACTGGGCAAATGCTGGAGTGTCACTCAGATCTCAGGCAGAACTGTTTGAATAAGCGGCTTTGCACAGAATGAGGTCAGCAGTCATGTTATTTCTTATAGATGATGACAGGGAACGTAACGGTAAGAAGCATAAAACAGAAAGCTACTTTTCTGCCACCAGTGGGAGACTTATGTTGGATGTGGTTCACCTGTTTCTGCATGTCTCACATTACGGTTTATCCCCATCTCACTGTCTTCTTCCCTGTCTTCTTCATTCTCCTTTAGTGAAAACTCTGAGAGTTGTCCAGATGACAACCAGGAGAACAAGGACAAGTCTGACGAGGTACACACCCTTCACATTCTGCAACCTCCTGCAAACTAAAAAAAACTTTTGAAAGTCTTATTAAAGATTGCTTGGATTGACAAAGGCCCATTAGGGAATTGCTTACTTCCTGAAAACAACAACAGACAAACTCAAGGTGTTGTTTGATCTAAGCTGTTTGTATACGAATACAACCTTTCGGGATGCTGTTGTACACTTCCTGGCATCCTGATTCCTACATCCATCAAAATTCTGTATTTTTCTTTGTCCTAAATGTTGCCATGATTTTCTTATTGCCAGGACAACTGCCAGGTGTTTTACATCCACAACCTACCAAGCAGGGTGACCGAGAATATCCTGAGGAGACGCTTCCAGGTTTTTGGCAATGCAGATGACTGCAAAGTCATCATCTGCAATGAGTAAGTGTCCCAATCTGGATCACTTTTTTCTGAAGAGGTGCAGGAGAGATTAAGATTGTGCTGGTTATGGTGGATGCATAATATTTCACACAAAATTAAAATAGTAATTGTTTTTGTCTAAATTGCGGATTCTGGTCACATCTACGTCCTTGACTAAGGCGCCGACCTCAGAACTGGAATTGGTCTTTTGGCCTTTGTTGTCTTCTACTGCATCTTAACAACCAATGCCACAGTGTGGATTTCCCAATAAGGGTTTATTAAATAAAAATGTAATACATGAATTTCAAAATACTTTCTCACTAATGTTCCAGAAAACCCCAAACAAGTGTTGTCTAGTATTTGTTCTTTTGCACTCATTTAAGACAAAATGCTAGGTTAAAACTAATTCACCATTAAACATTACAATTCAATGAACTTTCAGTTCTCACTGTGCTTTTTAGTAATTGTTTTTTGTTATTTGTTTTTAATTAGAGATCATAATAACCAAAAATGTATATATCTTTCATGTTTGTTTGTTTCTGTGTGGCTGAAGGGAGCGCTGCGGAGTAATAAAGATACGTCAGTCGGGGGCTCAGAGACTTCGCAAAGAGCGGGAGATTGGTTTCCAGAATGCCCCTGCAGGCCTAAGGAGGCTAACAAGGAAACGCTACATAGATCTCGGTAACCAAGGGTTCCTTTGTTTATATTATCGGTTACTCATTGTGGTTGTTATTTCAAGCTGTATTAAACCGTGAAATGGACGAGTGGACCAATATTTACTCTGAAATAACTGAACTAGTGAGTGGCGGATCTGACTAAAACTACACATTAAAATATTTGTAAATCACTGTGAAGCCCCTTCCTAATGCATTACAGGATTTTTGGGGGAGAAAAATGAATTATCCATATAATGAATATTGATATTCATTGAAACACAAACTTAACAAGACCATAAAATGAGTAGAGTATTTTTTACCAATCACAAATTAAATAGGATGCAGGAAGAATTTTATTAATAGTGTCTCCAACAACAAAAGTTTTTTTTTAAAGGAATTTCCTCTCGATAGAAGCTAAATTTAAAGGGTTAAATTAGACTTTTTTAATTCAGTGTTCTGTGAAGTTATTCTTTGTAAAAAAAAGCAGAAAGATCTCATATTTCAATTTAGTTTGAGTTGAGAAAAGTTTTATGTCTGGGTTTCAATGTTATATTAGCAGATTGGGAAGGCCTGTGTTTCTAGGAACACCTAAACCTACTGGCCACAATACTTACATCTGGTCTATTCATACTGGAAGCATCTATACATCCATTATGTTACCTTAAGGATTGTTTCGTAAGCTTATGAAGTCATTCGGCAATAAAATAGACTTACTGTAGTGTGTGATACGGTTTGCTCATAAAAAAATGCATTTGTCAGAAAATAGTAGTATGATGAAGATGGTGTTTTTTGCGTTAGCTCTGCGACTTTATTGATGCTTACAACCCAACATGTAAATGGATCAGGTTCGTCTTCTACAAGGACCTTTTGTGACCTCATTGTGTTTCTGTGTTTCAGATGAGGCCGGCCCTGGCCCTGTCAAGAGTAAGTATGATGCACTGGACTTTGACACTCTGCTTAAGGAGGCCCAAAAGTCCCTGCACCGTTGACAGTCCAGCGTTGCTGACTGGCCAGCCTTAGTAAACTGCAGCAGAACCCCACTGACAACACGGGTCTGCCCAAGGTACCTCCGTGCAAGGCAACCTCGCAAAATGTTTACATTTTTACTATTGGAATAACGTAACAAGGACCTTGATTTTTTTAAGTCTCTTTCACCGGAGGATACTGCTTAAAAACAAGGAAGTCACTGCGAGAAGTTAGGAGACAGGAGGGAGAAAAAAGGACTAAAACTGCAATGGTACAACAGCTAAAAACAATAGTGATACAGTTCTCTGAACAAAGGTAACAACAAAGCTGCTTCCTGTCTGTACTGGTGTCGTCTTTGCCCTGCCTTGGAAGAATGGGCATGAAAAACCTGTAGCAAATCCTTGCTATCCCTGCGTTGCGTTGGTCGTTGTGGTGTGTGTCGTTGCGTGTGCGTGTTCTTCACTTTGTTTTGTAAGCAAAAAAAAAAAGAAGAAAAGAGAAAACCTCCCTTTTTTCTGGTCACAAATGATGAACCTGCAAGCTGTGTTTGTTTGTCTGGTCATATAACCAGGACAAGAAAAAAAGTCTGTTTTGTTTTAGCGAATAATTGTGTATGTTATAAATTTTTAAACTTACTCTGTGTGAGTGTGTGTTTGTGTGAGTGTGTGTCTCATTGACAAAGTATATAACAAACACATTTAATGTAATCAATGGATGACTGATAAAAGTTTACAAACCTAAAATGAAGAAAAAAAATCATGTTTTCTTTTTTGTAATTGTAGTGCTTCCTTGATTTGATCTATGCACTGTAACGGAGGTAAAGGTCTCCTCTGTCCCCCTTCTGTCTATAACTCTGCCATGCTAAATATTTAGCTTCTGCTACTGGCTGCTGTAGGTTCCGTTTAGTGGATGCTTTACACACGAAGAACCTGTTGAAATCGTCTCTTTTTTTTTTTAAACATCATTCATATTTTTCCAACTGATTCAGATTGAGGAAGGATTTTTCCCTGGAAAAACACTTAGGTTAATACCTTACCTTGGAATAGGCTTATAAATAGTCAGATTATGATAGCTATTGGTTTGGAGAAATTTTGGATTCTCTGCTTCTTGTTTAAAGTCGGAAATGTAAAAAAAAAAAAAAGAGAGAAGGATTTAACTCCAACTAAACTTCCGATAGCTTCTAAACCTAAATTAATTTTAGAATTTGGAGGATGTTTGGAAAAAGGATAGTCAGTGTGAGTAAAATTACTGTGCAGTACAGTACTAATAAAAAGTTAAAAGATTGATTTTTACAGTTCTAGTAATGTCATCTAAAACAACACCAGTACATTTATTATTGGTTTAAAAGTAAACATACTTATTGGGGAGAATATTTTCCCTTTTCACTGTTTTGCTCTTTATAGGGTAACCCGAGTAGATAAGCTGATGTTAACAGAATAATTAGTTGGGCCGTCTGCCTAGGTAGCTAGCTTGCCCTGAGTTGCCATCACTCTCAGCTTGCATACTGTAGTTTAAAACAGCGTTACCATAATAACAGTGATAGGTGGCACTCAGTTAGTCGCCACATCATCCCTGTGGTTTTCATGATCAGAAATATTTACAAATAGCCACATTTGTCCTTGTTGCACATGAGCGACAAATGCAGTAGCTTTGTTTCAGTCAACTGACTGCTAGTGTGCAGCATCTGGTGGCGATTTCTCTGGCTTCTTATTCATAGGACTTTAAACTACAGAAACAATATGACTGTTGACCCTGGTTCACTTTGATACATCTAACCCATTTGGAAATGTGGGTTTGTGTCAAGTTGAGGCCTTTTCCACACGTAACCGGGCATCTCAGAAAACGAAAATATTTTTCCACGATTTGGCCTGTCATCCACACGAAAACGCAGATTTACAGCATCAAAAATGATTCTTTTTTTTTAAACTTCTACCAAAGTGAAGATTTGCAAATGTTCAATTTTAAGTGTTTGCTTGTGGACATAAATAGCCAGGACTTTTGGTTTTGCAACGTCACTGCACGCAACAAAAATGCTCTGAAATCACAAGTGTGACCTGTGTTTACACTCAGAAACAGCATGGATGCCATCAGAGCTATGTTAGTATTTTCGTTTGTCCAAGCACTTTTTGCTTACTTGTTTTTACAAGCTCATTTACTGCTCTATGATAGAATTTAGAAAGTACAAAGTTATTCTTTGTCAATAGGGTTTGCAGAACGACTACCTCCCAAAACAATGCACCTATGTGGTTTGGTGTGGATGTTTTGTTTTTTTGGGGGGGGGGTAACGAGGTGATAAGAATATATTTTTTTTTTTTTACCCGGCTACGTGTGTACATGGCCTGAAACAAGACTCATGGACAGAACTGAACTACAAGAAAGCTGGGTTTTGGGTCACATGTCTGTTTTTAGGTAGTAAAGCAAAACAAAACACAAGAATAATTCATTTGATTTTGAGCTGAAAGAGATTTTTAGAAATCCTTTAAACAAATTAAGCATGTCCAGACTCATTTCCTTTAGCTCTGTTATCACACATGTTAGCTAAGTAGGGTTCTCTGCTGTGTTATAGATGGCTGTATTAAGCTGAGCAGTGATTCCCAGATAAAGCTTTTCTACATAGCCTTAATTTAGAGAAAACTGAGACAAGTCATTGGTAAATCTTTTCAACTGCAGGGAGATCCTTACATCTCAATGAATCTTTTTCTTACGGGAAAATAATGACAACGTTTGTGAGAGAAATGTTTCCTGAAAATTATTTAGAAAAGTTTTCTTTCATCCCTCTTATGCGCATCAGTTGAGTTACTTATGTTCAACATGCAAAAGGAACAAGTGCATCAAGCACAACAGGAAATTGTCAGTTTAAATAGGAATTTATTTTACACCACCTTGAGGTGTAAAATAACTTGTTTCTGAGTTTTTCTTAATGACTTCTGACACAAAAAGAGTTTCTCTACCTCCAGTTAAAAAAAATGAACCTGACAAACATTTAGACAGATATATGGAAAATAGGAAATCAAAGAGTCCTCCTCCCTCAAAATCTCCTTCTTCACAACCTATATGCATGTTACAGCCATGCAAGGTGTTGTCTATACCAGCTCATTTCCATCCAGTCATCTATCCCATTCAATTCTAACTGTTCAAAATAGTGATCTTTGAAGTAGTGTGGTTATTTAGGGTTAGTGAGCTATTTGGTTTTATAAGCACAAAATGCATTACCCATTAATATACTATGGTGACAGATGGAGTAGGAATGTATTTCAAGAAGCTGAATGTAATCATGGTGTTTTCCCCATGCAAAGATTGTGGAGCGATGTGGTGCTTCAAAAGAGGGACTTGCTTAGTAATTGGAGACCGAATCTGGTTGGTAGCTAGTTTACATTCCAGCAGCAGCCAGCAGCAGCATGCCTTGAAAAACCTAGAGTCTCTGAATCCTGCCAATCTGGTGGAATCAAACCGCCACCAATAACGCAGCCAGGGAGCTTGCAAGGGATCAGCTGATTAGGAACAAAGAAAGTAACCGGCTGAGAATTCAATTTCTCGTCATCTACCGGGTCAGATGAGCGTCTCTACCTCACATCCCTTCATCCAGGTCCTGAACGTCTTTTTGTTTATCGGTTCTCCTGAATGCTCTCCCTCCTCCTCATCTATCACAGTATCAAGGTTTTTTGTTGAAGCTTTCACTGCTGATGAGGGGGTGTTGGGTGGTATAAGGGGTATGGGTTTAGCTTTCTAAGCTCCTTGTAACAGAGGCAATCTGTTTTTGTGGTCTGTCCTCCGCTTGCCTCATAACGGTGTCCGTTTGTTGGAGTCTCAACGTTGTATCCTCGTGTAATTGAATGTTTTGTCCTTGTCTCGTGTTTGAGTTGGACACTGACGATGCTTACGGGTCAGTGAGAGGTCGAACAGCGGTCTGGTGGACTGGTTGCTTCTTGTGTGCACTTCATTGGTGAAGATTTAAATTCTTCTCCGATTGCACTTGTTTTCATGTTTTCTTCAAAGACTTGCCACCCCTCTGTTTTTACCTGCTCGCCCTCTCCTTGCCTAGGACATCCAATAAAAATGCAACCTATCTCCTTCTCCATCCCTAACTTCAGTCTCTTGTGGGTTCAAGGCCTCATCTTCTCCAGGTATTCCCTCACAAAGTTCCCACTTTTTTCCAGATAATCCCCCCCCCCATCCTGGTTCTTGTCTTTTCTATCTAACCCACATCTTGGTAACACACACACATACACAAAAAAAATTGAATGTTTACATCACTTGTTATTCCTTTGACTTTATTAGGAACGCACACTAAGTACAAAGGCGCCTTATTCAGTGCATAACAATAAAACAACAGCAAGTCAAGAGTCTGGAGTGGATGCCTTCCTCTCCAGGCTCACAGATGTCCAAAAGTAACACTTTAGTGCTATACATACTGATTGAAAACAAGGTGTTGTCTGGTAAAAAGGACAAAAAAATAGAAACAACTTATGAACAACTGAGTAAGGTTTTGTGCTTAGTATGTATACTACTAAAAAGTGAGAGAATGTGCTGGTTTACATGTTAAAAAGATAATATATGAATATATAATATGTATATAGCACTATGCCTCATTGTAAACATAAAATGTATTGTGTGTTTTTATTTTATTCTATTTTTTTGGTGGTGGGTCACACTTGATTACAGGTTTGTTTTGTTTCAGTATGTTAATTTTGTTCAGTACAGGGAAGAAATGAAGGGAAAATCACAACTTCACACAAAGTCCAACACAACACTGTAGCAAAAAGGGAAAAACAAAACAAAAGAAAAGGTTTCACCATATATTATCACGCTAGAAGGCTGTATCTCGTATCTTAATGTAATTTTGTTTTTTCTTGTTTTCTTAAAAAGCAATTTTCCGATGCAATACATAATGATCTCAAGACTTTGTGAAAAACGGAGGTAATAATGTACAGTGTGTGGTTGATTGTTGAGCTATTACATGGGCAATTGTTAAGCTGCAGAATAAATAGGCTGCTGTATTGTATGTAGACTGCCATTTTAAAAATAATCTACAGGAAGAATGTGGTAAGAAAAGCAGAAAAAACGGAACATGTCGTTCTAACGTTCTCACTGCACAAATCGTCCTAATTGGTGAAATACCTTCACTGTATTTTCTTCTTGTAAGTTGTAACTATTACTATTACCACATTTTGATGGTGCACAGATTTGGTTTGAATCAGAGTTGCTTACAGCACTTACTTTACAGCCAATGACTATACAGTACACGTATATCTCTGGTAAAGGAATGTGGCCGGGAGGTGTTGAAGAAAAGCTGGTGAATATTTTCCAAAAGCCGATGCTGGCACTGTAGAAATCCTACTTTCACTGCTGCACCTTACTTTGAAGCGGAAATGTCGACAAGGGAGGGTACATTCTTCTCGAAAAACATTCAGGCAATTATCCAGTTCAGGTTTTCCTTGCAGATGACCAGTCGAAAACGTAAAGGAGAGGCGTACACTGTCTTTTCATGTAAATCAAAATTCAACCTTGAACTTAGCCTGCAGTACTGCTATGGTTTCTACAGTGACTGCTGCTGTGCCTGTGAGGCTGTTCAAGGGGTAAATGAAATCAGATCAATCCCATGTCTAACATGGCAAGCCTTAAAAATTTGTTTGGAAGGAAACTAAGCTATCACTAGCTTTTAATATTACTATTTAAACTTCTTTCCAATCCAACGTGGTTTATTATTAAATAATTACTGACGTAATTCTTTCAATAGCCATACTATAAAAAAAGGTATATACATATATATGAATATATATATATATATATATATTTGTGTGTTTGTGTAGATATCTAGATTATTATATACTTTCTTATAGAAAACTTTGATGTGGGTCATTCTTCGCAGTGTTTTGAGAACACGTTGACACATTTCAATATTAATAACTGCTGTCTATTTGGTCTAGGTGCTAGGTCAAAAAGCAGCGAATCCAAATAATAAAAAAATGTATTATATAAAAAAATAACTTCCAAAGGGAATTACCCTCATAAGAATGCAATATCTTTCTTTCCACTCTTCATTCAGAAAAAATGGAAAATGGTGAGAAAACAACCTTCTTAATAGGCAAGCTGACCAAAAAAAAATGAATTTGTTAAAATAAAGAGCAATGATTTACTAGGGGTCACAGACGAATGTGAAAATGTCCTGAGATTCAGTTTTAGATGTTACGTTTTTAATGTCATGGCTCAGTAAAACTTTGCGTCACTCACTGTTTGTTTTAAGCCATGAAATGATCCCCAACCACAACAGGAGTGCTTGCAAAATAGGCCGAGTTAAAATGAAGTGTTTAAAGAACTTAATGGCTAATCTGACAAAATAAATTGTGACACTGATGTCATACTTTTTGGGACTGTAAACTGTCAAATCTGCTTAATATGAATGGGTGTTTTTTTTTCTTTTATATGTTTTTTTTTGGGAGGGTGGATATAAAGGGCATATGTTTATGTTGTTTTTAATTATTGTTCATTTCATTGTATCTTTACATCTAATGACTATCAAATTCAAAACTGATTTTTTTTTCTTTTTTAACCTAGGTTTTTTGGTAAAACAAATAAAGTAAATACTGCTAGTGAGATTTTATATTTTTACATATGTTTGTTTTATTTCATGTTTTATTTTTTATTTATATGCCACTTAGTTTTGATGTCTTCAAAGGGTGTTTTTTTCTCTGTTGTGTAATTTCATATTTCTTGAGAATGTGGAGACAAAGGCATTTCAGTATTTTTGAATTGTTAAAATCTAGTTTCATAGAAGCTAAAGTATCTGATCTTATAAATTATATTTTAATTCATGTAAATAGTTTAAAACAGACTATGGCTTCCTTTTAAACTGAATACTCTCTTCAGAGATTGTTTACATTATGAAACTGTAGAGATGTGCTTCTCATATACTGTATAAAGTACATATATTCATTGATTTGCCTCCAAAAATAAAATCCTAATGAACATTCTGGCTTTGCCTCTGCTGATTTGTAACAAGAAACATGTTAAAGAAATGAATAAGATTTTTTTTTTATTCCAATGAAATGTAACGACTGAAGCTTGGGATTAAGTACTCAGTTTTTGTTTTTTTTACAATCTAACTGAAACTGGGTACTGCAGAAATTTTCTTTAGTTAGAACAATACAACTCTTTATTTAGACTGTTTCAAGCCAATATCTGTATCAAACCTGACACTGACGTCGTTCTTAGGTGTGGGAGTGAGGCAACCAATCCAGACTTCATGATTCTTGTGTTGCTGTTGATCATATATATATAAATATATGACTCCAAAAAAAGCAAAGACCTGTATATACATATACAGGTCTATATACACATAAACTTTTTGGGGAAAATTGCAGTTTTTGAAACCAAATATGGTGTTCACGTGAATCGTATAGATCTGAAGAGTTTTTTTTATTTTGAAGAGGTGGCTCAGTTTTACTCTGTCCTTCTAAGAAGCAATTTGCAGGCAAAGGACAGGACTCCATCTTGTTCACAAAACATCTTTGTTGTAGTGTATCACATATCCTCATTTGACGTTCAGAGAAACCTGCTCACAGAAACCTGGGTGCAGCAGGAGGATTATGTCAGTATAAATGAGTCAACTCCTTCTAATTACAGGGGCTTGCAAAAGTATTCGGCCCCCTTGAACTTTTCCACATTTTGTCACATTACAGCCACAAAAATGAATCAATTGTATTGGAATTCCACGTGAAAGGCCAATACAAAGTGGTGTACACATGAGAAGTGGAATGAAAATCATACATGATTAATTTTTTTTTTTTACAAATAAATAAGTGAAAAGTGGGATGTGTGTAATTATTCAGCCCCCTGAGTCAATACTTTGCAGAACCACCTTTTGCTGCACTTACAGCTGCCAGTCTTTTAGGGTTTGTCTCTACCAGCTTTGCACATCTACAGACTGAAATTCTTGCCCATTCTTCTTTTAAAACAGCTCCAGCTCAGTCAGATTAGATGGACAGCGTTTGTGAACAGTAGTTTTCAGATCTTGCCACAGATTCTCGAATGGATTTAGATCTGGACTCTGACTGGGCCATTCTAACACATGGATATGTTTTGTTTTAAACCATTCCATTGTTGCCCTGGCTTTATGTTTAGGGTCGTTGTCCTGCTGGAAGGTGAACCTCCGCCCCAGTCTCAAGTCTTTTGCAGACTCCAAGAGGTTTTCTTCCAAGATTGCCCTGTATTTGGCTCCATCCATCTTCCCATCAACTCTGACCAGCTTCCCGTCCCTGCTGAAGAGAAGCACCCCCAGAGCATGATGCTGCCACCACCATATTTGACAGTGGGGATGGTGTGTTCAGAGTGATGTGCAGTGTTAGTTTTCCGCCACACATAGCGTTTTGCATTTTGGCCAAAAAGTTCCATTTTGGTCTCATCTGACCAGAGCACCTTCTTCCACATGTTTGCTGTGTCCCCCACATGGCTTGTGGCAAACTGCAAACGGGACTTCTTATGGTTTTCCTTTAAGAATCGCTTTCTTCTTGCCACTCTTCCATAAAGGCCAATTTTGTGCAGTGCACGACTAATAGTTATCCTATGGACAGATTCCCCCACCTGAGCTGTAGATCTCTGCAGCTCGTCCAGATTCACCATGGGCCTCTTGGCTGCATTTCTGATCAGCGCTCTCCTTGTTCGGCCTGTGAGTTTAGGTGGACGGCCTTATCTTGATAGGTTTACAGTTGTGCCATACTCCTTCCATCTCTGAATGATCGCTTGAACAGCGCTCCGTGGGATGTTCAAGGCTTGGGAAATCTTTTTGTCGCCTAAGCCTGCTTTAAATTTCTCAATAACTTAATCCCTGACCTGTCTGGTGTGTTCTTTGGATTTCATGGTGTTGTTGCTCCCAGCATTCTCTTAGACAACCTCTGAGGCCGTCACAGGGCAGCTGTATTTGTACTGACATTAGATTACACACACGTGCACTCTATTTAGTCATTAGCACTCATCAGACAATGTCTATGGGCAACTGACTGCACTCAGACCAAAGGGGGCTGAATAATTACACACACCCCACTTTTCAGTTATTTATTTGTAAAAAATGTTTGGAATCATGTATGATTTTCGTTCCACTTCTCACGTGTACACCACTTTGTTTTGGTCTTTCACCTGGAATTCCAATAAAATTGATTCATGTTTGTGGCTGTAATGTTACAAAATGTGGAAAAGTTCAAGGGGGCCGAATACTTTTGCATGCCAGTGTATAAGCCTCATTTAAACCTTCAACTTGTATTTTGGACCCAATCCCAACAAAATTATTTAGGGTAGTGTTCCATTTGGTTCTTAGCACCATTTTAGATATGATGAATCTATCCTTAGTAAATGGATACATACCAAAGGAATAAAAGGTTGCTGTAATTAAACCTTTACTTAAAGCTGCCGTCCGGAGAATAAATTTATGCATCAAAGTTTTATAAATCTCTAAAATGATAGTAGGGTTCAAACTATGATAAAAGGCTAGTGCTCCACAACACTTGTTATTTTTCTTAATCCCACCTTCCTCCCGTAGACCCCTAAGCATTTCACAATGAGCGCCGAATTTTATTAGCTAATAGAATTCGAGTTTCCGCATCTGTCAATCAACTTGCATGCGGATCGCGCAAACATGTGAACATGGGGTCACGCACACAGGCTGCTCCGTGTCTTCCTGGTTAACAGTCGCCATATTGTGAGAGAGCATCAGTCATGCAGAAGTTGCTCGATCCCGTAATGTCCATACAAAAAATACAGTAGAGTGGTGCTCAATAGCGCTTGCTGCTTACTTATTTGACTCGCTGGGTCGCCACAGGTGATGCGCGTGCACAACTGCTGTGGTAGGGCTGGAGGGAGGGAAGAGGGGAGTGTTTTGGGAGGGGCCTTGGTACGTCGGATTCAAAAAATCTCTCCCCTTCAAATACTCCGAACTGCAGCTTTAAGGCAATTTATTTGTATAGCACAAGGTAATTCAATAAACCTTCCTTCGACTTAGTTAATTACAGACTTATATCTAACCTTGCTTTCTTATCAAAACTCTTTGAGAAAATAGTTGCTAATCAAGTATGTGAGCATCTAAACAGTAATGACCTGTTTGAAGAGTTTCAGTCAGGTTTTAGAGCTCATCATAGCACTGAAATAGCACTTGTGAAGGTTACTAAATCTCATGGCCTTAGATAATCAGTGGACTTGTGACTGTTCTGGTCTTGTTAGATCTCAGTGCTGCTTTTGACACTATCATAATATTGTCTTGGAAAGGCTTGAACATGTTGCAGGGATCAAAGGAACAGCACTAGGCTGGTTTAAATCATATTTATCTTACAGATTTCAATTTGTTAATGTAAATGATGACTCTTCTTCACACTCAAGGATCATTTGTGGAGTACCACAGGGTTCTGTGCTTGGACCAATTCTTTTCACTATATATATGCTTCCAATTGGTAAAATCATTAGACAGCATGGGATACATTTCCACAGCTACGCCGATGATACATAACTAAATTTATCCATAAATCCTGATGAATTCAGTCAGGTAGGTACATTACAGGCATGTCTTGATGACATAAAAACCCTAATAACGCAAAACCTTTTTATCTTAAATTCAGAAGACCAGAAGCTCTTTATCTTCACTTTATCTGGATGGTATTAAATTGGCCTCCAGTAATAATGTAAATAACCTCAGTGTTATTTTTGACCAAGACATGACATTCAAATCCCATATTAAACAAGTTTCTAGGATTTCCTTCTTTCACCTCCGGAATATTGCTAAAATTAGAAACATCCTGTCCAGGGGTGATGCTGAGAATCCAGTAATTAAAAGCATTCAGTTGATCCAAAATGCGACAGCAAGAGTTCTGATGAATATTAAAAAAGAGAGATCACATTTCCCCTGTTTTAGCTTCCCTTCATTGGCTTCCTGTTAAATCCTGAATAGAATTTAAGTTCTTCCTTCTTACATATAAAGCCCTTAATTATCAAGCTCCATCATACTGTATATCAGAGATCTGATTGTTCCATAGGTTCCTAATAGAGCACTTCGCACTCAGACTGCAGGTTTACTGGTGGTTCCTAGGATTTCTATGAGTAGAATGGGAGGCAGAACTTTTAATTATCAGGCATCTCTCATCTGGAACCACCTCCCAGTTTTAGTCTGTGAGGCACACACCCTGTTTACTTTTGAGGCCAGGCTTAAAACTTTCCTTTTTCATAAAGCTTATAGTGGCTTAGATCATCCTGAGCTATCACTTTAGGTATGCTGCTATAGGCTTAGACTGCTGAAGGACAGACTGACCACACTTCTTCACTTTGCTACTTTTCTTTTCTACTACTCTCCAGTTGCATTATTTGCTATTATTTCGACTCTTAAGTTTTGGGAGCTGTTTTATTTGATGTGTGTTTTAAACTGGTTTTTATCCTGAGCGGATCCCACTCTTTCTCTCTCTTTTCCTCATTCTACCCTCTGTCTCTCTCTCAGATCACCCAGTGTGCAGAGCAGGCTTGGTTCGACCTGCGTTAGCTGCTCTGTTAGCAGAAAGGTTAACTCCAGTGTTCTTTGTTTGTTAGTTAAAGCTGTGGCCTTCGATGTGGACAGCACACCATGCGCTCTACACCATTTTAGCCAAAGCTAGTTTTATGGCCCTTGTCTTATTACACTCTATGTGCTTTCCTCCATCTTGGCCCAGAGATAAGCTTTATGACCCTTGTCCTACAGGCTGTCTTTTACTTGAGCCCCCCTGGAGCAAGGGATTAAACCACCTCCCAGTGGTTAAAACCCCTTTTGCATCCACATTTGCGCATACGTTAGTTCTACCTACGGGAAGACCTAATGCATGACTTTCCCCTCCTTTCTTTTATGAGAAGCGATGTTTTGAAATGATTCGCTCGTTCCATCTTGTTCGCAGCTTCCTAATCTTTCCATATGTTTATTTTGTAAAACCATTTACTGCAACATATTTGGTGTCAAATGTTTATTTACTCTTTTTTGTGGTAGAGATACATATTATGTCTTAATTTTGTTTAACCCGCATTTTTAAAATTGATCCTCCCTATCTTCGCAACCCTTCTACCTATTTAAGCCCATTTTTGTGACTGTGGACAGTCTATAGCTACAGAGTGAGAAATGCCTTAAGAGCTTGTTTTTCTCAAATAAAATATTCCAACATTATTTAGGTTATAAAGTTGTATCTGAGTGAACCACAGATCCTTCAGAACAGTATCCCTTAGACAAACAAGACCAACATAGGGAGGCTTGAACCCAATGAACTGCAGAAGATTTGAAAGCCAAACGACAAACAAGTGCAAACATTTCAAACCAACTATCAAGCACAGTGGAAGAGGGTTGATTATCTTTCTTTGTTTTGCAAGCACAGGGGGTTATCTAATGTCATATGTGAGGCCATCTGTCTGACTGCTGAAGTTTGACCCAAACAGAGCAATTAACAGAACAAAGATCACAAAACACAGAAGCAAATATACAACTGAGCCTGCAAAAGTCCAACTAAAGTCCAGACCTCGACTTGATTGAAAAGTCATGTTGGGACCTCAAGAGAGTTGTGGAGAACTCAATGGCTGCAGACCCTAATGATCAAACGTATCTTTGTTAAGGAAGGAATGACAAAAATGCTAAACAATGGTTTGACAACCTAATATTGATGTAGAGACTATTAGGTTGAGCCATTTCCGTTAATTGTGGTTAATAATTGAAGGGATCACTCAGGGATTCAGCATTTTCTTTTAGGTTTGGGGGAAAAATTTGGGTACGGATTAATACTGTAAGGATCAAGGTCGGAGAGACCGAAACGAGTGTAGCGTCCAGACTAAACCTAAATGTGGTAAAGAACGAGCGATGGGGAGGCACGGCACGCAGTTAGTCTAGTAACACCCGGAGCTCTGCAAGCGAATCTAACTAGAAGATTGGTGTTACCGAATGTCGCCATAGCGAGTTGGAAGGAAAGGATTGGAGACGGGAGGAACCCGTGGTGTCTGGAGGTGCTGGAAACCTGATGGACAGGGAATTATACAGCTCGGGGAATGGGGAAACGATGAGTGGGTCCTCCTTAAATAGGGAATCCTGATGGTCACCTGACCATCATGTGACAAATACAAATGAGGGAGCATTTATATAATTTTAAGATCTCAAGAGACAAGCAATTTTATTGGCAGACCACCAACTGTGTAACATGAATTACGAAATACAGGGGGGGTGAACATTACCTTAACAATAACTGACAGTTTCTGCAGTTTAAATGCTAACACTTTTAGTCTGTTTGTTTACAGGTGGTTTTCAAACTGCAAGAACAAAAAGGAATAATTCAACTTCAAAATGCCTGTGTTTTGTCTTTACAAATCTGCATTCTCTGGTGTTCCAGCACACGCACGCTAACAGACACTCCCTATTTCCAGTCTCCCTTTTGTTAACAACACCCTATTAACAGGCCGCTGGCAATTTTCCGCCTGGCTAGCCTGTGACTCACATGTCAGTGACCGCACCGATGATGTGAGTCCACAGAAGATCCCTACACCAGCAATGCTGTATGGATGGTCTCTGGTTCCTTGTCCAGCTAACACCAGCAAAAACTAGAATATGGATTTATCATGTGAAATCCGTTATAACTTTAGGTGCTAAACAAATGTCACCCTCTCAACTTTATTTGATTCACAGCAAAGCGAACCACAGCTTTAAGTTTCAGCAATGTGTCCTTTGCTGACTTGTTCCTAATCTCTTTAAAATTTCTGAACACATTGAGATAAATATTAAAGTTTTTCATGAGCTATTAAAAGTCTTGTTAAAACAGCTATTTGCAGAAGTATTAACCTTTAAATCTGGTGACTGTATAGCCAAAGCCAGAGGAGATTAGAAATCATCCTGTCAGCCATTTCCTGTCCTGTTATCCTCTGTCTGGTTGTTACTGTGGGGTAGTCGTGACTGCAGCAAAAGAAGGAGCTCTGCAGTGCAGAGATATCAGACACACAGCTTTATCCCCCGTGAGGTCATAAGTAACGGACAGAAACACCAGGAGGACATTACCACGAAATGCAAACCTCATAATTTTTCCTTTCATGGACTTCCATGTTGTTTTTATACAGATATGAAAGTCCTTAAAAAATGAAATTGAATGAAAATCATACTTAAAATGATGTGAAAAAGTACTTGCCACCTTAGGTATTTCTAGTTTTTGCATTTTTGGCACACTTGTGTAATTCAGATGAAACATATTTAATAACAGACAAAGATGTTACAAAATACTTAACAATCAGTATTTAGCATTACCAGTCCATTTAAGGTCATGACACACCACTTCAATAGGATTTGAGCCGGGATTTTGACTAGGTCTCTTCAAAACTGTATTATCTTTAAGCCCTTTGGAGGTGGATCTGCTGTTGTGCTTTAGATCATTCTTCTGCTGCTTAACCTACATGTGCTTAAGCCTTTATACTGTGGTTTTCATCTTTCACATGGATGCTATAAGTCTTATTCTAGATACAATAGGATGCACATCTTCCAAAAAGTTCCAAATTTTTCTTTTCAGTAAATTAAATATTGTCAGCTAAGTCTTTGGAATCATTTAGATAATTTTTGGGAAATATCAGATAGTGTAATAGTTCTTAGGTGTTTGTGTTTTGTTAGTTCTTTTCCTTATTTAGTTTTATTAACATGTTAGGTTATTCCTTGTCTTTATTAGTTATTTCTAGCACTTCCTTGTTTCTGTATTTCTTCTTGCTCTTAGATGTTTTCACCTTTTTGTTTGTGTCCTCATTTGTTTCCTCAGTTTATTTCTCTCTAGATAGTTTCCCAATTTATTTCTTCCTTCTGTTTTCCAGTGTTTCCTTAAGATTCCTCCCTAGACATATTATCTTTAGTTTCTAGTTTCTTAAGAGTTTTCGGTCTCCCTAGCCATTCTACCTTCTGTCCAAGCTGTTGATTGTTTCCACCTGCTCTCTCCCTCTCACCTGCATCTGCTTTCACTAATTTGTCATTGGTCTTCTCTGTCACTTCCTTATTCCCTCCTCAGTATATATTCAGCTCTCATTCAGTCACTACTCGCTGGTTCATTGTAATTTTTTCCCTGTCCAGTTCCTGTTTTTCCCCATCGCTGCATTTGTTGGTTCTTCTGAGTTTTGTAAGTCATTGTTTCTTGTTTTTTTTTTGTTAAATCATTTGTGTTTTACTTGCTGCATTTGGGTCATTAATACCAAAACATGACAGATAGGAGTTTTTTTTTTTTTTGGTCAACTGTGGTTTTCATCTTTCACATGGATGATATATTTTCCCACTGAACATTGAGCTTAACTGAGGCAAGTGAACTCTGTAGAGTTGTTCTGGATTCTTTGGTGACCTCTTGGATGAGATGGAAATGCACTCCTGGGGTGAGTTTGGCACGTCAGCCACTCCAGGTAAGGCTTACCTCTGTTCCATATTTTTCTACATTTGAGGAAAAAAGTCTCTTACTGTGGTTTGCTGATGTCCCAAAGTCTTAGATATGATTTTGTAACCCTTTCCAGAGAGTTGAATTTCAACAGTCCCTTTCAGACCATATTTTTGTACAAGAACATTAAAAGACATATCCCTTTGGCCTTTCACATCTCATAATTCAATCTGCAGAGATAACACGCATTGTGTGGTTTCACATCCTGCATCCGGGGCTGTTGATGCTAAGCAGCGTGAGCCACAAATGCAGTTAGTACCTTTAAACAGAGACAAAAGTGTTGTGTGCCAGCATGCTATTATCTGCCTCAGATTTATGTGGATTTCATGTTGGAACCTTTCAGTTGATTGCAATTTGTTATTCAAACTTGTAGATCAAGGAACAATAGGATCATTTGAAAGGGGCTAATAACATTGACAAACTGTGAATTTTATTAGCTTGGGTCATAATGCTATTTAGATCCTTTAGCTCAGAGGTTGCCCTGGACCGGTATCAGGCCGTGGGCCATTTGGTACCGGGCAGTGGTCCACAAAGAAAGAATAAATAACTTATACGGTTTTCATTTTTGTTTATTATCCAGGTCTAAATGATGTTTTAATTAGGAAAACAACCAAATTCTCTCTGTTACATCTGGATATAACGCACGTCAAGACGCTTGCCTTGGTCATGTAAAGTCACCGCTAAAGATGAAACCCACAAGCTAGCAAAATGATTAAAAACAGAGGTCTCTGAAAACTATCTATGCAAAAAGAAAAATGTCCAGTAAAGAGACAGAAGGGGAGATAGCTACATTTAGCAGACAATAACAGGAGTCATACGGACTTCCCTATGTATTTATTGCGACAGGTGATTTCCATGCATCTGCATAATATGCGGCAACCAGCTTTCTAATGAGGCACTGATTCAACGTTGTGGTGAGTTGTATTTTTCATGCACTTTAGATTTGTTTTTCTGGTAAATCTTATTTTAAAGGCATGTTTAAATGTTACCATGGCAACCATTGAGCGTTAGGGGGCGGAGAGGATGTTACTCACATTATGTTGCTGGCGCATGATACAGGTTAGTATCATGTGCCATTGGATTTACATTTATTATTATATTTTTAAAAAATACTCCAATCTCCTTCATGTCTGCGTCGATTCTTGGGAGATGGATTGATGACTCCTCACACCAGCTATCGAACACTCGTATGGAGAAATCTTATATGCACCAGCATGCTAACACACTCACATAGGTGTGGGGACTCCTGTGTTTACAGATATATTATTGAGCTGAGGTTATCACTATTAGATTTTGAATAATTGGTGCCATGAGCTTTTCAGTGACATTGCTGTTTAATTTATATATCCATATTTGTGTGTTGTGGTGCTGTAGTTCTTAGTTCACACTGTTTGGTTTGTTTTGTTAATGTTGCTCCTTTTTTTTGTGTGGTTGTTTTTCTTTTTATGCCCCCTCTCCTGTATCGTCATTTCACACTCTATCTTTTTATTTCCTACCTCTGTTCTTCATCTTCTTTCTTTCTTCCTCCTTATTTTCTGTCTCCATGTCCATAACATCAGAAAATAAAACCAACAGCAATCTCTAATAAAGATTTCTCACACATATATGTCAAGTGAAGTACTATAGCAAAAGCCGTAATGCTCCACTTGAGAAAGTAAATCTGTTGGGGTTCTACTTAGTACTCAGACACCAATTCTGAGTGCCACACTGCCAGACAGGACACAGGAAAAAGAAAAAAAAACAGTCCATGGCCAAAAAAAGTTGTCAGTAGGTTATTTAAGTGGTTCTGTCGGTCAGGCAGTTATTAGGCCCGGGATAGGCTGACAAAACGGAATTGAGTTCATGATTTAACAAAGACCTTAAGATTATGAAGAAGAATCAGATTTTTACTCTTTCTATTAAAAACAGAGATATTCCTGCAAGAAAGCATTATTAAGTTCTGAGCATGCCTTGATTCACAAATCTGTTTTCGTTCTCTAAATTTTTGACATTTAGTTGAAAATAAAGACAAGAAAGTATCTTCTGGAATATAAAAAGAAATTGTCATCTTCAACTACAGTACTGTGCAAAAGTTTTAGGCAGGTGTGAAAAAATGCTGTAAACAAATAATGCTTTCAGAAATATAAATAATTATTGCTTATTTTTATCAATTTATCTAATTTGATGTATGTCTGAAGGATCAAATTTGCTAATATCACCAACTATACCACGTGCTGAAAAGAGAACAAATTAGAGTCAGTGGTAAGAGCTGGAAAACCAGTGTGGTGGAAAATTGTTGTGTAATAAGGAATTAATTGTATATTCTCTGTTACGAGTAACTCCTTCCCCTCCATGGTCTGGCCAGACATGTTACAGAATACAAAGTGAGCAAACAAAAGAAAAGTCTAAATCAAATCAATGTTTGGTGTTATGACCTTTTGCCTTAAAACCAGCAAAAATTCTTATAGGTACATTTGCACAGCATCAGGGATTTTGTAGGATTTGTTATGTTGATGATAAAAGGATGGAGACGGAGAACAGTGGAACTCGTGCTTGTATTCAGGCACTATGCAGACTATACATGCATAAGCCTCACTCACATCCCTCTTCTTCTCTCTTGCCTTGTTCAGCCACAGAGCCCCCTACTGGTGAAAGAAATGCATGTTCTTATTCAGTCCCAAGTAAAATAGTCCTTCAAGCTTATTACCCTTCGAAATAGGAAGATGTCCAGTGCCAGCAGCTCATAACTGGCAGAAACCAGTGGGACCCAGGTACATCCATCTACTGTCCAGAGAAGTCTGGCCAGAAGTGGTTTTCATTAAAGATTTGCAGCCAAAAAGTTATACCTGCGATGTCGAAACAAGGCCAAGCAACCCAAATATGCACAAATAAAAATGGGAACTGGTGTGCAGAACAATGACAGCAGGTGCTCTGGACTGATGAGGCAAAATTTGAAATATTTGGCTGTAGTAGAAGGCATCAAAGGGCTGGAGAGCGGTACAATAATTAGTGTCTGCAGGCAACATTGAAGCATGCTGAAGGTTCCTTGAACGTTTGGGGCTGCATTTCTGCAAATGAAGTTGGAGTTTTGGTCAGGATTAATGGAGTTCTCAATGCTGAGAAATACTGGAAGATACTTATCCATCATGCAATACCATCCGGGAGGCCCAAACATACAGTCAACTACCATTGGTCAGAATTAGGCCTCATATTCCTATCTACCATTATTGCTCAGATAAGCAGCAATGCTAGGTATAGTACCAAAAGTAAATCCATAAAATGGACACATTTGCAAAGTAGAAACATTAACCAATAAATCGATCGGGATGTCACAGTTCAGTATGAATATTTATGCTTAAAGACCAAGGCTTGTATTGAAGAGTGTTGGAAGTGAAGCTAAATTAGTTTTAACCTAATTCTGATTAGTTTAAGACTAATTAGCACCTTATGGTTTGTGTTCAAACCACCAATTCACAATGCAAAGCAGAAGTGAAGACAAGAGAAAATTATTTGGAAAAAGTCATCTTTCATTAAACCTTTTGCTGCATTTTGTTGATTGATGAAAATAAATGATTAACACGTAACATTTTGAAAGCCTTCTTTGCTTACAACCCTTTTTCACACCTGGCCAACATTTTTTGCACAGTACTACATCTCTAAATAAGTAAATTATTTTTGTTTTATTCAGCAGTGTTTATGGTTTATCCTAGTAAATTTGACTTCACTTTGTGTTCAGTTTTTTAAGGGAGGCATAACAATATACGAGAGACCATGATTTGCTGAGGAGCAATCTAAATGTTTATCTTGGATGGAAAAAATTTTTTTTTTAAACTAAAACCTGATTAAATGCCATTGTGCATTGTAACAAATGCATTTTCTGCTGTCTATAAACAATATTAACCCAACAACATCTAAGAACCCCTCAGGAGATTTCAAATCTGATTCATGGAGGTCTGGTGTTATAATGGTGAACAGGTGCATGTGGAGTTGATGCATTTTAGTTTGTGATACATTTGCTTTCTGCATAGATCCTGCTTATTGCTCGAATTGTTAGATAAGCCTCTTAAACTGTCCTCATGAGGCATGCTGATCCAGCCATCGCCACACACAGCACATGCTCAGACTGAGATAAATTGGCTTGGTTTTATGCTTGTGTAAAGAAAAGCTGAGACAATGATAAAAATGTCACATCCCATCTTTAGATCATGTTGCTGGTATCTCATTTTGCTTTTCTAATATCCTTTTCATATTTAAGACTGGAAGACAACTGATGTGGCAAAGTATATTAATTATGTTAAAGGTTAAGTCTCTTTGTTAACTGAGATATGCATTATTATGTTGAACCAACATGTGAGAGCTCAAGGATACTTTTTGTGTCTTGGGTCACCAATATTGTTAGATGTCTGCATGCTGACTGAAGGACGTCGGAACCACTCCATTATCTGCACTCTGACCCAGAGTGCCTGAGTGGTGTCTTACTAACGAGGTTAAAAGTTATTCTATCTTACTGAAGACAGACACCCTGTCCATGAAGGAGGAGTCTTAGTTTTGTTCATTTCTATATAGTAAGATGTTAGGATGGGGGTGCAGGTCAGTTACTGCCATGCTGTATGTGCTGAACTCCTTGTTGATCAACAAGCCGAATTAAAGCTCTTGAACTAAGAAGGAATCCTTTCTCATCCTTGCTAAATAATATTTCCATAATACAACCATCTCTGTCATTTCACACTTTAGTTGGCTTCTTGTCCACTTTGCAATCAAGAGTCATGTGGTGCGACGCAAAGGTGAAAACTGCTATACCAAATCTTGTCTTAATATTGCTAGGCCATTAATCTTACAGTTTTCTGTTTCAGTTATATATTTGTGATATCTATTAGATATTGATTGATTTTTTTTATCAGAAAAAAATCAGTATTGTACAACTTTATCAACATATGCAAGAAATATATAATCTTTGATTTTTTGACAAGACTTTTTTTCTGATGCTTCATGCCTTCTTACTTGCAAGACCTCTCAAGAATGCAGAATAGAGCAGCATTAAAATCAGTCAAACTTCATTTATAAATTGCTTTTCATATAATGATTGCAACTCAAAGAGCTTCACATATTAAAAATGACCCCACATAAATCACATTCCCATAGCTCCCCCACAGATTTAAAAGCATGATAACACTTATACCCGCCCAGTGTGTGCGCACACACACTCACTCAAAAGCAACATTAAAAGTATAAATGTTCTCTGCGGACCTGTATTCCCCCGGCAGTCTGTTCCAGAGGTGAGGGCCATAGTACTGGAAAGATGTCTTGCTGTGAGTGTGTGTCTTGACTTTAGGGATGAACCACCTCCAGTAGTATCTTTAATATTGCCAAAGCTGGTACTGGATCTTTTTTTTAAATAGATAACTGTCTCTCCCTATCTGTCATTTTCTCTGTTGGTGTCATCTCCCATCAAACTGGTCAAGGCAGATGAGTTCTGCCCCTGAGTGTGGTCTTTCTAAGTGCCCCTAGTTGTTTGGTCCATGGTGACTGATAGTCTAATGCTTATCCAAGACTCAATTAAAGGAGCAACACCTTAACCAGAGATCCCCAGGCCTCAATTTCAGATGCAAACCCAATCCATTTGTGAATTACACAATATCCTGAATACACATATATAGCTCCAAACAAAAACATTGTGTAATTCATACTCTTCCTTTTAAAATTGATCAAATTAAAGTTTTGCTTTGCGATAAACTTGAGGTGGTAAAATGATCAATTTCTCCAAACCTGTGGATTGAACTGAACAGAACAGAGCATAAGCGAGGACCCCAGGACTAAGGATAAATTAGAGAGATACTGCAAAGAGGAATGATCAAAGATCCCTCCTCGACAAGTGTTGTAGAAGAAGTTAAAGTGCTGACCTATTCAGTAAAGGGGGTTATACAAAGTGGGTACAGGGGTGCCAGTAAGTGTGCTGACACAATTATTTACTGATTATCAAACAGAGAAAATATGGTACAATCATGGTAAAAAAAAGGTGCATCCTGTCAATTCTAGGGTTTCAATATGTAAATGATTTATTCTTTTAATGACTCCAAATCTATTGAAATGCAATTTAAAGTATACAAAAGTCTATTGTTATACATCACAAGATTATTTATTTCAATGCACAGTAAATTCATTTTAACAAAATAAATGACAAAGAAAAACAAACAGGAACTGGATTTGGAGAGATGAATGCATGTACTTATTCAATGCACCTGGGTATAATCTGGTAACAGTGCATTATGAAATGCATTGCTGTGGCAGAAACGTTAGGCAAACTAGTCAAGTGACTTTCTCTGCTTGGAAACTGCAGTCAGCCCATGCATAGCTGTCCTATAAATAGTCTTGCATTGCTTTCTCCACTCTGGCTTACTGGCTGCCAGCATTGCAGTCACGACTGCCCCAGAACTTTTAGAATAAGGCTGAATCTTCCTTGCTATAGGCTTACTGGGTGTACTGCAGCTGCTGCTGTCCCCTTGCTGTTCCTCTCTGCAGTCACGGGATGTTCCTGCGTCAGAGCTGAGCCTTACAAGCTCTGCTGATCATCAGCACCGTATACGGCAATCCTTTGAGCTCCCAGCGCAGCCCTTACATCACGGGCACTTACGTCATAGATCAGTGACGCCACACTTTAGATTATGTATCCATGCTATTATTACAAAACTGCCACTTCTAAGGGAGGGAGGGAGGAATGGCGGAATGTGTGTGATGAAATTATCAACTGCCCCCCTGTGGAGGATCCTGTAGCAATCAGTTTCCATTATCCCTCTCTGGCCTCATCTTGAGTTTTGTAACAGTGTTACATATAGCTCTTGGTGGACACATTAACTAAAGTTTGCACATATTAAAATAAGTAAATAGTGCAGCTGGTAGATGCTGTGATTTATATATGTCCCCTGCAGGAATCAGTAATATTCCAGCAAAGTTCACTCCTACACACCATAGTTTCAGTCATTTATCCAATTTACTTATTAGTTACTAAAGTTTAACACACAACTATAACATTCCATAGATTAAATCGCTCCATCTTTTGGTTTTAGTTTAATGCAGACCAGATGACTCAGTCTCAGATTTTGTTTTATGGTTTAACAAAAAAAAAAAAAAACACTTGATAGTTTTGGTAATAAAAGAGTTTGTTTTCCATTACTAGGGTGAGCTGCTATCAGTAAACACTGAAATATTTCCTGGTGAAAGGCAAAGCTTCATGTTCTCAAAAGCTTGCACTGAACCATGCATGTTGTAATTATATTATATAAAGAATGTCACTACATCCAGCCTTACTCATGAGTCAGCCCTGAATACATTTGGCTTAAGAACAAAATTAAAATGATTTTCAAAAAGGACTTACTATGGAAATCAGAACAAGTAGCTTGTCTTTCCTTGGATAGTTGGACACTCTCAAAGACATGAACCAAACACATTTTTAATGAGACAGGAAATAAAACAAAAATCCAGAAAGTGCATTATATCAATATTAATAGCTATTTTAATGATAGCACACTTCTCCACAGAATCAGTTAATTTCATCCTAACCTCTTCACTGGGAGGCTGGATTGGAAATCCAAAGAGCTTTCAAAGGAAATCACAGAGAAGGTAACAGATCTGCACATAGCTAGAATTAGCAAGAACCCCAAGAATAGGCTTGCAGAACAGGTAAATACTATTGGTGTGATCATTTGGAGATTTATGAAGTATAAAATGAGCTGCCCTTAGTCAGTTGATCTTAGTCCGGAAAAAGATCCTGGCTCATGTGGTGAATCATCTGATGAAAGTTCAGATCACATTCATCAAAAAAATCACCGGTAAACCCAGAATGATGTGAAATCTTGCAGCTAGCTTATATAGAATGAACATGTACAGGCCCATCTGATATTTCCTACTATTCTGAGAAGGTTTAGGGAAAATATGTTGGACCAAAATTGATCTTCCTGAGAGACACTGATACAAAACACACACCGTAAGCAAGACAACAAAGGAGTGGCTAAGGAAAACAAAAACTTTCAAGTCATGGATTCATTCTACTAACCTCAGTCGTACAGGAAATCTTTGCACCAAGCTGAAATTTAGACTGCCAAATGCCAGCCAAGAAACCTAAAGGGGTTAAAAGACTTTCAGTAAAGAGACGTGTGTCATGATGCTTAAGTGTTTGGGTTTTGGGTGTGAATTTACATTGTTTGCTTGTTTTCCACGTTCCTTGTGTATTCAATCAGGCATTCCTCCCATGTCCTCAGTTCAACTTCAGTTACTTCACTCATAGCTGCACCCAGTTTCTAATCAACCACCTTCTTCTGGTTCAACAATCCACTTACCTGCATAAATATTTCTCAGTCGGACAGCTCCTGGTCAAATCCTACTCTTATCACCCTGTTATGGCACCAGGTTTTTCTTTGTGTTTTTGTTTTTTTTAAGTAAACCATTGACTTTCATCTGCTGTCCTCTCCTAGCATTTTGGGTCTTGCAATTTATTGTTTTAAAACAGAGTGGGCCAAAACTTCTCTCGAGAGGTGTGCAAACCTGACAAACAGGAAATGTCTATTTGTTGTTTCCAATTAGAAAACGCGTATCCACTGAGTTTTAAGTTATGTCTTGCCTGTGGATTAAATTCCCATTTCACCCAGTCACATGAAAATCTCTCAGCTTTTATGCGATGGGTTTTTGGAGTGAATTATTTTTGTTAATATTCTGTTTCAACCAGTGCTTTAAGGACAACAAGAAGTGCCGGTACTATTTTTGCATCGAGGTCGGAACATAAAATGCAGATTCCTGAATGTACATATGGCTCAGTAAGAAGAGGTCCCTCTCTCTCTATGCATCATAATGCAAACCAAAAGAGAGGGAGACAGATCAAATCTTCTATATAATCAAATTGAGTTATATGTTGACTATGTACATACAATTATTTCAAATGAGAGTGTGCAATTACAACATTTCCTTTGCTTTATTTATAGCAAACAGGTAAGTAACAGCTTAACAGAAAACCTTTTCTTGAAGTAGATAAACAAAGTGCTGCTGAACATATGTTTAATTAAATAAAATATGCAGAAGGAGATCAAAATAATGTTAAAATAGGGTTGTCAAATGATCAAAAATCTTAATCTAGTTAATCAAAGGGTAGCTGTGAATTAATCACAATTAATTGGCATTCCTAAACCAGATTGTACAGTTGTTGGTGTAAATAAAAGACAAAACCGGATCTTGTTGCTTTTAAAAAAAATTTAATACAGGAGAGATGCATTGAATTTTTGTCTTGAATTCCACTATCACATTTAAACGTGGGCCTTTTAACCTAATCATGTTTTAGCCCGTTGCTAAGGCAAACATACATGTTAACTGTTTCTGAATAAAGTTGACTATTTCTTCAAAATTTTGGACAACCCTGAGGATCCTCTTCATGGGACTATCCTACAACAACAATGTCTTGAGTCAGAGGCTTCTTATGTTTCGATGCAAAACAGACTGCTACAGAAGATCCTTCCTGCCTTCAGGATCTACAATCCTTGAAGAATGAAATAGTATGAGCTACAGCAATACTTAATTTCTCTGCGGGATCAATAAAGTATTTTTGAATTGAATCCCTAAGACAGGGCACCGTGCGAGCAAGAACAGAGTTGAGCGAGCACAGAACAGACGTTATTGTTTGTTCTAGGGCTGTACGATATGGACCAAAATTATATCTCTATTTTTCAGCTGAAATCCAATTTTTGATGAGCGTACCGGTCCAGGACTCTGTGAGAACGTTCTTATCACTCGGAAAAGTAGGTGGAACTCTTAAGAGCAATTTTTCAGAAGAGGTGGTACTGAGTACTGTTGCATACCGGCCCACTTATGCTCCTTTTCCACTTGGGTTGGGTCAGCTCCAAACGGGTCGGGTCAGCACGGCCCAGAATGGGCTGGTTGTGTTTCCATTACTAGCTTAGGAATGCTGACGTAGGTAAGGGCATGGGCGGGCTCAGCTTAAAGTGGTGCGAAAGGTCTGTAATTTCATTCGTAATCGCCACATAAGTAGTAAACAAATGTATGCGCATTGAGAGCGGGATATGACGGAGAAACAACAATGGAGGACGTCAAGGTTTTTTTGAACGTCATACACGGACTGTGGCTCTTTCTGAAGAAGAAACTCCGTGCATGCACACCGCCAGGCCAATCAGTGGCTACCACTACGTAGGTAAAAGTGTGACTGACATCACTTTACTGGACCAATTAGTCCATAGGTGGGCGTGTTAGGTTGCTTCGGACCAAGTCAGAGGTAGTCCCGAAAAAAAAACTGAGTACCGGTGTGTATCGGCCCACTTAAAGCACCGTTTTTAACATATTTAAGTGCAACTTTCCAATGAATTGTAGAGTGGTCATTTCATTACGATTAATGCAATGTATGTCATATAATCTACAGGTTGAACCTGCCACTAATAGATTTGAGGTTTTTTTTCCCTGTAAGGTTCCATGGGCCTTTTTGAAATTGGTCACATGGAAACAATACATGTCTTATGTTAAGCTGTAAAAATATTTATCACCTAACACCTCCGTTGTTTATATCCCTTGAAAATATGTCAGCTTTTCCACATAGTCTCTCTAGCTGACACTCCAGCAGCGCCTCTGCACTTTGCTCTTCATTTTCGAATACAGAAAATATTGAATAAGGTAGACGTAATTTAATTAAAAAATCAAGTCAACCCATTAATTCTGTAAGTCTGAGGAAATGTTTTTTCTAAATCATTTGATCATAAATATTTCAGTCAAGATTTGTCTAAGATTTTTTTTACTCACATGATAATGTTCTAGACCTGTCCAAGGTGCAACCTGGCTCTCGCCCAATGACCCCTCGAGATCAGATGGATGGATGGATGAATGGATGGATGGATGGGTTTGTAATATTTTGGAAGGCTTTTTCAGTTTTAAATGTATGGCAAATGGGATGCAGCTTTACCCAAAAATATAAGATGACAGTAATATGTGCCTTAGACAGACTATGATTGTATTTTGTATTTAGCTTAGTCTCATTGATTCTCATTTAGAACATGGGGTAGTAGTTTCCTGGATTGAGTCCTCTGACAACTTAATTTGAGGGCCTTATATTAATGGATGGGAGATGTTTACTTTATTCCGTTTTGTGGAATGAAATAGTTTTACAAAAATAAACACAAAAATGAGTCTCAAAAACTAATGAATAATTTAACATTTTTCTTTAAAGGGGATATATGCAACTTTTTCCCCAAAATAAACGTACCAATAGCCTTTTTTATTTGACAATTTATGACTCAAACATCTCCTGATGAGCATACTGACACCTTGTCAGCTCACAGTGGGTGCATCTATAAGCCTGTATCCATTTTTTCTATTTACTGTCGGGTCGGATTTTCCCGCGCTGTCTGCGAATGTGACGTCAAGTACGTTCATGTTAAATGTTTCAGATCACTCTGCCACCACCGCTAGTCAGCACTCGCAAGCAGTTCAATGGATTGTGCGAATACACAGAAGAGACCAAGGACAACTCTGACACCCAATAGCAACTCCACATAAGACTAAAGTTAAACCTCTGACAAGTGCCCGAAAAAGATCGAAGATTGAGAGCGACCGGCATATGAGTGCACGCTGCGAGAGCGAGCAGAAACACACCATTTCCTTATACAAAAAACATGCACAAGAGTTTTTTTTATTTCTGACAGGAAAAACAGAGTAATCCGCTGTCTACAACTCAGTCAGTTGATATGTACTACTCACACTATAAGTAACAAATTATCAAAAAAGCTTACAATTCCAAATTTATCTAACTTTAAAACATTCAGCCCTTAAATGTATTATTTTTCCTTCTATCATAAATTGTGCAGATGACCATTAAAAAAAGCTAGTCAATAAAATCAGTGAATAGATTTTAATGTACAGAGCACAGAAACAGTAATGTTGCAAAGCTGAGAAAAACTCAACAAATTACCATTATTAAAGCATTTACCTCATACATAATGGTCTATATTACAGCATGCAGACAAATAAGCAGCACATCCATGTCGACAAAGCAAATGTCAAAAGATGTGTAAGTAATACAAAATAAATTACTTTACTTTCAAGCTGAACTTTTGCAGCCTTTTGTTTATCAGTGCATTTTAAGCAAAAACAACAATAGCCTGCACTGTTTTGGTTAATGTGACAAAAGAACTGCAATCAATTCATAGAGGCCAGCATAGTAATGCTGCATTAAATCATTTGGTGTAGCTCCATTCAAGATCAATGCTCTCTGTCTTACATGTGATTTTCAGAAATAAGCAACATTCTGGCAAGAGGAAGAAACAGAGCAGAGGAAAAGCAGAGGAAAAATAAAAAGTTGATTTAAGATGTTAGAAAGCTAAAATGACATTTCTGGAAGATGGATTTATCTTTAGATGTTAGCTCAAAAAGACCTCATGCTATACACTACAAACATGCAGTGAGTGAGGTGGGATGACAGCAGACTCTAGCTCAGAACACAAGTTTTTGCTTGGGATGCACTTGCTGCTGAAGCAAGAAAAGGAAGAAAGAGAGAGGTTAAAAGTTTGCATTTTGAAATATATGCTTCATTGGACTTTTTTAGTCCTATTTGGAGTCTTCTCTTACCTTGTTTAGCGGCTGCAGCGCTCTGTGCTACCTCCTCTTTGGCCATCTTAGCAGCCTCAATGACTGCCAGTTTGGCCTCGTGCTCCTCCTTGAGGGCGTTCCACTCCTTCCTGTTGTTCAGGAGACGATCCAGCATTGGGGTGATCTCCACATGGAAGCGGCTGAACTCCTGGGGAGGTAGGAAGAGATCAAAAACAATCTGATATGACTGCAGCTGTATTACATCAAAACTCTAAAAACATTGATTAATTCATAATTATCTAATAAAAATTATATATTATATATTATGCAGCTAGTTGTCACAGAAGGAACAGCACATCTAAGGGTATAACTTGTTTGAATTTGAGAGTTTGACCTTGTATACAAATGCACAAACAAAGTCGATGAAACCGCACTGCAGCTTTGGAAGGTCAGCCGCTTTGTTTCGGTCCATCATAGGCTGAAGGAGAGAAAGAAGAAAACACATTGATGAACCAAAGACTAAACTCTTTGTTTTATCATTTTTACAGATTTGTTCAATTATGGCAAAAGAAAAAAAAACACATCTATCTGTTTATGCAGCTTCTGGCTTTAGCATATTGTTTAAAATATAATCTACTGGTAATATGTTTTCTACACATTCCAACATTTGACAGTAATCTGGTTGTGGAAAATGAGGTTTTTTTTTTTATAAATTGGCTGCAATTTAGAGAAAAAAAACTCATCTTTTTGGTTTGCTGAAATTGAAATGAGAGAAATAATTATTATTAAAGATATGCTTAAATGACTAACTGAATTGTGAATCTAGTGTTTTCTATGTAGGAATCCTTGTGCCTTTTCTAGACTTCAAATGGAGCTACATTTCATTTATTTGCACCAGACAAAGGTCACCATTCTTACATTTTGAAAGGGCAAGCCAAACTAACCAGGGCTAAAATGTTTTCCAAAAATTACAATTACATTTCTGGGTTATAATCTTGCAAATGCTGGACATAGACAGTTGAATTGTACATTTTCTTTGAAGTTTGCAACAGACAGCAAGTAATCCCAATCTATTTACATTTATTTTTTTATAATACATTCTGTTCAGAGCTACAGTATAGTGGGATGCCTATCTCCAGGGATCAATGAGTGAGATATGTTTTGAACCTTGGATAGATATAAATCATTCTAACATTGACAATATTATCAGTTGATCCAGAAAGTGCCTGTAACAGCCACTGCTAATGCCACCACTCATAACATTTTAGACCCTGTTTGAAATAAAATATAGCAGTATAGTCACTCATGTTTTTTCCTGAGTTAATAACTTCTATCCTATTAGAATGCAAACTTTTTAATTATGTGTTTAAATTATTGATGGTTTAACAATAGAGGGTGGAAGAAATGCAGGTCTGGGGGTGAATAAGTGGTGGAAATAGTATAACAAGAGAAATGGAGGTTTTGCAGTTTGATTGACACTCTTTGCCACCGTCGTTTGTGCAATTTTATAAATCTGAAAAGAAGTGTAAAATATATTGGTTCTTTAAAGCTTATATTTGTACCCAGATAGAAAAACTAATTAAAAATAAGCTACGCACCTTTTATTTTATCATGTATCCTTTTTGCATTTACAATGTTTATTCTAATTCAGATTTAGTCTATTTCTTATCTTTCCTTTAAATGAGAAAAAAAGATGTGCATGAGCAGCACACACAACTTTGAATTTCTGTGACAACCTCAACCTGAACACAATTGCAAGTAAAAGTTACCACCCACATATTCTGAAAAAGAACAGCCTGAGTGCCCCAGCCTCTGCAAAGTCCCGTCAGGCGGCGGTGAGTCACACAATCCACTGCTGGAGAAGTGCAAACTGTATCAAAATGAAAAGTATTCCCTCCTGATGGATGCTATTAAATATGGAGGTGAAAACATGTAGGATGGAGCTTCTCGCAATCAGAGCTTCTCAATGACATGAGGGAACAAAACCGAGGAAGCCGCAGAGAGCGTACGGTCGGCTGGGTCAAGGCCGTGGTGACCGATCTTTCTGAATCAATGCTCTACGTAATGGCTTCTCTCTGCTCAACACTGCCACCACAGGGAATTTAATATGTCTTTTCATTTGGTCTGTGTTTCTGTCTCTTGTTCTCTGTTCTCATCATGTCCTCTCTCTTTCTGTCTTTAACTGAAGAGCTAAAAGAAAGCCTTATTCTGCTTTATACCCAAGAGCCATTTGATTTATTTTGCTCTTCTCACCTTGAAATATAATCAAATTAAGAAACATAGATCAGTCAGAAATTTTTTTTTATAAATATTAACAGAAAACTACATATATTGTGATTTTATTAGGTCTAAATACAAGAAAGAAATCAGTTACTTTATTTTGACAACAAAACTGTATTTTACTTGAATTCAATGTCTCCTTACAACCATGTATAATCCTTTGAAAGATATTTTCTTTCCCCTTCGTTTAATAAATTTAATACCATGTAATTCGTGATTCCTTTTTTTTTACATCAGGTTTTGTCTTTCATCAAACCATTTTATTCCTCCGTTTCTATAGACGCTGATTTTAATATTATTACCAAGTTTTTAAAAAGCTGTAATATACACTATCTTTATTTTGTATTATTAGATATTCAGTAGTATCCCAGCTAATACTTTGTATAAACTCCTTTTACTGATACATTAGGACCACATTTAGTCTCCTGTTGGACCATTCAATGAGACAAGGTCTTTATTCTTAAGCTCTCCACACAGGTTTTCTATAGGAGTCAGATCTGAGGACTGAGGTATCCATGGAAAAATTTCTTTTTTGTTTCCTCTTGATGATTTAGTCATAGGTTTTGGATCATTATCTTGCTGAAAAACCAATGCTAACAGATTTTCAGTTTTCTGGAAGAAGTCACTAGATTTTATTTTAAATATTCTCCTTTGTGGTGTCCTGCAAACGATGTGGGCTACATTGATAACTGGCGAACTTTTTGGGGAAAACCTGGTCTGATCCGGAGAGAAGGCATCCATCCCACTTTGGCTGGAGCAGCTCTTCTTTCTAGGAATATGGCCGAATTTATTAGTCCTCCAAAACACTGACAACCCAGGGTCCAGACCAGGAAGCAGTCGTAGTTTAACCCACCTCTCTGCTGCTTCTGTACTGTTACCCACCCATTACCCTATAGAAACAGTGTCTTGCCCACGGCCAAAATTAAATGGATTAAAAGTTAAGCCAACAAAAGCAAATTATGGAAATCTCATAAAGATAAATACGACTTTGACTGAACAGAAAAATAAATCTATTAAATGTGGTTTATTAAACATAAGATCTCTCTCCTCAAAAACTTTGTTAGTAAATGACTTGATTGGTGATAATCACATTGATTTGCTTTGTCTCACAGAAACCTGGTTGCAGCAGGAGGATTATGTCAGTATAAATGAGTCAACTCCTTCCAGTCATTTAAATTTTCACATTCCCGATTTACTAATTAGTCCCAGACCAATTGATAGCTACAGTTCTTTTGAACATCTAACCCTTAATTTTCCTCATCCAAGTTGCAAAACATTAAGACCATTTTTGTTTGGGGTTTTGTATCGTCCACCAGGCCCTTACTCTCAATTCTTGGATCAGATCTCACATTTTTTATCTGATTTAGTATTAAATACTGATAGGGTCATTATAGTGGGGGATTTCAATATTCATGTGGATACTGAAAGTGATAGCCTAAATGCAGCCTTTAGTGCTATTTTAGACTCAATTGGCTTTACTCAAAAAGTACAGGGATCGACCCACTCGGGCAAACACACTTTGGACCTTGTACTGACATACGGTATTGAGTGTGAGGAAATAACAGTCCACCCACATAACCCGGTCCTGTCTGAACACTTCTTAATAACTTTTGAATTTACTTTAACTGACCATCTTAAATCTGAAACAAAATTTAATTATACTTGAGCTTTATCAGACAATGCTGTAACAATTTTTAAAGAATCTGTTAAATTCTTACTTTCCTCAGTGTCTCAGGGTAACACAGTGGAGGCAGCAATTCTATCTCTAACCCTTCAGAAATTGATAGTCTGGTTCACAGCGTTACTTCCTCATTGCGTTTGGCGTTAGATAGTGTAGCCCCCTTAAAAAAGAAAGTGGCTAACCATAGGAGGCTGACTCCTTGGTTTAACGCAGAGTTGCACACTTTAAAGCAGAATACTAGGAAGTTGGAGAGAAAATGGCACTCTACACATCTAGAGGATTCCTATTTAACCTGGAATAACAGTCTACTGCTGTATAAAAAGACCCTTCGACAAGCTAGAACAGCATATTTTTCATCATTAATATAGGCGAATAAAAACAATCCTAGGTTTCTTTTTAGTACAGTTGCCAAACTTACACAGAGTCATAGCTCTGTTGAGCCAACTATTCCCCCAGCTCTTACCAGTGATGATTTTATGGGATTCTTCATAAAAAAAATTAATTCTATTAAAAATAAAATCATTGGCATCCTCCCAAACATGATAACTTCTTCCTCAGTAAATGAGGCAGCATCGGAAAGAACTGTAGAACCTTTGTGCTTAGGCTGTTTTGATTCAGTCGAGCTTTCGGAATTATCAAAAATATTAGCCTCATCTAAACCTTCAACTTGTATGTTGGACCCAATCCCAACAAAAAATTATTTAAAGAAGTGTTCCATTTGGTTCCTGGCCCCATTTTGGATATGATTAATCTATCCTTAGTAACGGATACGTACCACAAGAATTTAAAATAGCTGTAATTAAACCTTTACTCAAGAAACCTTCCCTTGATCAAGATGACTCGGTGAATTACAGACCTATATCTAACCTTCCTTTCTTATCCAAAGTCCTTGAGAAAATTGTTGCTAATCAAGTCTGTGAGCATTTAAACAATAACGAGCTGTTTGAAGAGTTTCAGTCAGGTTTTAGAGCTCATCATAGCACTGAAACAGCACTGGTGAAGGTTACTAATGATATTCTCATGGCCTCAGAAAATGGACTTGTGTCTGTTCTGGTTTTGTTAGATCTCAGTGCTGCTTTTGACACAGTCGATCATAATATTCTCTTAGAAAGGCTTGAACATGTTGCAGGGATCAAAGGAACAGCACTAGGCTGGTTTAAATCATATTTGTCTGATCATTTCGATGAACAAACTGGAATCTGTCAATCTTCTTCACTCTTAAGGGTTACTTGTGGAGTTCCACAGGGTTCTGTGCTTGGACCAATTCTTTTCACCATATATATGCTTCCAATTGGTAGAATCATTAGACAGCATGGGACAAATCTCCACAGCTATGCCGATGATACACAACTATATTTATCCATAAATCCTGATGAACCCAGTCAGTTAGGTAGATTACAGGCATGTCTGGAAGACATAAAAACATGGATGAATCTAAACTTTTTGCTTTTAAATTCTGACAAGACAGAAGTTGCTGTCTTTGGACCAGAAGTTCTAAAACAGAAACTGATTAGTCAATCACTTCATCTGGATGGCATTAAATTGGCCCCCAGTAATAACGTAAACAACCTCGGCGTTATTTTTGACCAAGACTTGACATTTAAATCCCATATTTAACAGGTTTCTAGGATTTCCTTCTTTCACCTCCGGAATATTGCTAAAATTAGAAACATCCTGTCCAGGAGTGATGCTGAGAAACTAGTCCATGCATTTGTTACCTCAAGGCTGGACTACTGTAATTCTTTACCATCAGGTAGTCCACAAAATGCCATTAAAAGCCTTCAGTTGATCCAAAATGCGGCAGCAAGAGTTCTGATGAATATTAAAAAGAGAGATCACATTTCTCCTGTTTTAGCTTCCCTTCATTGGCTCCCTGTTAAATCCAGAATATAATTTAAGATCCTTCTTCTTACATACAAAGCCCTTAATAATCAAGCTCCATCATACATCAGAGATCTAATTTTTCCTTATGTTCCTAACAGAGCCCTTTGCGCTCAGACTGCAGGTTTACTTGTAGTTCCTAGAATTTCTAAAAGTAGAATGGGAGGCAAATCTTTTAGTTATCAGGCTCCTCTCCTGTGGAACCAGCTCCCAGTTTTAGTCCGTGAGGCAGACACGCTGTTTACTTTTAAGGCCGGGCTTAAAACTTTCTTTTTTGATAAAGCTTATAGTTAGAGTGGCTTAGATCATCCCGAGCTATCTCTGTAGTTATGCTGCTATTGGCTTAGACTGCTGGAGGACAGACTGACCACTTTTCTTCACTCTGCTGCTTTTCTCTTCTATTACTCTCCAGTTGTATTATTTATTTTTTTGCTTTTAACTTTGTTTTCTCTCAGTGTTTTTCTCTCCATAGAAGATATACCTGGTCTGGTATCCTGCTTGGCTGGAATACCCTGTTGGACGGGGGGCATCGACTGGGATGATGCTCCCAGTAACTGAACATCCACTGTGTCCTGTTATCAACTTTTTACTTTCTGTAACATAGAGAGTTCTCTTATATCAGATCTTCTGTTCCTTCTGTGTCTTTGCTCTGTCTTCTCAAACCCCCAGACGGTCGTGGCAGATGGCCGCTCCTACTGAGCCTGGTTCTGTTGGAGGTTTCTTCCTGTTAAAGGGGAGTTTTTCCTCTCCACCGTCGCTACATGCTTGCTCAGTATGAGGGATTGCTGAAGGATTGCTGTGCTTGGAAAGTCTGCCCTCATGCCAATGACTGACGCAATCTGCTGGGATTCCTTAAATAGGAAACTTTTTAACTGATTGGAATGTTTTTATAAATGTATTGAAATGACTTCTTGTTAAGTGCCTTAAGATGACATCTGTTTTGAATTGGCGCTATATAAATAAACTGAATTGAATTAATTTAAAGCGCACATGATGCCATGGACTTTTAACAAGATTCCTAGGATCTTTAGAGTAAAAATAGGCCCACAGCATCACAGACCATCCATCATACTTAATATCTGACAATGTTGGTGCTTTTTATCATATTGATAATTTGTTTCACACCTGAGGAATCTAGAATGTTTACCACCAGAAGTCTATTAGTTTAGTTAAAATTCTTGCACATTTTAGCAAACCCAACCTTTGTGGTGGTAGGACAGAAAACACTTTTTATTGTGGTTTGTGTCATTAAATTCTAAAAGTGGTGTTACAGGAATGACATTTGAGCTCAGTTTTTCTCAGCAGAATATTTGCCTTGGCAACAGAACATTTCTTTAGATTTAGTTTCTTGCAGCTAAATTATTTTAAAGGTCATCTATAACCTTATCTGCAATAGGGGATATGTCCAGCTAAAGTCACTGTTGCTTGACTAAAAAACCTTGGCTGTGGTTTTGTGATGGTAAGAAAAGCCATTAACGCTAAGGTCCTTTAGCAGCATGGTAAACCTGAGCAGTGAATAAACCTGACAGCAACAGGTCTAGAAAGTAAAATGTAATGTAACACGCTAAAAGGCAAAGGCTAAAGAAACTTTCTGCAAATTTATGACATAAAAGTAACATAGATCAGTCATGTCATATCACAGCTAATGGGGAACTATTGTATTTTACAGTAACATAGGTTAGCATAATGATAAGCCAGCTTGTGCCTTTGTTTTGTTGAATTCTTACAATGGGTTGCTGTTCCAAGACTGTCCTCTCCAAGTCTCCCTGCTCCCAGAACTCTGCAGCCACGGACAGCGCCACCTAGAGGGAGATTTTAAATGTGTATTCAGTCACCCTGATGATATAATGGTCTCTATTACAGCCCTTACGGCACTTCAAAAGGAAGGATTTACTGTAATTTCTAAAGCAGTGAATACCTCATTTGAGACACTGGAGCTTACAAATCCAATTGTTTTTTCTGAATTTAAGAGGGCCTAAAATTCAAACATAAATCAAAGATATAAAACTGTAAGTGGAGCTAGATTTCTAAAATGTTGATATGATAGATTCTTCCCTTCATGTTGTTTAAATCATCCTTTAAAGCTTTTACAATAGTCCACAATGAGAAGGGTATTTGCAGATCACGAGGCAGTTTTCTGGCTTTGTGTCTTTGATGAAATGAAAGCCCATATTATCTGCCCTCGCAAACCAAAAGACTCTGCAGAGCAAGATCCGTTGAATAATATGTAAATTCAGCAGAGCACATACTCATTTTTGAAAGAGTTAGTCATCAAGCCAATTTTGAAGGAACAATTGCTGCAAGGCTTGTACAGACACTGCTTTTTATCCCGAACCGGATGAAAAGCATAAAATATCACCCAATACAACTGCAACAGCAGAATTTCTTACACTGAGCACACCAACTCAGGCTTTTGTCTCCAAGTAATATTATGAATAGAACTGCATGCCATCAGAAACTCTGTTGGAGATATTCAAGCAGATATTTATATATAAGATATTTGAGCAGTTTCAAACATATATTTCTTGTAAAAATCGGGATTATATTAGGTATTCTGTCTCTGCTTAATCTCAAAATCAATCACAGAGGTTGTTCTGCAGTAACTACAGTTTTTAAACATGATGGTGGGAAAGCACAATGTTCTTTTTTACGGTCTGCTTCGTTTTTGAGTGAGATTTGTCAGTATGTTTAGGGCCATTGTCCGTTTAGAAGATGCATTTCTGTCTAAGCCTCAACTTCCTGGCGGATATTTTGAAATGTTGCTTCAACATTCCCAGATAACGTTCTTTACTCGTGATGCCATATTCTGTATAAATGCACCCCTCCTTCAAGCAGCAAAACACACCCAAGCATGATGCTGCTACCCCGCTAGTTCACAGTTGGGATTGTGTTCTCAGACTTGTAAATGGTAAATGGCCTGTACTTATGTAGCACTTTATCTAGTCTTGAGGACCCCAAAGTGCTTTAAGCCTAGTTTATGCCATATCCAGCACCAATATTCATCGATGCAAGGGCTCTCTGTCACTCACGCAAGGACGCGTGGAGTAGAGCCCAACTTTTTAACTATCCTTCGAACGCAACGGAGAGCACACACGTCTGTGATTGGTCAGTCCAACATCAGCCCCAGATCATTTCACCAGAACGGTGCTCTATAGTCTATGTAATAAGTAGTCAATGCAGCTGTTGGGCACTAGAAGCTTTATATTGTGAGGCCAGTTTATTTGTAGGATGTGTAGAGAACAACAAAACAGACCGCTGTGTTTGTTTATTTACATGCATTTTTAGAGTATTCAATGAGCTGCACTTCTAGTAAAATGCTTTCCAGCTCAATCAAAACCCACTGTCTGTCGGCCATTGCTCCTTGAGTAGATGTGCATTTACAAGCCCAAGTAATTAAACTGTCGTCGAGCAGAAACGTCACTGAAATGGTAGGCAGACCCATCAGAAAATGTCTGCAACCCCTGCTGTCCTGGCGGAGAATTTCTTAGCAACATTGACACACCGACAGAGAAGCATGAAAGGTAAACGTTTCCGTCAATACATGTGCATGCACATTTGCTGACGGAGAAGTTTAAACTAGGCTTTACACTACATCAAGTCACTCACCCATTCGTGCACACATTCACACACTGGTGATGGTTAGCTACAATGTAGCCAGAGCTGCCCTGGGGCACACTGACAGAAGTGAGGCTGCTGTACACTGACACCAACGGGCCCTCTGACCATCAGCAGTAGGCAAGGCGGGTGAAGTGTCTGGCCCAAGGACACAACAGCTGAGACGAATGGAGCAGGGGTTCGAAACCGGCAACCCTCCGGTTACAGGACAAACTCCTAACTCTTGAGCCACAGTCGCCCCAATTTCTGAGGCCTCCCCCTTTTCCCTTCAAATGTAACAATGATTATAATGGCGGAACCCTTTCATCAGATAACAAGAAATGTCTTCAAAACTAACATTTTTTGTCCCTGAGTTCATTTAGAGATCTAAATCTGGCTTTTTATTTTCCTTTTGGAGTAATGGCTTCTTCTACTCTAAGTGGCATTTTAGCCCATGTTGGTGCAGGACTCATTTCACTATAGATAAGGACACAATGTCTTACATTTTGACATTCTCAGGTTCTGGGCATTGTACCCAAGAATGAACTTGACTTGCTGATTTGCATAATTCAGTTCCTGTTATCTTCTTGGATTTCTTCAGATTTTTTTCCATGATATCGCGCAAGGAAGCCGTATGTTTAACGTGCCTTAAAAGACATCCACAGGTGTTACTCTATTTAACTAAGTATCGCTAATTAACCAGATACTTACAAAGCAAAATGTTTAAAGGCATAGTAATTTTAGTGTATACAAACATCTGATTAGCTGTAGAAATTACAAAATATTTCTCTCGTTACTGTGGCATTTAGGAAATTTAAATTGTCTTTAAAATCCTAACTGCATTAAAGCAGGAAATGTTTAGTCTGATTCAATGTCACAGTGAGAAAAAAAGGTTTTGCTGCTTGTTATGCAGTGTATATAAGCATCTATTTTTAACTGTAATTTATCAATATCTATGCTTTACATGTCCAACTAATTTTCCTTTAGATGCAGCATTGATGGATTTGCCATAAAATGTCAGTCTGTGTTTACATTGAATAATATGAAGCAGGTGTTACTGAAAATGGGCACATTTTGTGAGCCTGTTACAGTCAAATAAAGGTAAAAAATGACCATCAAGCACTGCCTGTCGAGTGGCCAAATATGCTTGCTGTTCATGTTGATATGCAATGCTCGTTGGCTTGAAGGCAATGTGCACATTACATATTTCACTAAAATAAGATGCTGATACTGGCAGGCGGTGAGGAGGAGAATGAAAAGCTGCAGGTTGCTTTTTGATGCATGAAGCCATCAGGAACCACAGCTGAACGCTGCTGAGAAAAATGGCAAAGCTGACAAAATACCATTCGTTCCCTACTTTATCTTGGGTTCTTGCAGAGTCCGTGCTTGAGTGTGTGTTTTATCACTATTAAAAGATAGTTTTGAGCTACACTGTAGAGCTACTTTATACCTACAATCCTAAAAGGCCTTGTAAGAAGATCATGCATGTACTTACCTTGCTCTGGATCTCCCATGGTTTGGCAATGGCAGAAAGATCACAGGCTGTCATCATCATTGCCCTGCAAACACAACACATGCATGAAATCTAACTTTCTTTGTGTCCATGTGGAATCTTAATTTTTGTGGGTTTCTGCCTACATGACAATCTCCTTGCGGGTGGTCTCAAGCATCATGTATTTGGTCCAATCGTTCCAGTTCTCGTAGGTTTTGGACTGGTCAACGATCTTCTGGAACATTGTTCTCTTTCTGCAGAGGAGCATGGAAAGATTTCACTTCTGATAGTTGAGATAAGAGAACACTTGGAAACGTCCTCAGAATAAAGAGTCCTATTTCATTTATACACAAATTTGACATCGCCATTTCTAAGTTGATTTACTTAAAAAATTAAAGGTTTTTTTGACAGGTTTAAACAACAATGAGGTGTGAATTTAAAAGAAAATTATCATTAAAAAAACATGACTAAAAGTATTTGATTTTCTGATTAATAAGCACAGATATTGCATTTTAAAATGCAGTTAAGGTGCTGCTTTTGTTCTATGCTTCAACCATACAATCAATCATTTGGTATAGCTGCATAATCCTTGAAACACACTTTAACCTATGCACATGACTTTCACCTCTGCCATTCATCCTTACACTACTCACTACTACTCAACTTGTTTCCCCACCCGTCTCAGCTTCTGATCCCTGTTTTTGATCTCTATTCCTTCAAGGAAGTTATGTTTTCACCAGGGTTTGTTTGTTTGTCTGTTAGTTAGCAACATGACTCAGAAGGTTAGAGGTGGATTTTGATGAAATATTCAGGAAATGTCTGCAATGAGACCAGGAACAAGTGATTAGAATTTAGGGGTGATCCGAAAACCTGGAGGGGGTGGACTGAACTGCCTTGGTGGAGGTCTGCACTCTCCAAGTGCTTTTCTAGTTACTTTCTCTAATGAATGTTTTTCATTCAGCTTATCCTCCTGATCCATCTTTACAACTTCTTTTCAGCCCTCTCATCCAACTAATCCCTCTTTGTGATCCCTTTTTCAACAGATTTATCTTTCTCATACTTCTTTATAATTCCCTCTAGTCCCATTGGTCTTTATCTCTTTTTATGACCAATTTTGAAACCATTTATCATCACCAATCCTCTTTAAAGCTCTTTTTTATCCTATTTTTTTACACTTATTCCCTTTATCTGTTTTTACAAAACTTTTTTATCATCATCATCATTCCTTTTGTGCCACCACCTTCATTCCAGTCAGTTGTCTTATGACTTCATGGGTTTCTCATGATCCCTACTTAAGAAAAAAGTAAAATTTTCACACATATTCAGTCCAAGTTTGTTTAATTTCAGTGTTCATATACAATGCTAATTTTCAACAAAAGTATCCCAAAAAACTTTGGAAAAACATCTCCAGTGCATCTTCAACTGCATACTATTATTTTTTATTCCAAGCTTAGTTTCATGCAGGTTTGATTTAGTAATAAATCAATTAAATCCATTGCCTTCCCTTAATACTCTGCCATTAATAAGTTCATCGCTCCATCCCAGTTTCTCCTTTAACTTACTACCTAAGGTTCTACCTAGGGGGGAGGGGGGATTCTAAGGTGATTATGTTATTTGCTGACATACAAATAAACTCCCACAGTAAATGTTTTGTCCTTGCCAGAAATTATGAGATTTTCCATGCGAAGCTCAAATGTCTATTCTACACATATTCCTATTCTCTCGACATTTATTTTAATTACACCTATTGGCTCATATTATTAGGCTGTGGTCTTTGCCAGTGAATGTAATTTAGAAATAAAATTTTGTACTGACTTGAAATAGAGAGCAAGATCTGTGGCAATAATTGCGATGTCCATGAGGTGGATGACGAGGTCATGCTGGCGTCTGTTCAGATTCTGATAAATGTTTAATGACTGAAACACAAGAGAAAAAGAAAATGTAGCTCTGGTGAGGAAAAGAGAATCTTGGGTGGTTGGGGTATGAGAAGCCTGGTTAGGCATAATATTGTAATGGTTTCTTTTCTATAAGCTACAAAACATGATGCAGAAAAATCGTTTGGTACAATTTCTTAGTTTTAGCTTCAAAGCTGCATTATTTACAGGTGATCTAGAGTTAACAATCAGGTGTGCATGATCATAGGCCAACATACATCATCTCGCAACAAAGTCTTGCCAAACTCCAGATGGTGTCTCTCCAGGATGGAAGAACCGTGAAGTTTAGCCAGAGGATTACCCGACCTGGAGACACACACACAAACAGCAGGAAGGGAGGTTATACTGTGATAAATCATGCATGTTAAAGCTCAGGGAGGGCCTGGCCTGGTGTGTTCGCAGCTAATGGCAACGCTCATTAGCTCATCCATCAGCAGGTGGAGTGCAGCAGCTGGAAGTGTATCTACTCAATAACAGATAACTGATGTCCTCTGTGTGTTACATTACCTTTACCTAAAGAACCAAGATCAGATCATCCCTATGAAGGACAAAAGGAGTGACCGATGTGTGTCTGACTCAGTCAAATTGAGGTTCAGAGTAACTTAATCTGATGTCAATAACATTTTATTGGATGTAATATCTGCTCATGAAGAATCTGGGTTATTACGGCGACAACAGAAAAGCAGAACCATACTTCTCTCATCTAAAATACTCCATTCTTTGTATTTTATAAAATCAGTTTTGATGATTTAAATGATTTATTTAAATAATTTATATCTTACATGCCTGTATTGTGTATCATATATTGACGTGTTGAGATTTTGGTGGAAAACACTTTTGGTTGATTTTCTGGGACATTATGGTTGTACAACATCTAACTCAATTTATAACTGTTAAAAAAACAAGAACTAGGACAGAAGTTTTAATTAAATGTGCATTTTTATCATCCTTACAGAGTTAAAAATACATGCTCCATTACATATTCATATTCAATAAAGCAGAATGTGTTACAATGTGGCTCATTTGTCAAATTTAAAGAACTTTTCCTTCAGCCCACATTTCTGTATTAATTTTTATCTGGCCTGATGTAAAATTTTAATCCTAAATCTTGTGTTTTCATTAGCTTAAATTGGAAAATCATCATAATTAACTGAAACAAAGGCTTACAAAAATCAGTCTGTTTGATTAATCTATACGTCTTTTACTTGGTAAGTTAAGTTACTGAAATAAATTGACTTTTCAATAATATTTCTGATTGATCAAATATGACTGTATGTATACAGTCATACAGCCTCCAAGCAAGTTGCTGGTAAAATGTCTTTGTAGGCATCAACAAGGTTCTGGCACAATTTCTGATTGGATATTTTATCACTCTTCTGAGCATACAGTAAAGCTAATTTAAACTGTCTGGTTTCCTGGGCAAACTTATAAATTCAATCCACAGATTTTCAACAGGGTTAAGACCAGTACTATTGCAGTAGCTTGACATTAACCTGCTGTATCTATTCAAAATCTACCCAAACAACCAAGTGTATCCATGTTCTAACCACCTAGCTATTGATTTTACATGAAGTTGAACAAAAATTTGAGTTAATCACCCCTCTTTTTTATTTCATTCATTTTGTGCAAAGATGATGCTACCACCACCATGCTTTACAGTTGATACTCTTTTCCAGTATTTTACTTTCATGACTCCTACAAAGCATACTTAGTGTTATTGTGGTTAATTAGCTCAATCCATGCCTCGTCCATCAATTAAACGTTTCTGTTTGTCAGCTGCAAATTTTATTCAATCTTAAAGGTGCCCATTCCTTCTTTCATGGTCTGCACCCTATCAGTCCATATAGGATATAAGACTGTTTTTACTGTGGAGAGTGACTAGGGAGGTCCAACATCTTTCATTTCATAGTGGGATTAAAGTCAGGCAATCCTGGGCTGTTTCTGTGAGTGAAACCTTGATACCGTTGAGTTTTGCCAACCAGACACTAATCACAAACACACATCAAAATTAGCTTTGAAATGGATAAAGCAAGTCAATATTAACCATCTGAAATGACTCTGACCTCAGGTCTGTTGAAAGTTTACTGAACATGCCTAAAACCTGGATTAATGCCAAGTGACATGGCCTTTTAAACAATCAAAAAGAATATAGTAGTAAAGAAAAAAGAATAAAATGGTTAAAAAAAAACAACTGTTGCCACTGATGGCCTTTTCTTGAATTATTATTGTTTTGGTACTTAAAAGGCTGTATTGTTTAAGTAAAAAAATCCTTTTGAAATCCTTACGTTGTCTCACCCGACATTTGACATACAAAACATTTTCAACCCTGCTTCCAAAAGTGATTTTAATCTCATAATTAAGGGAAGGGTCTAAACAAGTAAAAGTTATAAAATTAATCACAACTTTTCCAGATATAAAAATTTATTACAGATTTAAATACCAAACTAGCTTAACTATATTTTAAATCTTTTAAAAGGAAAAAAAACAATAACGGATAGAACTTTATTTTTTAAGAATTCAACAAAATGGACACAACACCAGGAAACCAAATAATGTAAATTAACTCTACCATTTCTGGCTAGTAAAGTAATCTAATAACCAATATTTCAGAAGATTGTTGATATAATTTTGTATTTAATTTGCTAGATGGCAATAATCCGAATATTAATAGAGCTGTATGATAATAATTGTCGCTAATCCACAGAGTCTTAGTAAACATTTTTTAAAATCCTGGTAGTCCTGTGTTGTGTCATCATGCCTTCAAAAAAAGGAAATGTTCAAATGCATCATTAAAAACCCAAAGTGAATGTGGCATTCATGTCAGTGAGGATTTTATGTAAACATTTGACTGGCACTCTACATGGTGAAAGTCAAAGTAAATGTTCTGACAACAGTCATCTTTTAGTTTATGAAATTAGTTTCAGATTATTCCCATGACCCCTCTACATTGCTTCACCCTCAGTCCTGCAGCTCTTACTTCATCTGGTACAAATTGTTGGTTCCTCTGTGGTCGATATCGTGACAGAAGCCAGCAGTCACCATTGCCATGCACTCCAGGTCTGTGTAGTAACGCTTCAGATCACCTGTCTGAGAGCACAAACAACAGTCAGACAGAAATGGAGATGCAGGGTCAGCAATACAAGGAGCTACACATACATTTCATGATTCAGTCACACAAAAAACAAATGAGTTTTCCTTACAGGTTCAGTGTACGACCTATAATGACTCTAAATAAGGCTCCGTTCAGAGAACACTTCTCATTTAAAGACATACTCCATTGCCTATGTCATTTACTCTTTTCTCAGGCTTCCAAATGCACATAAACACAACCCAATTCATGCTCTCATTTACAGCACATTTCAGGGAATCACAGAGGGGTAAAGACTGAGAAAGAACAGGGAAGAAGAGAACAATCTTTATCACCTTGAATTAGGGAAAACTGAAGGGTAGGCTAAAAGAAAGAGTAGGTGTAAAGCCTGAGAGGAGGAAGGGGTTAGGAAGGTTAGGAACCAATGAACACTCAGGGAGCGAAGGAAGGTGGAAGGAGGTGGAGTAGTGAGTCAGATTAGGCGTGTGTAACCATCAGCAGAGTAAACATGGTCTGTCCAACGTTGAAGCCGTGTCTCCAGTTGTGGTAGGTGATCTTTCTGTAGCCTTTGCTGAGGGAGTACATAAATCTCACCAAGACCTGTGAATGAAAAAGAGTTACAAATAGCAAAGGCTCAGATTTGAATTATTAAACACTGGTGACTGAACAGACTGTACAGAAGGCCAGCATTTTTGTTAGAATTACAAAGGTTTCACATCTGGTAAACCTTTTTATTCATTTTCATTCTTTTTTTTAATTCAACATGTTGATGCTGATATTGTCATTCTGTTTTTTTAAGTAGGTTCTAAATGAACTCAAGTAATTTTTAAAAATAAATCTAGTTCGGATTAGCTTGGATCACACTTTGTAAAAAAATATGGCTAGAGGAACAAAGGTGAACCTTGGACCACCTCCATTGAACCCTTCCTTAGAGATTCCAGTTTGTCCCTGTTAGCCTTCGGGCTATTCAGTTGTGTGAAATTAGCAATGTATGCTGCTGGAATGTGTCTAAACCTACAGTTGTAACTTTCAGAACCGAGCCTGGGATTTTTAAAGAATTGTTAAGTGTGTTGCAGAATTCAGCAGCCTTTCTGCTGTTAAAAATGCTGTGCCTTGAAAGAATTTCCTAGATTTTTTACCCTGAAACAATTAAGACATGCAAATGTACCAGTAAAGAAAGCACTGACCTCTCTAGGAATGTGAAACTTGTCCACCACTTTCAGCTCATAGTACATTTTAATGCCACATTTCACTAGGTCCAGCTCACTGTGATCAAAGTCGCAGAAGTGGAACTCGTAGATCTCAGATTTCTTGGCGTTTGGCAGAACTTCTGACTGGAGTGAAAAACACATACATATAAACATTTTAAATTCTAATATCACAAAAGCACAATAAAGTGCCTAACAATAACATTCATACCCCTTTACATTTTGCAGTTTTAATGCTAAAACCACAAACCTGTATAATTTATTTCCATTTTATGTGACATAGTAACACATTGTTGGAGAGTAGGAACAAAGATACCTGTACATGTTTTTTTAATAAATAAAAAACTCCCAAAGTGTGATGTACATCTGTAAGAAGTCCCTTTACTCTCCTTATCCAGGAGAGTATAAGAGAAACAGCAAACAGCCACAAGCAAACTCTAAAGGAACTGCAGAGATCCAGAGCTCAGGTGGAATAATACATCGACAGGACAGTTATTAGTTGTGCTCTCCGCAAATCGAGCTTTTAGGAAAGAGTTGCAAGAAAAAAGTCCTTGTTAAAAGAAAAAACCCAGCAGGCCCCATGGTTTGCTGCAAGCCATGTAGGGGACAAAGTAAACATGCAAAAGAAGGCAGTAAACACACAAACGCTTAAATGAAATATGGTGGTGGCAGTAAGATGCTGTAGGGAATGCTTTTCTTCAGGACGGTCAGGGAACTCATCAGAAGATGGATCGAGCTAAATTCAGGGCAGGGCTGAAGGAAAACCTCTTAAAGGCTGCAAAAGACCTAAAATTGGGGCAGAAATTCACTTTCAGTAAGACAATGACCCAAAAACCAGAGCGACAATGTAATCTTTTAGCTTATTTATGTGTTGGAATGGGCGAGTTAAATATGACTGAGCTTGAGCCAAATGGAAATGAAGAATAGGAAAAAATGCAGCTGTAGTTTCAGTGTTTACCCAGGGGGACTGAAGACAAATGCTACAGTCTTAAGATTTATTGTTGTAAAAACTGGAAAATCATGTCATTTTCCTTCTATAATTATGCGCCACTTTCTGTTGATTTGTTGCAGTAAAACCGAATTCAGATTCCTAACCTCAGAA